>SJYW01057066.1:0-16957 GCA_006410735.1 Raphicerus campestris | reverse complement strand
TGAAGCCTGGCTTGGAGAATTTTGAGCATTACTTTACTAGCATGTGAGATGAGTGCAATTGTGCGGTAGTTTGAGCATTCTTTGGCATTGCCTTTCTTTGGGACTGGAATGAAGACTGACCTTTATCAGTCCTGTGGCCACTGCTGAGTTTTCCAAATTTGCTGGCATATGGAGTGCAGCACTTTCACAGCATCATCTTTCAAGATTTGAAACAGCTCAACTGGAATTCCATCACCTCCACTAGCTTTGTTCGTAGTGATGCTTTCTAAGGCCCACTTGACTTCACATTCCAAGATGTCTGGCTCTAGATGAGTGATCACATCATCATGATTATCTGGGTCGTGAAGATCTTTTTTGTACAGTTCTTCTGTGTATTCTTGCCACCTCTTCTTAATATCTTCTACTTCTGTTAGGTCCATACCATTTCTGTCCTTTATCGAGCCCATCTTTGCATGAAATGTTCCCTTGGTGTCTCTAATTTTCTTGAAGAGATTTCTAGTCCTTCCCATTCTGTTGTTTTCCTCTGTGTCTTTGCATTGATTGCTGAAGAAGGCTTTCTTATCTCTTCTTGCTATTCTTTGGAACTCTGCATTCAGATGCTTATATTTTTCCTTTTCTCCGTTTGGGGGTCATTTATTTTTTTAAGTGAGATGAAATTCACATACTTTTAAGGTTTAAGAAACAGTGGTCTAGGGGATCTGAAGCTCCAGTGCTTTGGCCACCTGATGCAAAGAGCCAACTCACTGGAAGAGACCCTGGGGTGCTGGGAAAGATTGAGGCCAGGAGGAGAAAGGGGGTGGCAGAGGAGGAGATGGTTGGATGGCATCATTGGCTCAAAGAACATGAATTTGAGCAAACTGGGAGATAGTGAAGGGCAGAGAAGCCTGGCGTGCTGCAGTCTGTGGGGTTGCAGTCGGACACAAATTAGGCATTGAACAAGAGGATCTATAAAGTTCCTTCCAGCTCTGACAACTAATGCCACATAATGGTATTTCTCCCTCCTTCTGAGATCCAAGTCCATATTTCCAACCTAAGTATTCCATTCTCGGCCTAAACCCTCGCCTCTCTAAAGTGCTACTTGGCCTCTCCTGAGT
The DNA here is from genome assembly GCA_006410735.1 of Raphicerus campestris. Taxonomy (NCBI): domain Eukaryota; kingdom Metazoa; phylum Chordata; class Mammalia; order Artiodactyla; family Bovidae; genus Raphicerus; species Raphicerus campestris. The sequence goes on along the minus strand of SJYW01057066.1, from coordinate 15,863 downwards.
GCTCCATTCCCCCAGACAGACTTTGTAACCATCTTTAATGCCTTCTTACCTCTTCCCTGCTTCAGTTCTGCAAAATAGACCCAGCTCTATCTCCATTAAGATCTTTTTGATTCCTATAGCTCCCTCAGCACTGCAGGCCCCTCATCTGAGTGCTGGCTGTTGCCTCCTCCCTGGACTCTCTTTCCTCCAGGGGATCCTTGCAAGTTCCGTGTTCTTAAGGCACAAGTGTGATCATATCATCCACTGTTCAGTCACTGTGTATGTTTCCCTGTTACCTACCATGAAGCAGTCAGACTCCTTGATCTGTCTTTAAGGCTGTCCATTATGTTACTGACATCAGCCTCTCACCTGTATTATACTCTGAGCTGTAGACTAGTTGTACAAGTCATCATTTTATATGACGCTTTCCCTGCCTCCGAGTCTTTCTTTTGTGTCCCATTTCTGAGATGTGTTTCTCTACAGCTCATGATTTCACATCTCCACCACTCAAAATTCTTCCAGTTGAAGACCCCTGCTCACCTTTCACCTTCTTCCTAAAGTGTCCCATGGTTCCCCAGCTCCATAGCTCTCCTTAGTTTCTACCGACTGTGATGTCCTCTGCCTTTTAGCATGGCTATATTAGCACTGATCTTAACTCTTCAAGCCTGTAGGGCAGGTATAACTCCCAGTGCCACCATATCAGTTTAATGCAACTCTCTTTAATTCACTTTCCATTCTGAGCTCCCCATCTGCTTGCTCCCCATATACCATCTCCACTCTCAGTTATACTCCCCTTGGCCCCAGGCAGCATTCTGAATGCTAGAAGACTGGGGCCAAGGCATCTGCGAGGTGGTGTATTGAGTCCTCAGATGCCATCTGTCCAGCTGGCATCTACTGGAATGTACATCATTGTGTTAAGTCTTCAGTCATTGGACACGTAGGTGGCTGCTGCCTTATCTCGTTTCCCTTTGTAATGCCTCCTTAGGTCCTGTGGCTGTACTCTTTTTACTGCATTGATGTTTCTCTTGGATGCCAGGGCCCTTCTTCTGCCCTGTGCCATGCTTGAACAGTGCAGCTCTACACAGCTGCCTGGCATTTTATGGGCTTACATAGCTCTGCCACCTAGCTGAGGTCTGGGTGCTTCCCCAAGCATGGGTCAGCCCTGTGCTCAGAGCTTCCAAACCTCTCTGGAATATTTGATGTTTCCTTCTTCCTTAGAGGTGATCCAGAGGCAAGTTCATCCTTTCATTTTCTCATCCATCGGGCAGGTGTTTGTCAAATGCCTGCTATGTTCCAGGTGCACACTGAGATGTAGTAGTGAGTAAGATGGACATGGTCCCTACCCTTGTGGAGCCCAAAGCTAATCAGTAGAAGGAATACTTTTTATGATATTATGGCAAACTAATGGATTGTTTAATTTCTGCCTGTTGTTTATTTAGGAACTCTTATCTTGCTAAATTTCTTTGCTGTAATTTCTTCCTTTTAAAAGAAATGACAGCATGTTCTTAGTGCATGCTGTTCTGGAATAATGTATTCCTGATGAGAACATCACTTTTCAGTTAGCTAAGTCATGAAGTTGAGACCAAAAGGTCCAGTATGAGTGTTGATTATAGTTAGTCTGCTGATCTTTACTCACAACCTTTGATAAGGTCGTATGAAAACTCAGCATTTGCAAATGCCAAAGTGAGGCTCTCTGAAGGAGATGGGTAAGATCTGAGCTTATTAGTTCATGGAGCACCAGCTGCTATGAACAGATATAGACCAACATTAAAGTGGCTTATTATGCACAGGTTTATTTTTTACCAGATGTCTCCTCTAAGCAGTACTTCAGCTTTCCAGGTTCCTTCCATCTCATGGTTTCACCGTCTCAACATGTAGCTTCCAAGGTCACGCAGAGGGGATAACATGGTAAATTACCTGTGGGAGGTTTTAATGAACTAGGCCTGAAACAGCGTCCGTCCGTCACTTCTGCTCTTTCCACTGGCCACAGCTCAGTCACGCGCTCACACTGACTTCAAGGGAGATTGGGAACTATAGTTCAGCTATGGGCCCTAGAGGAAATGAAAACCGTTTTAATGAATAATGAACCTGGTTTCTGCCACCATCTGCGATTTAATTAATCCTGGTGGAACCTTTTGTTCTTCGGTTCACATTATTCTGTNGTGGGAGGTTTTAATGAACTAGGCCTGAAACAGCGTCCGTCCGTCACTTCTGCTCTTTCCACTGGCCACAGCTCAGTCACGTGCTCACACTGACTTCAAGGGAGATTGGGAACTATAGTCCAGCTATGGGCCCTGGAGGAAATGAAAACTGTTTTAATGAATAATGAACCTGGTTTCTGCCACCATCTGCGATTTAATTAATCCTGGTGGTACCTTTTGTTCTTGGGTTCACATTATTCTGTGGCCTTGTCTATTGCTTTAAGAAAGAAAAAGCTGAAGTTGGAAATATTTGACTTTTTGTATGTTGATACATGGTTTAAATAACGTTGTTGCTGTTCAGTCACTAAGTCCTGTCTGATTCTTTGTGACCCCATGGACTACATAGCCCACCAGGCTTCTCTGTCCTCTACTATCTCCCAAAGTTTGACACCCCTGAAAAAGTTTCATTACTTTTACTTTCTTTTCTCTTTCCTTCCTCTCTCCCTTTTCTCCCTCCCTTTCTCCTTGTGTTGAGAGTTCAGTTCAGTCACGTAGTTGGGTCCGACTCTTTGCGACCCCATGGACTGCAGCACACCAGGCTTCCCTGTGCATCACCAACTCCTGGTTCTATTAATTCTGATTCTGAATTTACAGGTTTGAATATAGCCAGCTTGTCTTTCATATATTTGTCAGTCTAAATATGTCAGTGGACAATTAACAAAAATTTAGAAATCACTTATCTTCATTTGGAGAGGGAATTAGAAGAATGTACTTAGCTTTGAGAGCAGAAGATCATTTGATTTTAGGGCCAACTCATCTTGACCCCAGGAAAGGAGGGGATGGAATTCAGGCTCTCCATGACTCAAACCCTTGCTATCTGTCTCCATTCTTAGTAACAGATGGGGAAGGGGAGCAGTAATGGGTGCCTGTTTCTGAGAGCTGTTGGTTTTCTCCCTGATCATACAGGGCTGTGAAACGTGAAAGACATCAGGGACTCTGAGCACCATTCCCCTAAATGCCCCGATGCCTGCAGGGAACCAGCCAAAGGCTGGGGTTGGCTTCAGATGGCTGGACAGGTGGCTTTGTAATTAAAACCTTTCCCTTCTAACTGTAGGCCTTGTTTTGCCAGGAATCTGAGGTGAAGAGAATGTTCTAGTTAGATGCCTGTACCAGCTGCTTTGAAAGCTTCCTCACAGCTGTCCCCAGACCATAGCAAACAGCCACATCTTTGCTTTCAGAATCTTGGGGGCTTAGTGTTATTTGAGATGGGATAAGCAGACGTAGAGATGAGGGAAGATTTCTTTCTGATCTCAGAAGTTCTGAGTCTTTTTGAAGACAAAGAGCTCAAAAGAAAAGTCTGGAATGCGTGCATTTCCTCTCTATATTAACTTTGTGAGGTAGGAGCCATTCTTAGCCCTTGTATTGTGGGCGGGAACACCGAAGCTCTCAGGATTTAAGTAACTAGATTGTTGTCATGGGGTTAGGCATCAGAGTCAGGATTCATATCCAAGTAGTCTTGACTTCAGATTCAGGCTCTGGTAACCTCTACTCTTAGGCAGATTCAAAATTTAACTCCCGAGCACCCTCTCCAGGTATTCTCCACCTTCATTCTCCCTCCATCCTAGCTCATGGGTCACCCACCCTCCCAGTTTCCCAGGCCCCAAACCTGGGAGTCTTCCTTGAGTTCTAATCTCGTGCCCCCAGTAGAATTTACCAGGAAATTCAATTGATAGTGTTTACAATCTGTATCCAGAATCTGGGTGCATCTTAAAGTCTTCAGTAGTCTACTAGCACCTTAGGCAAAGCTGTATCTGTTCCACCCTCGATTGCACATTAGCCTTGACACTGATCGCTCTGCTTCTAGTCATGCTGTCCTCTCCTGTCTTCCCGACACACTGGCCGAGTGATCTAGCCCTGGGGGCAGCTTTTCTCCACCGGAGCCACCACCTCTCTTGTTCACCTTCCCTAGGTGGCTGTGTTCATCTATGTGGTCTGGGCGGCCGCAGCTCCTTGTCTTCCAAAAAGGGGATCAGAGAGGAAATCCTGGCAAGCAGTTTCCTTTTAAACAATGATGCAAAAGTAGTACACATCATTTCGACTCACATTTCACAGGCAAATCAAGAGTCACATGGCCAGCCTAGCTACAGAAAGCCTAGGAAATGTATAGGTAGTCATGTTCTCAACTCCCCAAGAAGAGGAGACTGGATTTGGAAATGACTAGCCATGGGCTAGAGTCTAAGAGGGGAAGTGGGTAGACCTGTCAGGAGGCTATTCAGGATCCTTAGGTGAGTGTTGACAATAGCTTAACATAAAGAAGGGATAGTGGAGATGGAGAGAGATGGACTGATTTGTGATGTGGTTTGGAGGTAGAATGAGGGGGAGCGTGTAGGGTTGAGGGAAAAGCAGAAATCAAAGATGACTCCCTGGGGCTTTGCAGGTGGTGCTAGTGCTAAAGAAGCTGCCTGCCAATGCAGGAGACATAAGAGATGCAGGTTTGATCCCTGGGTCACGAAGATCCCTTGGAGAGGGCCTGGCAACCTTCTCCAGTATTCTTGCCTGGAAAACCCCATGGACGGAGGAGCCTGGTGGGCTACAGTCCATGGGGTTGCAAAGAGTTGGACGTGACTGAAATGACTTAGCACAGCACACAAGGATGATTACCAGGTTATTTCTGTCTTGAGAGACACATGATGCTGTTTTCGAGCTGAGGAAGCAGTCTGGAGTGACCACCCGCGACCAGTGTGAGAGGCCTCTCCATTAGGGGCTGGTTTTGTGTCACAGTGGAAGCAACCGTGGAAGATTGGCATGGCTCAGAGGGAGAGTCTGAAGGACTGTCTGCTAGATGGATCACGTGTGTTTTACCTTAAAATGCTTCAGAGGAAGGAAGAGGGCAGCCTGTTTTTGCCACATTAGTAGGCCTTTGTGCCGACCAGGTAGATGTTGATTCAGAGAAGCCAGGAACCGTAGAGCCCATGTGGCATGTGGCTGCAGCTCAGGTTAGGTCAGCAGAGCTGCTTTCGGTTTGGAGGAAGGAAGAGCTGAGTGAAGGTACTTATTTTTCAGCACCTGGGACAGAAAAGGTCATACTCCCAGCACCTTGATGCCCCTTGACGTTGAGGGCTGTCATGTGTTCCTGTCTCCTGTTTGCCTGAGTCGGAGCATGGTGTAAGAAAACGTGTTTGCAATTAAGAATAGTCAACAGACAGAGGGTCTGGAAGGGTGACTGACTCACCCAGCTGGACAGTTGCAAGGCCTGCTCGAGGTAATTTGAGAGACAGTGTAGGTGGGTTGGAGGTGCTTCACAAGGCTCAGGGGGCTGACCCACCTTGAGGCTGATGATAAACTCTGAAAGAACCGACAAAGCCAAGTCACTCACTCTGTCTTTGGGGTGGAGACCTCAGCCTGAGGTGAGCCCAGCTGGTTCTGCCACCTCTGAGAGTGTGCTGGGGCCAGTGCAATCCCCAGAAGCATAGCAGTTTCTATACATGGTAGCTAGTCAAAAACATGCTTCATTATTCATTTCTAAATCACTCAGTGTTATGCCATATAAAATTTTTTCTTCACCTTTCCGTTTCACAACCGAGAGATCTAAAGTTTAGTATCTAGTCCAGAGTACCATGGTAAGGGGTTGAAATGTTGCTCGTGAATACACTGATGTTCAGCTCACAAACTGACTCTTTAGTGACCATCTGTCACTAATTTCTGCCTGTAGTGACCATTTGTCAGGAGGGAAAGGTGGCTTGATGTTGGGAAACCTAACTTGTATTTATGGTAGCAGAAAAAAACATACCTTGAGATCAATGTAAATGAGAGGAGGGGAAAGCCATCATTTCCCTGTGATGACTGATGTGTTATTTAGTGACAACAAGATTCTAGGATCAGTGAACTTGTTTAGGGGCCATGCTCTCTCCCAGGGTCAGGAGCTATGGGACAGAGGAATGCTCATGACCTGTCCAGTAGAGGCAGTGAGGGCAGACCTAGGCCCACTGCTGCCTGACAGCATCTGAGTCCAGGGCCTCACTCTGACCTACTGCCCGGGGAACCCATGTTAAATTCACTCAGGGCTGAGCAGGCTTGGAGCTTCCATACTAGAAGCAGAGCTTGACTCATCAGCCTGAGTGCTAACTTAGCAATGTAGCTGGGAGGAGAAAATCTGTGCCATGCTTTTGAGAATTGCATTCTCAGTATAAAGGAGCTGGAGTGCTCTTACTGAGCATGAAATCAAAGCAATGGAGTTAGTAAGGCTTGGTGGGATATTTTATCTAACCTGTTCTGGACAGAAACCTTTGAGCTTTATCTTTGTCATTGATCTTGCAACAGAGTAAAATTCTCCAGCCCACCACAGGCAGGGTCTCCCGAGTAAACTCTGATGTGTTCTTCTTACCCTGCTCAGTCTTTCCTTGGAGTCACCAAAAACTTATGTCATCATAGCTCTCCACCCCTAATCATATGACAGTTCTGAGGTCTGACCTTCTCTGCCATTTGCTACGTTGAAATCAGTGTCTTCCTCCTGAGTCATGAAACCTAAGAGACTTTAGAAGTCACACACTTAGATATAATTTCTTATGTGGATAAATTTCTGAAGGAAAATGTACACCTTCAGCTAACCTCCTATCTTTTCTGTTGGGTCTTTTTAGCTTCTGTACAGGAATGAGGCATCTTTTAACCTTCTCTCCAAATTCTAGGATACCATCGTCTTTGACCTTGCCCCTTCCTCTGCACTGAATAATTTAACTTCATCCAATGAGCGTTTGTTTGGGATTCTCATGTGGGAGAATAATGCTTTAGTTAAAAGCTACAGGCTTTTGGATCAGATCTGGGTTCATATCTCAGCTCCACCACTTACTGGCTGAGTCACCATAAGCAAGCTTTATCTAACCTCAATTTCACTCCCTGTAAAATGCAGTTAAGAGTACACACCTGAATAGGGGTTTCATGAGGATTAAATGCAATAGTGTATATAAAGTACTTAACTTAGTGGTAGTACATGATAAGTGTGTAATAAAAATAAACAATTTTTTAAATGTGTATATAGTCTATGTATTTATTCATATGTTTCTAAGCAAGTATATATAGTCCCTTGCATATGCCAGACTGGCTCTAGGCTCTAAAGAGCAGTGGTGAAAATAAGGTCCACAACCTCCTAGAGCTCACGTCTAGTTGAGATGTTGGCAATAAGCAGGTAAACTCATACACATGATGTCAAAGAGCAAAAAAATGCCTTGAAGAAAAATAAAGCAGGGAAGAGGGACAGAATGACAGGGCTGTGGCGGTGGAGGTTTTGTTCCTCAGTCCTGCCCATTGATAAAGGGCCTTTTCATTGGCTATGCCCTCTGCTGAGATGTCCCCCTCCCATTCCCCATCCTCCAGGATTGCCCTGTTTCTTTCAGGGATCTGCCTAAGTATCACCTCCTCAGAGAGTCACCCCTTACTTAAAAAAAATGATACACACATAAAATACATAAAGAGATACCATTCCTTGCTTTGAAGTTTATAGTCCTATAAAACTGACAAGTAGACAAATGACTGTCTTTCCAGATGAAGGTAGTTGCCTTTAACAGAAGTACAAATAAATAACATTCAGTTAAGGGAGTCAGGAAAGGCTATATCTAAAAAATGGTACTTAAGATGTTGGGGTTCCCAGGTGGCCAGTGCAGGAGATGTAGTTTAGATCCCTGGGTTGGGGAGATCCACTGGAGGAAGAAATGGGAACCCACTCCAGTATTATTGCCTGGGAAATTCCATGGACAGAGGAGCCTGATGGGCTATAGTCCATGAGGTTGTAAAGAGTTAAACGTGACTGAGCACACAGGCACACATTTGAGATGTTGCTTGGTATAAAAAGAGTGAGGGCTTTTCAATCGGACCAAGCCACTTGAGTGACTTTGGGCATCACTCAGAGTGTCAAGATAAGGACACCTACCTTAGAGGGTCATTGTGCTCATTGAGAAACAAGTCCTAAGCGCCTACAGTAAGTAGTACATGAGGTTGGCTCTTAATGGTGCCCTCTTCACATGAGTAGATAATTAATAGTGGTGTTTGGGGTGCGTTCCCATTAGCCTTTGATTCTTGTAATATGCTGTTGTCTTACAGTAGTCTGTCTGGGCATCCAGCTCTACCAGGAAAAGGGAAGCTTCTCATAGACCTGGACGGCTATGTCCCCAACATGGATGGCACCATGTCTGTTATGCAAGGGCAGTTGATTAAGGACAGTGAGTACATCATCTCTAAGAGGCAGAACTGTTCTATACAGATGGGGACCTCAAGAGACGGTCTGTTCTCTTCTCCATCTCTGTACCTCAGTACCCCCAAATTGTTTCTGACAGATGAGCATTTAGCATGTTCTTGCAAGAAGACTCCACTTCCCCTCTAGGGAGATGCATGCTGGGTTTAACCATGTAATTTGAAGTGGGTGAAATGATGCCAGCATGCCTCCCTCTTAGAGCCTTGATTCTGTTTTAATCCCTCTGTTTTTAGAAGGAATTAAAGAATATTGGTTTGTCCAGTGCATGGGCTGTAAACAGATTATTATTATTTTGAAGATCAGAGATAGTCTTTAAGACATGGAGATTTTCAACATCAGGTAAGTCTTAGTTATTCTAGAGATGCTGAATATCAAGATACTGGCCTTTCCAGGCATCATATTTCTCTTCTTGCAGTTTTTTTTAAGGAGTTATCTGTTTTTTTTTTTTTTTGTTTTTTTCCTCATAGCAACTCCACCATAAAATGAGACACAGAAGAGACAACTAATTATGCTTAGGAAGTTTCATTAAAATGTGGGAAAAGGGAGAGCAGAGGCATAGCATACTGGCGGGCATGGGGATTCCTTGTTGATGGTACTCAGTCACCTCTGTCCTCTGCGAACATGCTTCAAGAGAACATGCTTCAATGAGAATTTGGCCATCACATCTGAAATTGAATGTCCAGGACCCACATTTGGTTGTGGGAAACTCTCCCTATTCCTCAGACCTTCCACCATGATCACGGAATGTGGACCATGATGCCAGTATGGAGCTCAGAGCCTCAGGCAGCCGTTTTAGCCCTGCAGCCCCAAACCAGGAAGGTTTTTGTTTGTCACAGTGGGAGCCTCAACCCCAACCATGGCCTTGCAGGGGAGTTGCCTTAGAATCTGCCTGATTCCCCAGGATAGAAACCTGCTTCAGAAAAATGCTGTGAGTTGCTTTCTAATCACCGAAAATTGCTTTGGCCGACACCTCCTCTAAAGGAAGCCTAAAGGCCTTGGGTAAGGGTGGCACCAGCATGTCCTGCGCTTCAGAATCAAGTGCAGCATTAGGCAGATGGAAACTTTTTCTGCAGATGGATTGACATACCTATGCGGGAGAGCTGGGCATCCCCTGGCCTCTCTGAGTAGAGTTATATTCATTGCTGTCTTGGTCATGGCAGCTACTTTGGGGGAGAGTTGAGCATAGGGGAGAGGGCAAGACATTCGTCCCAACCAGGGCCTGCACCAGAGTGGATCCAGCACGGTGCTGTCATATAGTGTGCACTTCCTTCTGCTCTAGCGCTTGAAAGCCAGCATTGCTGCTTGTAGGTCAGGGCACGTGGCACTAAGACCTCCCAGGCTCCCCATCTCAGTGTTTGTACCTAAATAGGAAAGGATGAACACCTGGAGCATCCCTTTTAAAGGTTATTAAGTCCCTGCCTTGTGAAAGGTCCATTCATAGCTCTCACATTTCTGAACATCCTCATCTGCCGACAGGTTTCGTCTTCACCTCCGATCCTTTAGCCTCTGAGTCCTTTGTGCAGTGAATCCAGGCACCTGTGCCTGACCAATGCATGACCTGTTCTCCCACTCCTTCCTCTTGGGCTCAGTTCTGTTTTTTATCCCTTTAGCTTAACTTCTGTAGCCTCCTCTCACCACTGGCTTGTTTTGTCCCTTTAAGACATCCAAGTCTCTCTGACCCTACCAAAGGCCCATGCCTTGACTCGTTAACCTCTCCAGCTTCTGTTCATCCCTTCTCCTCCCTTTCTTACCTGAGTGATCTACGTGTACTAAGCAATCTGTGTGTACTGTGTCTGTTTTCCTCTCGTCTATCCAGCCCATTTCCATCGGCTTCTTCCCTTGTTGTGCCACCAAGGCAGCTCCAGGGCACCCACGATTCATTTCCCAATGTCATGTTTCCTTTGGACCCTTCTCTCCCTGGATCTCCTCTTGCCTTCAGCACAGGTGAACACTGCCTCCAACTCCAAACTCTTACCTTAACTCCTGAGACTTCATGCTCACTTGCTCCATTCCAGTTTCTCTCTACTCCATGAAGTTCTTTTCCTCTGTTTTTAAAAAATTGATGACTCCGGGGTGACCTCCTTGACCCACTTCTCTTTCCAGTTTGTCTTTGCATGATGGCATCCACAGCCAGGGCTTTGACCACCATCTAAATGCTAGTGAGTACCAGATGTCTGACTGCAACTCTGACCTCTTTCCCCTTCCCCACAACCTGGGGTTCTGAGCAAGGCATCAGATGGAAATGCCTTCAGGGATCTGCGGATAAAGTCAGTGAGTGAAATGGATTGAGTGAGTGTGGCAGGCCAGAGAACCTCTTGTTCTAGCTGAAGGGAATGGCTGCCACTGGGCTCCAGCCAACTGTTGACATGTAGGAATTTAGGACCTGTGTTGCCAGATTTTCCAGTTTTCCCCGAGCAGCCAGAAATACATAATCCTGTTTGGACTCTCTCAGTGATTGAATGTTGGTTCAAAAATGTCTGTATGGACCAAAGCCCGTCTGAGAACCATGTCTGAGTACAGACCACCTGTCTGGGATAACGGTTTGATTCATATACTCCAATTATTGGTTCATGGCCCAAGCCAATTATTCTGATGTCCACAGCCCTTTCACGTTGAATGTGCCCCAAACCAACTTTTCCCCAAACCTTCCCCTCCTCCTCTTGCATACTTTTGCTCAGTTACTGGCACTTGCTTCTACCTGCTCACTGGAGCTGGACATATGGAGGGAGGGTATCCTTCTTTCCTCACCGCCCCCCGCCCCTGCTGCCCCATTGAATCTACCATCAAATGCCACCAACATAACCTCATCAAATCCATTATTATCCCCCCATCTTTTACCACCACTATCATAGTTTAGGCTTCTAGCATCTTTTGCTTGGACCAGTAGCCTCCCGAGTGTTTCAGGCAATGACTCAGAGTAATTGATTCTTCCTGTGTATAAATTATTATTCTAAGCCAAATATTTCGTCTTATTTCCTTGATAGTGATTGGTTTTGAAATGGATTTGTGACCCAGTCTGGAACAGTGGATGAAAGGAAGGGTTTTCTGGGAAGCTTCTGGAAAAGTTTTCCTTGCTAAGAGACTAAAGAAAAGATGATTCCCTTCTTGTGGTGGTCCTTGCTGTGCCTTATCTGTCACTCGAGGAACTGCTGTCACCACCCTCTGAAGATGAGGAAAGGCAATCTGCAGGTGGAGCCCACCACAGAAAGTGGCAGAATGGAGATAGAGGGCACCTGGGCCCATGGTTATGTTGGTGAGCTACTGAGTCAACCACTTCTGCTGTCTGTCATCTCAAAGCGTGCAGCTATGTTGGTTAATGAGTCTCTTGATTAGTTCATCTGATGAGAGTCAGGGCTTTGTGCAAAGGCAGCAGAGGCATCCTGACTGGTACCCTTGTTTTCTGCCTCCACGTCTGTGCTCCATCGCTCCATGTGACACCTGACTGGCTGGGTGGTCCCTCTGGATGCTAATCTGACCACATCACCTTCTGTTTATGCCTCCCATTGCCCAGGATAAAGTCTTAGTACTTTGGCAGAATATACAAAGGCCTCTGCAACAAGCACCCTGCCTCCACAGCTCAATCAGGTCACTCTCTTTAACGCACCCTCTGTACCTACTTTAATTTGATCTGCTTGCAGTTCCCTGTGTAATGATGCTGTTTAACTCTTTCATTCATTTGACAGATTTGTACAAGTGCCATTTATGGGCCAGGAACATTTCAATGCATACCAACTATTATCCACAGTCCTCTGCTCCAGCCACCTCCTCTCCCTGGAGGGCCTCGCTTCTGTCTTTATCTGACTCGCGCTTTTCTTTTTCCAGTGTGGTGTCTAACCCTTGTAATCTCTCTCTCTCTTTCTCACACACACACACACACACACACACACACACACGTACATTTGTATATGCATACTTTAAATTGTTCATCCAGTGGTTTTTCAAAATTGTTAAACATACAGTAAATGAAGAGAATAGTACAATGAATATTCTTATACCTAGATTCACTAACATTTTGCCATATTCATTCTCTCTTCCCCAACCCTTCTGTGTACATACATTATATGTATACAGATAAGTCCTTTTCTGAACCATGTGAACATAATTTATAGACTTGATGACTCCTCACTCATAGTTGAGCTTATATCTCCTAAGAACAAGAAGATCTTTTATGTAACTGCAATGCTGTTTTCACATCCAAGAACTGTATCAATACAGTATCTAATATGTTGTCCACATTCATATTTCCTCAGTTATCCCAAAAGTTTGTGGCTTTTTTTTTTCATTCAGAATCTTCTAGGCTAAATTCTCATAGTTTTTGGGAGGCTTCCTTGAACTCCTCCTGTTCTTCCATGCTCTCAGATGCTTTGTGCAGGTTGCCACCAGGGTGTTAACCGCTGTGTTTCTCTGGACTCCTTTGTCTTCACATTGCATCCTGTGTCATTTGATTCTTTCTGTTTTCTGTGCCTAACACAGTGTGTGGCACATAGTAGGTGCTCAGCATTTGTTGGCTGAGTGGGTGATTAAGTGGCAGAATTGAAGGTAAGGCTGTTTTCCTTCTTTCCATATTTAACTGCTTTTTGCAGACAGTGATGTTAATAATGTAAGAGCAGAGAGACCCACCTGCCAGATGGTAAGGAGAGAAATGATCCAGATACAAAACTGTGAATAGTGGAAAGAGCTAACAATTAGTGATGGCCAAGGTCATGCTCTTACAGGATCATGTCCCAGAGAACTGAGAGTATCAGTGGAGAAAATCACCAGCCTTCTAGCTGTTGTTGCAAAGCCCTTGTTGTATTTGCAGGTCCATGCAGGACAGACCAAGAAGTCCTTCCAAATGAAATGACCACAAAACATCACATCTACCCAGAGCTATCCTTTTCCCAGAATGCATTTGTTGGCCATTGGGATAGGTCTGATCACAAGCAGGTGAGGGAAGTGTGTCTTAGCTCTGATGACAGCATTCCTTCCCTGCCATCAGAGCTAAATAGTTTGACATTAATTTTTGGAATCAGGTCTGAGAAGTTATCCAAGTTTATAGAAGCTAATGCTGCTGCTGCTGCTAAGTCACTTCAGTCATGCCTGATTCTGTGCAACCCCAGAGACGGCAGCCCACCAGGCTCCCCCGTCCCTGGGATTCTCCAGGCAAGAACACTGGAGTGGGTTGCCATTTCCTTCTCCAATGCATGAAAGTGAAAAGTGAAAGTGAAGTCGCTCAGTCACGTTTGACTCTTCGTGACCCCATGGACTACCATAATGAATATTTGGATCCAGAGACTCTAAATAGGAACTCAAAGAACATTTTCATTCTGTTGCTGCTACTTCCTCAGCCAAGAAGGTGGAGGCAGGATTGGGACTGGTGAGGTCAGTGAGAAAGCTTCTGACTGTGGGGAAGAGACCACTTACTGTCTTCCCTGGAGGTCTTGTATTTCTTTCCTAACTGTCCACCTAACTGGCCTCATAAGACCTGCATTCCCTGGGTAGGGGTCACTGATGTTAAAAAATAAATTCATCATAAGCCACTCAAAAACATAGGAAGATATTCTTCCCAACTGATCTAAAGACAAGGCAACCCAGTTAGCTCACTCCTCTGGACAGCAGCTCTGGGCATCTCCAAAGGGCCAGGTGTCATGGGTGCAGTGGTAAATAAGCCACTGCCTTCTGGAGCTCATCATCTACTGAGATAAAGAGATACACAGAGTTTCCATGTTTATGGGGAATGTAATGGGAGCTGTGTGGGCCACCATTCCAACTTGGGGAGGGTGAGGCAAGGACGGGCCAGAAGGCAGAAGCAGGTATAGGGTAGGTAGGAGTTAGACAGGCAGGCTGGGGGCATTCTAGGCCTAGTGCAGGGAATGAGGCAATGATGGAGACCTTGATCATCATGGTGAACACAGGAACAAAGTAGGCATTGCCTCTGTGCAGGTGATCCTCAGAGTGTGCCATCTGAAATGTTTACTTTTTTGGCCAGGTTGAGTCTTAGTTGCAGCATGTGAGATCTTTCATTGTGGTGTGGGTTTAATTGCCTCAGGACATGTGGGATCTTAGTTCCCTGACCAGGGATCAAACCCACATCCCCTGCATTGGGAGGCAGATTCTAAACCCCTGAAGCACCAGGAAAGTCCTGAGTTGTGCCATTTTTGGTAACATAAGATGCCAGCACCAAGTCTGAAGGCTACCTGTTAGCTGACTTGAGGAGTCTTTGCCTCCTTGGCTCTGGGTGATCCTTTAACATTACTCCCACTAAGGGTTAAAGGTGGGAGACCCCCCTCCAACCCCCCACATTAAAAAAAAGTCAGTGAAGGTAATTACACCACCATCTATTTAGCTGCTGAAGAATTTACCATTCAAGGAGATAGGACCCTGCCTCACCAGAGGCGTTTAACAGTCCAATACTATCACATTACCCAGATTGTATAAAGAGTATGAATGATTTCCGCTCACAGACCTCTAATGGAGGTATCTCTTTACAAAGCCCCTACTTCAGGCCAGCTGAATGCCTTAGCAGTGCCTCCGAAATCCCGCAGCCCTAATCCCTTTAGCAACAAAGATCTGTTTCTTTGCTTAGCATGAAGTAGGCCTCAGAGGTCTGTGTGTGTCTTCGCCTGTAGACCAGAAGCCTCCTGTTTACAATTTCCCTATTCCTGTTTTTAATGTTGTTCTGAGAGCAGCCACAAAGGACTGGTTTTGTCCAACAGGAACAAGAGAGCTATTAGAGAGAGATGGAGGAAGGAAGGAAGGGCGATCGCAGGGAGGACTCCTCGAGGGATTAGCAGACACAGCTGTTCCCGAAGGGAGAGGACCTTTAGGCTGTTTATAATTTCCGTCACATTTACATTTTTTAATATTTTATTTCCTTAAATTTTTTTTTTTTTTCTGATCAGTTTCTTATCCACCATTTAAAGCAAGCATCTTGCAGCCATATTGACCGACTTAGGGACGTGTTTCATATAAATTTAGTTGTGATTTGGCTTTTTCCATCAGCGCTGTGTGGCTCTGGTGTGGTGGTCTTGGCTTCCTGTGAGGTCACAGACTCCAGACCACCAGGTGCCTGAGGAAATCATGAGAGGGGACCAGTTTCATTTCTTGTCCCATTGTGCAAACCATTGGAATTCTTAGGCTGTATTTGATTCATTTTGATCCCGTGCACCACCCTGTTCTCACTCACTTTTCAAATGTATCTCATTTTGTCCTGATGTTATCTTTCTAGCCTGGGTGTTATAAAGCATGTTAAGTACAGGTAGAGACTCTTTCATATTCCATGTTGCAAAAACGCAATGACTTTATGAAAATTATTCACGGTTTCATCCAGAAATCAAGCAAGTTTCCATTTTTGTCACCTTCCAGTTCTTGTTTTTGTGCATGTTCAATTTTTGCACACTTAAAACCATAGAATTTTAGTTTTAATTTTCTGTACTATGAGGCCGTGTATACTTTTTATATCCAGTGACAACCAGTCTCTTTTTTTAAAACTCCCTTTCTTTCCTTTCTCTTACCCTTTT
>SJYW01057064.1:376102-391706 GCA_006410735.1 Raphicerus campestris | reverse complement strand
GCGCTCCCGTCTGCCCTGCCCCTGGCACGGCGGGAGGCAGCAGCCTCAGCGCGGCCCTGCCTGTTGCCTCCGCAGAGAGTCGGCTGCTAACCTGGTGCGCAGCGGCTCCCAGCCCCGGCAGCCCTGGAGGGACGTAGCCAAGGGGAGCGAGACCCCACAGACGGCCGCGCCCTCAACCTATGTGTCGACCTTCTTGAAAAGGTACCCGCCCCTCATTCTGGCTGTGGACAGATGGGCAGTGACTGCATCCAGNCCCCGGCAGCCCTGGAGGGACGTAGCCAAGGGGAGCGAGACCCCACAGACGGCCGCGCCCTCAACCTATGTGTCGACCTTCTTGAAAAGGTACCCGCCCCTCATTCTGGCTGTGGACAGATGGGCAGTGACTGCATCCAGTCACCGTCACAAAAGTGAATAAAAAAATAAGTTGTTTTTAGATTTCTTGGGATTAACATCTTAAGTAATTTTAAATTAAAATTAATTTCTTTTCCTAACTGAATTAGAGTAAGCTGATTCCAGCTTCTCCCCACAGACAGGTCTGCACCCACGTTCCACCCTCTCATTCCTGCCCAGTCTGCGGCCGCTGTTGGCTCCCAGCCGTCTCTGAGCGGGACTGGACTTAACCCCGTCCTCCAGTCTCACCTGGGGAGCAGGGAGGCGGGGGGTGGCGCCCAGCGGGTGTGCGGGGAGACGGACACAGGTTTTGAGAGTCTTGTGCTGAAGCCTGTTCATTCAGGGGCCCAGCAGGTGTGCGGGAGGCGGGGACAGGTTCCTGCTCATTCAGGGGCCCAGCGGGTGTGCGGGAGACGGGGACAGGTTCCTGCTCATTCAGGGGCCCAGCGGGTGTGCGGGAGACGGGGACAGGTTCCTGCTCATTCAGGGGCCCAGCGGGTGTGCGGGAGACGGGGACAGGTTCCTGTGCATTCAGGGGCCCAGCGGGTGTGCGGGAGACGGGTTCCTGAATGAGACAGGCTCCTGCTCATTCAGGGGCTTGAGTTGCTGTTTTCTTTATGACTGTAATGGCCCTCAGATCCATCAAGATGTGAAAGTCATGAGTGAGGTGCAGAGAAGGTGCCTGGGTGCCCTGCCCCTTTCTCATCTGTATGCCCCTTTCTGCAGTTACTTTCTTTGCCATGTACCAGCCAACAAGCAGCGCACCTTTGCCAGAGCCCTGAAGCTGTAAGACACAATTAATATTTCAGTTTAAACTTTGCTGCTCATTGAAAGAATCTGACTCTCGGGGCTTCTTCTGAATTCTCTCTTCACTCCCACTGTCCTAACCCCTCCACCTGCCTCTCGGTGCCACAGTCTTCATCAGGTTGGTTGGCTGCCCTAGGTACAGGCTTTGGCCACAGATTATGTTTGGGTTGCAAACTGTTTTCATTTGATTGGAAGGATCTCATCAACCAATTAACATCAGAGCGTGGGCGCCGTTCGGAACTCAGAGCCACGGTTGCCTTTTGAAGCCTCAGCTCTGCAGACGTGTCCTGTCAGAGGAGGCTCGGCTCGGACAGTGTGCCCGTCCAGTCCAGGGGTGCGCCGGGGCTGGTGCCGCCGCCTCCGTGCTTCTGGCTTTCCTGGGGCTGTTGCCTGCTTGTCTTCAGGGCCGAGGCCTTAGTCTGAGCAGATCCTTTCCTGCTCCTCCCGGCTGGATCCCAGGCTAGGAAGAGTTCTCAAGGAGAACGGCGTCCTAGCCCAAGGGGAGGTGAGGCTGTGGCCGCTGTCTGGCCTGCTGGGGCTCCACGCCCACGTCTCGGCGGATGCGTGGGGGAAACAGCGTTTGGAGGCAGATGCGTCTCTGTAGGGTGGGAGCGCGCTTCTTTGTGCAAGCAAGTCTGAGAGCAAATCTTATTTTATGATCTTTAAAAAGGAAAGAATCACACACAGTCGCTGTTTCAGACAGAAAGCGCGAGTTGGCATTCTTGGACTATGCCAACTCTCAGAAACTTTCCGTTTTCCGTGCTAGGCAGAAATTCCTTTTGTACAGCCCAGTAAGATGCGTCTTTTGCCCAAGAAGTCTTCCTGACAATTTTTGCGCACACCCCCAGGTTGCTGTTATGGTCAAGTTTTTAAATGAGTTCAGGCTCACGTGATCACCTGCTGCAGTTGAGGTGGTGGTTGTGTGTCTCGGTGGAGCAGAGAGGCTGAGCTTCGCTGCCCCCGGTGCTGCTGCGGACACGTGGACCCCGACCCCTCGGTGCCCTGGCCGCCGGCCCCGCCGCTCTGCGCTCCGTGCTGAGCCTGCTCCAGAGCGTCTCCGAGCTTTTGCCGTGGTACTTCTGTCTCGGAGGCCTCCGGGCTCGCGTGACGGTCTCTCTTGGGGGTTGTCGGAGTTTTTTTCTAATGAAATGGCTGTTTCCGGTCTCCCCTCTCAGGCCCACTGCGTCCACGCATTCTGCCTACTCCTGTTGCACCTGCCCTCCTGTCCTCCTCCTCCGCTTATCTTGCGTGACGCGCCCAGCTGGGCGGGAGGTGGTGCTGGGCGGGTGGTGAGCCGCGTGTCCGGGAAGAAATGGCCGTGTGCCGATTCGCAGTGCATCCTGCGCTGCGCGTTCTGGCCCCTCATCTCCACCTTTCCGCCCGTCGCAGCCTACTCCGGCCGCCTCCCTCCGCAGGGCGTGCTGCTGCTCTGTGCTCCACGGCAGGTAAGTGCTGCGCTGCCTGCAGGCCCGCAGGTGCGGCGTGGCGAGCTCGGCCCGAGGTGCTGCCGTCGGCGTGGGTGCAGCCGCCGCCCGAGGCCGCCTGTCCTGTCGTGGAGGGGCGTCCAGGCTTCAGCTTCACAGGACCGCTTTCACTTCTCAGCAGCCCTGCCGCTGGGGCCGCGAGTCCGGGCTCAGACTGTGGTGGATCGGAGGGCACAGCCGCCCATCTTTCGCTCACAGTGTCTGTAGTGATCAGTAGCCCTCTTCTGTCTCCTTCTGGAGGACGGTGTTCAGACCCGGTGCGCAGGAGGCTCGGTCCTGCTTCGGAAGCGCTCGGACCGCAGGGGAGGCTGTGGTGCTGGAGGTCTCTTCCCGGCCGTGTCTTCCTGGCGTCCGGCCCGTCCGAGCGGTGGTGGCGGGCGGTGTGTGGCGCGGTACTGAGCTTCCACCGCAGCCACAGCTGGTGTGACTGTGGTCAGAGCCCGTCCCTGGGTGCGGCCAGGGCCGCTCTGCTCCTGTCCCTGCAGCTGGCGCAGGTGACGCAGCATCAGTGAGGGCGGTGCCGCCCGCGCCCGTGCTGGGGCCGCCTGACGCTGTCCTCCCGGCGCAGTGCTGCTTGCAGCCCCCATGTGACCGCGCGCACACACGCCAGGCCCCACAGTGGCGCGTTTGCACAGGGTGCTGGCCTGTGGGGACAGGCGTGTTGTCCCCGCACACAGCGACGCGGAAGCAGAGAGGCTCCCGGTGCTCAGAGCGTGGCTGGCTGGGACGGGGGCGGAGGCGGAGGAGGTGTAGCAGCTGGCCTGTGTCCAGCCCCGCGCCTGGTCCAGGCGGGGCTCGTGCCGAACAGCGTGATGTCAGGACCGGGTTCACTCACACGCACGGGGCACCGGCAGTGGTGACTCCAGGGTGATGAGTCTTCATTTTCCCTCTCGGTCATGACGGTCCCAAGACAGGGCCGGCGTGTGGCTCAAGTCCCAGTGGTTAGGGCATGGCTTCCATTTCCAGAGTAGCTGCTGGAGCTCTCGCCATCACGGCTGCATTCTAGGCCATTCGAGGGAGGAGGAGACGGGCGGTATGCCGAGAGGGAGTGCCTCTGAACTGAGACTTTCCCCCGAAGCACCAGCCTTCTGCTATGCCTCGCTGGCTCCCACCAGCAGCCGGGGAGACTTGGACGCGTGTGGATTCTTAACCGGGCACATGGCCGCCCTGAGCCACAGGGTCCTGGAGTGAGGAGCGGGGGTGTGGGTGGGTCCTGGGCGGTCCTGAGGAGCCCTCCAGCCTGGAGTCAGGAGCGGGGGTGTGGGTGGGTCCTGGGCCGTCCTGAGGAGCCCTCCAGCCTGGAGTCAGGAGCGGGGGTGTGGGTGGGTCCTGGGCCGTCCTGAGGAGCCCTCCAGCGTGTGAGTGGCAGCCTCACTTTATAGATGAGGAAGCTGAGGCTGAGAGTGCGGCCGTCTGCCCGCGGTCACGAGGCCGGAAGCAGCAGAGACGGGCTGAGCCTAGGTCTGTGCGTTTCGGGGCTCTTCTCTTTTTCACTTTTTTGTTTCCACTGAGTTTATCTTTTATTCTGGGTGCTATACTAAGTGTTCCACAAAGCAAAGCAAAACAAAAGCAAAGTGAAGTCGCTCAGTCGTGTCTGACTCCTTGCGACCCCGTGGACTGTAGCCCACCAGCCTCCTCAATCCACAGAATTCTCCAGGCAAGAATACTGGAGTGGGTTGCCATTTCCTTCTCCAGGGGATCTTCCCAACCCAGGGATCGAACTTGGGTCTCCCTAGAGACTTCTTGGAAGTCTGAGGAATTATTTGCCTTCACTTTAATTAAAAAAAAGTGAATGTGAAACCTCGCCTTCTTCCTGAGCTATTAACTGCTTCTGGAGAAGCGGCTTGTGTGTTTAGACATCAGTTCAGAACTGGTCTATTTTTACCCTTGCATTGAGGTACCGTATTGATAGTTTTATGATGTGATCATTCTTTCAAGCTTATTATAATGTGATTATTTGAAAATGAGCTTATAGCTACTTAAAGCATTTGAGGTAGTTGTAAGTAGGTGAAAACCAGATTCTTAGCATTTATCACTTCCATTGCTTCCCCGTCTCTGTGAGCATCATTTTGGATCTCTGTTACCCCAGCAACAAGCTGTGACATCACCAGCCACGGCTTTTTGGGTGCAGAGCCAGTGGCTGCTCTCAAGTCTTTGTTAAGAAACAAAGATCTTGTTTTCGTGTAAACGAGTTGATTGCACAGCTCGCCGATGGAAGCCTGCCTCGGGGTTGCACGTGGGGTGTGTTGGTTTCTGTTCGGTCGCTCATCTGCAGTTGTGACTGTGGACAGTCAGGCCCTGGCCCCCTGGAGGGGGCACCTGTGCTGCTAGGTGAGGTTGCAGAGCGCTCCCGAGTGGCTCTGGGCACCCGAGAAGCCGGTCATCTGGTCACCTGTGTCGGCCGTGGCCCCTCGGGGCCCCTGCCTGGGGCTGCGGGCGCTGTAAGTGACCTCAGTGTTGTCTTGTGTGTGAGTGTGGAGACCTGGCGGTGCTCAGGAGGCATTCCGAGCACTCTCGAGTGTGTCAATACTTGTGCCTTAGTTAATGAAATTTGTTTGTATCTCAAAATTTTTCTTTCCTTTTTCCTGAAACATAACTCCTTAGGCAGAAGATGTCAGATTGAAGGCATAATCACTGTTGTAAGATTTAAGAGCTCAGAATTAAGAAAACAGACCAACCACAGACAGATTCTGAGCAGGAAGCTTCTCTGGGCGAGCCCTCCTCAAGGCTCCGCCTCTGCCAGGGCGGCGCTGGGTGNTAAGATTTAAGAGCTCAGAATTAAGAAAACAGACCAACCACAGACAGATTCTGAGCAGGAAGCTTCTCTGGGCGAGCCCTCCTCAAGGCTCCGCCTCTGCCAGGGCGGCGCTGGGTGTGTGTGCGGACCGTTCCCTCTCTGCTGTGTCCTTCCTGACTTCAGGGCCCCTCACAGGTCCCAGGGCGGCGCTGTGTGTCTGTGTGTGTGTGTGTGTGTCTCTGTGTGTGTGTGTCTCTGTGTGTGTGTCTCTGTGTGTGTCTGTGTGTGTGTGCATGTGCTGACCGTTCCCTCTCTGCTGTGTCCTTCCTGACTTCAGGGCCCCTCACAGGTCCCAGGGCAGTGTTGTCTGTGTGCTGACCGTTCCCTTTCTGCTGTGTCCTTCTCGATTTTAGGACCCCTCACAGGTCCCAGGCTGACTCCACGGCAGAGAGAGCCGACGGCGTCGCCTGCAGCAGCCCGCTCTGTGTGATCACCAACCGCCCCCCGCCCGGCACTGCTAGCGGGGCTCCAGCCACCCCGCTGCCCTGCGCCCCTGGCCCCGAGCCCTCTGTGGAAGCCAGGCAGAGGAGGAGGTGTGTGGCCCCCGCTCCCTGTGGGCTCTGCTCTGAGGCAGGAGGTAGGAGATGCGGGGTGGGTGGCGACAGTGACTCCCCAGCTCAGAGGCTTCTTGGAAACAGAGCTTTCTGTTACGGCTTGGGTTTGTACTCTGCCTCTGGGAGACTTTCGGTGGAGATTTTAATTACTTCTGGTTATTTAACGTACACACTTCTTCCGTTACGGATACAGGCGTGTCTTCCGTCTCCCTGTCTCATGGGAGAGTAGCCCCGCTCAGGCCCTGTCTGCCCTGGCGCTGCGGCCCCTGAGCACAGGGAAGGGTCTCGGTCCCACTGGCAGCAAAGGAGAGCAAGGATGTGATAAAAGGCTCCGAGAAGCAGAGCTTGATGTACAGTGGGGACTAATTTGAGAAGAATGTCAGAAAAGACAGTGGACAGTGCGTGACGAATGGGCGGTGGTCAGTGGCTGGCTGTTCAGCAGACTCACTGGAGGGGTGGAAGGAGCAGCCGAGAGCTGACCTCAGAGACTCTAGGGAGGAGCTGAGAGGACTGACTCCACACTTAGGGCGGAAAGCAAAGAAGAGCTAGAGAGCCTCTGATGAGAGTAAAGAGGAGAGTGAACAGCTGCCTGAAAACGCAGCATTCGGAAAACTAAGACCATGGCATCTGGGCCCCTCACTTCATGGCAAATAGATGGGAAAACAGTGGCAGACTTTATTTCTCTGGGCTCTAAGATCACTGCAAATGGTCACTGAAGCCTTGAAATTAAAAGATGCTTGCTCTTTGGAAGAAAAGTTATGATAAACCTAGACAGCATATTAAAAAAGCAGAGACGTGACTGCCAACAAAGCTATGGTTTTTCCAGTGGTCATGTACGGATGTGAGAGCTGGACTATAGAGAAAGCTGAGCACCGAAGAATTGATGCTTTTGAACTGTGGTGTTGGAGAAGACTCTTGAGAGTCCCTTGGATTGCATGGAGATCCACCAGTCCATCCTAAAGGAGATTTGTCCTGAATATTCATTGGAAGGACTGATGCTGAAGCTGAAACTCCAACACTTTGGCCACCTGATGCAAAGAGCCAACTCATTGGAAAAGACCCTGATGCTGGGAAAGATTGAAGGAAGGAGGAGAAGGGGATGACAGAGGATGAGATGGTTGGATGGCATCACCGATTCGATGGACATGAATGTGAGTAAGCTCTGGGAGTTGGTGAAGGACAGGGAAGCCTGGCCTGCTATAGTCCGTGGGGTCGCAAAGAGTCAGACGCTGTGACTGAGCATCTGAACTGAACTAAGCGTCGGACCTGGGAGACCTTGGAGTAGCGACCGAAATGGACAAGCCCTTTTCTCCCACTTGATGAAGTGGTAAAAAATAGAATGCATTCCATTTGGGAATTGAAGACTGAAGCCATACTTATCCCTTTTTTAAGACTATAAAAAGAAGTGAAATCTTAGCAAAATTTAGATTCCAGTTTGGCTCCATTTTATTTTGAATACCCAGAAGGAGGGCTGCATTTGTGAGCGAGTGCACCCGTGCCGCCTGTCCGAGCGTCTTGTCATCTCAGACGCAGTGAGCTGCGCGCTCTAGATGCTTGCTTACTGTAAAGACAGCTCGAGGCCTGCCTTCCGAGACGAGATGGATGAAAATAAGCTGGAAAAGTGCTCTTCTTCCTCATTTCCTTCCTTTCTTTTTTCANCTTGGAAGTCTGAGGAATTATTTGCCTTCACTTTAATTAAAAAAAAGTGAATGTGAAACCTCGCCTTCTTCCTGAGCTATTAACTGCTTCTGGAGAAGCGGCTTGTGTGTTTAGACATCAGTTCAGAACTGGTCTATTTTTACCCTTGCATTGAGGTACCGTATTGATAGTTTTATGATGTGATCATTCTTTCAAGCTTATTATAATGTGATTATTTGAAAATGAGCTTATAGCTACTTAAAGCATTTGAGGTAGTTGTAAGTAGGTGAAAACCAGATTCTTAGCATTTATCACTTCCATTGCTTCCCCGTCTCTGTGAGCATCATTTTGGATCTCTGTTACCCCAGCAACAAGCTGTGACATCACCAGCCACGGCTTTCTGGGTGCAGAGCCAGTGGCCGCTCTCAAGTCTTTGTTAAGAAACAAAGATCTTGTTTTCGTGTAAACGAGTTGATTGCACAGCTCGCCGATGGAAGCCTGCCTCGGGGTTGCACGTGGGGTGTGTTGGTTTCTGTTCGGTCGCTCATCTGCAGTTGTGACTGTGGACAGTCAGGCCCTGGCCCCCTGGAGGGGGCACCTGTGCTGCTAGGTGAGGTTGCAGAGCGCTCCCGAGTGGCTCTGGGCACCCGAGAAGCCGGTCGTCTGGTCACCTGTGTCGGCCGTGGCCCCTCGGGGCCCCTGCCTGGGGCTGCGGGCGCTGTAAGTGACCTCAGTGTTGTCTTGTGTGTGAGTGTGGAGACCTGGCGGTGCTCAGGAGGCATTCCGAGCACTCTCGAGTGTGTCAATACTTGTGCCTTAGTTAATGAAATTTGTTTGTATCTCAAAATTTTTCTTTCCTTTTTCCTGAAACATAACTCCTTAGGCAGAAGATGTCAGATTGAAGGCATAATCACTGTTGTAAGATTTAAGAGCTCAGAATTAAGAAAACAGACCAACCACAGACAGATTCTGAGCAGGAAGCTTCTCTGGGCGAGCCCTCCTCAAGGCTCCGCCTCTGCCAGGGCGGCGCTGGGTGTGTGTGCTGACCGTTCCCTCTCTGCTGTGTCCTTCCTGACTTCAGGGCCCCTCACAGGTCCCAGGGCGGTGTTGTCTGTGTGCTGACCGTTCCCTTTCTGCTGTGTCCTTCTCGATTTTAGGACCCCTCACAGGTCCCAGGCTGACTCCACGGCAGAGAGAGCCGACGGCGTCGCCTGCAGCAGCCCGCTCTGTGTGATCACCAACCGCCCCCCGCCCGGCACTGCCAGCGGGGCTCCAGCCACCCCGCTGCCCTGCGCCCCTGGCCCCGAGCCCTCTGTGGAAGCCAGGCAGAGGAGGAGGTGTGTGGCCCCCGCTCCCTGTGGGCTCTGCTCTGAGGCAGGAGGTAGGAGATGCGGGGTGGGTGGCGACAGTGACTCCCCAGCTCAGAGGCTTCTTGGAAACAGAGCTATCTGTTACGGCTTGGGTTTGTACTCTGCCTCTGGGAGACTTTCGGTGGAGATTTTAATTACTTCTGGTTATTTAACGTACACACTTCTTCCGTTACGGATACAGGCGTGTCTTCCGTCTCCCTGTCTCATGGGAGAGTAGCCCCGCTCAGGCCCTGTCTGCCCTGGCGCTGCGGCCCCTGAGCACAGGGAAGGGTCTCGGTCCCACTGGCAGCAAAGGAGAGCAAGGATGTGATAAAAGGCTCCGAGAAGCAGAGCTTGATGTACAGTGGGGACTAATTTGAGAAGAATGTCAGAAAAGACAGTGGACAGTGCGTGACGAATGGGCGGTGGTCAGTGGCTGGCTGTTCAGCAGACTCACTGGAGGGGTGGAAGGAGCAGCCGAGAGCTGACCTCAGAGACTCTAGGGAGGAGCTGAGAGGACTGACTCCACACTTAGGGCGGAAAGCAAAGAAGAGCTAGAGAGCCTCTGATGAGAGTAAAGAGGAGAGTGAACAGCTGCCTGAAAACGCAGCATTCGGAAAACTAAGACCATGGCATCTGGGCCCCTCACTTCATGGCAAATAGATGGGAAAACAGTGGCAGACTTTATTTCTCTGGGCTCTAAGATCACTGCAAATGGTCACTGAAGCCTTGAAATTAAAAGATGCTTGCTCTTTGGAAGAAAAGTTATGATAAACCTAGACAGCATATTAAAAAAGCAGAGACGTGACTGCCAACAAAGCTATGGTTTTTCCAGTGGTCATGTACGGATGTGAGAGCTGGACTATAGAGAAAGCTGAGCACCGAAGAATTGATGCTTTTGAACTGTGGTGTTGGAGAAGACTCTTGAGAGTCCCTTGGATTGCATGGAGATCCACCAGTCCATCCTAAAGGAGATTTGTCCTGAATATTCATTGGAAGGACTGATGCTGAAGCTGAAACTCCAACACTTTGGCCACCTGATGCAAAGAGCCAACTCATTGGAAAAGACCCTGATGCTGGGAAAGATTGAAGGAAGGAGGAGAAGGGGATGACAGAGGATGAGATGGTTGGATGGCATCACCGATTCGATGGACATGAATGTGAGTAAGCTCTGGGAGTTGGTGAAGGACAGGGAAGCCTGGCCTGCTATAGTCCGTGGGGTCGCAAAGAGTCAGACGCTGTGACTGAGCATCTGAACTGAACTAAGCGTCGGACCTGGGAGACCTTGGAGTAGCGACCGAAATGGACAAGCCCTTTTCTCCCACTTGATGAAGTGGTAAAAAATAGAATGCATTCCATTTGGGAATTGAAGACTGAAGCCATACTTATCCCTTTTTTAAGACTATAAAAAGAAGTGAAATCTTAGCAAAATTTAGATTCCAGTTTGGCTCCATTTTATTTTGAATACCCAGAAGGAGGGCTGCATTTGTGAGCGAGTGCACCCGTGCCGCCTGTCCGAGCGTCTTGTCATCTCAGACGCAGTGAGCTGCGCGCTCTAGATGCTTGCTTACTGTAAAGACAGCTCGAGGCCTGCCTTCCGAGACGAGATGGATGAAAATAAGCTGGAAAAGTGCTCTTCTTCCTCATTTCCTTCCTTTCTTTTTTCAATTATTTACAGAAAACTTGACGAGATTCTATTTTCTGGGCTAACAGATTGCATAGCCAACAGTTGTCATCTATAATAGGCTTCCAGCCAGGAAAACTTTAATAAATCAAATCTTTAGTATAGTTCAGATGTAATTTAGATACTGTTAGTTTCATCCAAAACTAAATGCAAAAGTAATCTTTCATTTGCTGGGGAAAAAAAACTCCCTTTGAAAGCTGCTCCTGAGTGGAGACAAGTGGAATGGGTTAAATGCTCCGTTGAGACCACGGGCCCCGAAGGACGGCTGAGCCGGGGGCTGCAGCTGCCCTGCTGCTGCTCGGGAGCCGCGGGGAGAGCAGGGAACGCGGCGGCCGACTGCCGGGGGCGTGTAACCTCGGGGCGGTCACCTGCTGCGGGCCGCGGGCTTGCTTCAGAAGGTTCGTGCAGTCCGCAGTGTGTGCTGAGTCACAGCCCTGCACCACGTGCTGAGTGCAGTGTGGCGTGTTTCCTCGAGAGCAGCACGTGTGGAAGCAGTCAGTCAAGGTGTCTCACACATACTCTGAGCTCTTACAACAGCCTTACAGAGGCCTCCTGGGGGCTCAGAAAAAGTCAGGCCAGGAGCCCGAGGCCCACCCTGTTGGGAGCTGCAGGGAGCGGGTGCGCGCTCCAGGCAGCGCGTGCAGGCCCTGCAGGGGGCCCGTGTGCGAGGCGCTCCGTGCTCCAGAGGCCCTGGAGGAGACTAATGTGTGGAGGGTGCGGGCCAGGGTGGTCTGGGCTGAGGCCCTGGCTGCAAGGGGCGGGTGGCCACAGCTGGGAGGAGTGCGGGCTTGCGCTCAGAGCCGTCATCGTCCTCAGAAAGAGTGTTCTGAACACCTTGCAGAGATGCGCGTCACACAGCGTGTGAGTCACCAGGTGCTATCACCAGTCCACGTTAGAGCCTTTCATCACTTCAAGAGGAACCCGGCCCCTCGCTCTCACCCCGGGTCCCCACTCTCCGCACTCCCTGCTCCTGCCCTGTGTCTCCCTGGAGCTCCCCACCTGGAGCGTCCCTCCCCGCTTGCCCCAGGCGCAGTCTGTGCGTGGGCGTCCGTGACTGGCTTCTTTGCCCGGCCTGGTGTCTCCGAGGCTGTGCGTGCTGTGGCGTGCGTCAGGACTTCTTTCTGTGGGGGAGCACTGTCCCGCTGCATGGCTCTTCTGCGTTTTTGTTTGACATTCGTAAGTTGCTGGATGTGGCTTGGTCCTGCCTCTTGGCTGTTGTAAACATTCAGGTATGAGCTTCTGTGTGGGTGTGGGTTTTCATTTCATTTCTTTCTCTCAGCATAGAATTTCTTAGTCATCTGTCCATAGAAGATTTTAGCCAAAAAAACACAAAAAGCAACTTAGTCTGACTTACATTTTTTAAAACTCTGGCTTTTGAGCACTGCGTGTGGAGTGGACAGGAAGGAATGATGGGGAGGGGGTGAGGCGGCCCGTCGGGGCCTCTGCAGACAGGGGAGCGGGGGGTACAGTGGCCGAGGCAGGAGAGGACGAGGAACCCCCTCAGGACAGCTCCCCAGCACGCTAGGTGGGCCCGCAAGGACCCTGTTCCCCGGTCAGCGTAGCAGAGTGTGCCTGAGCAGGGAAAAAGGAAAGGAGGCTCCTAGGGGGCAGATGGGAGGAGAGCCCAAAAGCCAGAGTGGTCTGCGTGGCCCAGGGCAGCCTGAGATCTGGGGGCTGGAGGCGTGGATTTGGCGCCCAGTGTGGACGCAGGACGCCGGGCTGTGGGCCTGAGTGGGCTCAGACCATTCACCGGGAGCCTATCTGGGCTGCCCGAGTCCCGGCCCCTGCTCCAGAACAGGGTCAGGGGTCTGGGCAGGGATGGCAAACTCTTTTAAAGTTTTTTTCTCGTGATTTTAAAGAATACGTATGTATATGTTATTTTCTTCTTCAGGTTCTTTTCCATTTTAGGTTATTATAAGACACTGAGTGTGATTTGCCGTGCTTACGGTAGGTAGTCTTTGTTGTCAGAAAAATCTCCTTTGGGCTAATTTTACTACGCACAGTTTGGAAATCCCAAGCCAAGACTCTAACACAGACCCCAGGTGTGTGCTCTGGGCATCTGGGGGCCGGGGCGGCACAGACACGTTCGGACCCACCTCGAAGAGAAGCACGTGTGCGGCCTGCAGCCTGAGGCGCTCCCGTGCCGCGGTCCCTCCAGAGGCGCCCTCACAGGGAGCCTGTGAGCGCTGGGGCAGGCCTGTCCCGCAAGGGCGCGCAGCGCAGGGTCTGGGTCTGCGAGCTCCGGCAGAAACCGCAGACTGTGCTGTGACTGGTCACGCCAGCAGTCCGTCCACAGGATTTTATTGGAGCCACGCTGGAGGATTGTGGCCTGGAAGACCCTCTCGGAGCCGAGGATGGCTCTCCTGTTGGAGGTCCTGGCTCAGCAGTGCGTGAGGTTCGGGACGCAGGCCGTGTGTCCACCCATGACGTCTTACTGGCGGTTGGCACGACCCAGGTCTGCTCATCCTCACGGCTCTGTCCGGGAGGAGCGCTCTCTCTGAGGGGCTGCCGTATCAGGGCTGCTGCTGCTGCTGCTGCGTGTGGTTGAGCAGGCGTTTCTGCCGACAGAGGCTTGGTCTGTGAAAGGCAGACACGCTGCCCAGTAGAGGGGGAGGGGGCCAGAGGGCAGGGGCAGCTGTTTCATGTCTGCATCATTGTTGGCATAAAGTGGGAGTCTTATCACAGTGAGGGCGGCTGGAAGTGCGCAGCTATGCTCAAGGCAGGCCTGTGGGCAGAGGTCAGGTGAGGGCCAGGGTGTTTTTTGAGACGGGACGTCTCCTGCACCTCGTGTGTCCGGGGGCGGGGACCCAGGAGAGCTGGCCCGTGAATCCCTGGGGAGGCCAGCAGGCCGCCCAGAAGCTGCGGGTCCGAGGTCAGGCCGCCTGGGGACGTGTGGACGGGCCGGCCGCACAGTGCAGGTCAGAGGCACAAGGCAGCTGCCCGAGGAGGCGCCGGGCTCGAGTTCTGAGGGGTCGGTCATGGGCGGCGATTTAGAGGGGACACGAGACACACAGGCAACAGGTCACTGTGCCTGCCGCTGGGGCAGCTGAGGCCGCGCTTGCCCAGGAGTCTTCTGTGGAGCAGCTCCAGGTGAAGCAGTCGCGTTCTGTGGCTGGGTGAGCTTGTCAGCCTGCGCTCAGACAGCGAGCAGGCTTCCTCTCCCGCCTCAGGGCAGGGAGGGCGAGTGTCTGCAGCCCTCCCCTCTTTCCGCGTCCGCGGAATCCTAGTGGTTTTCACAGGACCCCTGTGGTCTTCCCCTGTGATATTCACAGGACCCCTGTGGTCTCTGCTGTGGTTTCACAGGACCCCCGTGGTCTCCGCTGTGGTTTTCACAGGACCCCGTGGTCTCCGCTGTGATTCTCACAGGACCCCGTGGTCTCTGC
Source organism: Raphicerus campestris (assembly GCA_006410735.1). Classification (NCBI taxonomy): domain Eukaryota; kingdom Metazoa; phylum Chordata; class Mammalia; order Artiodactyla; family Bovidae; genus Raphicerus; species Raphicerus campestris. The sequence continues at coordinate 377,620 of SJYW01057064.1, read as the reverse complement.
TGTGGTTTACACAGGACCCCGTGGTCTCCGCTGTGATTCTCACAGGACCCCATGGTCTCCGCTGTGGTTTACACAGGACCCCCGTGGTCTCTGCTGTGATTCTCACAGGATCCCGTGGTCTCCCCTGTGATATTCACAGGACCCCCGTGGTCTTCCTTGTGGTTTTCAAAGGACCCCCGTGGTCTTCCCCTGTGATATTCACAGGACCCCCGTGGTCTTCCTTGTGATTTTCCCAGGACCCCCGTGGTCTCCGCTGTGGTTTTCACAGGACCGCTTGGTCTCCTCTGTGATTCTCACAGGACCCTGTCGTCTCCGCTGTGGTTTTCCCAGGACCCCGTGGTCTCTTCTGGGGTCATTTGGAGGCCGTGCTGGTGTCGTGTGTCTGTCCTGAGAAGCCTGAGCTGCTGCTGCTCAAGGCTGTGGGCTGGAGTGTGTTCAGCTGGGAAACGACTTGATCAAATAAAACATGCCATTTAAGCCTTTACAGAATCAAAGCCGTTCCGTTTCTCCTTCAGACAAACACAGGCTGAAAGAGAAAAAAACCACATGTTTTGCAAACAGCTGAATTTTCCTTCTGAGAAAATGTGCTGGGTGCTCACTCTCGCCGGCCCCGCAGCTCCTCTGAAGGCGGGTCCTGGCGGCGGCACCTCGGCTCCTGCCGGGAACTGGAGGCCTGGAGCCTGTGTTTTCAGGAACTGTTGGAGACAGTGCCAGGTCCACGGGCCTTCAGACCGGTCACAGTGGGCCCTGACCCGGGGGAGCATCGTCTCGGGAAGCCTCTCCTCTGTAGCGTCCCTGCAGCCTGTGCATTGGGGGTGGGTCGCTGTGCCCGGAGCACTGGCTCTGCGTCCCTGAGCCGCCTCTGCGGCTCCGTGGGTACAGGTGCGGCCGTGCTCTGCAGGGCCCTGCGCTCAGCCTGCGAGCTGCGACGGGGCCCCGGGCATCGGTGCAGGGGCTGGCCCAGGGCGCAGCTGTGATGCCGCGTGGTGGCCACACGGCAGAGGTTAGCACCAGGCTCTCTCAGGGATGAGGGATAACTCATTTTTTGCGGTATTTTCCAGAGTTGTAGAGTGATGGAGTGTTGCTGCTGTGATGGCGGCAGAGGGCCGGCGAGCCCTGTGGACAGGTCTCTGTGAGGGTGTGAGCCTTTGAAGAGGCCGCGGTCCTTGAGGAGCAGCCTTACTAGTTAAGTGGTTCCAGACACCGTATGCAGGAGTCTAGGTAATTTATGATTTCGTTGCATAAGCTCAGGGCAGGACCTCTGGAAGTTTGTTACCTTTGAGAAGGGCACAATCTTGGATTTGTAAAGTTTCATTTTTTCCCCTGAAAAGCACCCCTGTGCCCTGCACGCTCGGGTTGCCCGATGGAAAGGAAGGAGAGTTATGGCCCTGGTTGCAGGTGGAAGTGTCGAGGCCCAAGAGCTTCAAGGCGGCGTTGGGCGCTGCGTCTCAAAAGCCTCTTTTCCTCCCCGTTGAACTTCCTAACCATTTCTTATTTTGGATTAAAAAAAAAAAAAAA
>SJYW01057064.1:363244-373643 GCA_006410735.1 Raphicerus campestris | reverse complement strand
AAAAAAAAAAAAAAGATGGTTCAGTACCGAGGCCAGTCCATCCACCTGTGACGGGAGCACAGCCGTCTCCACCTCATGGCCTGCCAAGCCTGCACCCCGTTCCGGGTCTGCAGGCCCCAGGGCCGTGGGACTGTGCAGGGTTGCTGGACCGGAGGCACGGCGGGGAGGGCGTGTGGTCGGAGCAGCTGCCACATGTGCCCGCAGCCTCAGGCTTTCTTTCCTTAGCAACCCTGTAAACAGCCCTGCGCTAATATTAGAGCGCCTGCCTGTGATCCCTCGGATCCCTCGGTCGGTGTCGCCTCCCGCTTTCCCCCTCCCGCGATCCCCAGCCCTGAATTGTACGTTCTTTTTTTCTTCTTGGCGCATTTTTCTTTTCTTACAGAAATAACCACGATGGCTTCTTTCTCCGTGAACTGAGACCCTTTCCCAAATGGCTCCCGGCACGCGCTCTGTGGGGTCTGTTTGTAGCCGAGTCGCGTGCACCACGTGGGTCGACCCTCCTGGATTCCTCGGGGTCTTCGTAAGCTGGGCTGTTACTCCCTGAGGGAAGCTGTCAGCAGAGTGATTTGGCCTCGTCTTGGGAATGTGAGAGATTTAAACCAAGCAATTAAACCCTGAGTCGTGGTTTTTTAAAGCTGTTTGGCTCATCTCTCAGTCTCCATGCTGAAGACGAGGCAGTGGCCAGCTCAAGGAGGTCCTCTGGAAAGGGGTCCCAGCTCCTCTGCCTCTGAGCTTTGCTCTGGAGTGAGTGTCTCCTTTGCCTGCGAGGCTGGTAGCGGTCGGCCCGCGCCCATCTCTGGCCGCACCGCGGGCTGCTGGGCAACTTGTGTGGTGAGTTACCACGCTGACTCACCGCGGTTAGAGACCACACCTGCCTGGCCTGCTTCTGCCACATCAGGAGGTCGTTTGTGCCGTTCGTTCACCAGGCACACGCCTTGCCGTGCAGCGTTGAGTGGCCCTAGTCCTGGGGCTGCCTTCCGTGTGTCCCGTGCTCCGACGTCTGCCGCCTCATCGTTGCCGCCGTGGCCCCTGCACCTGCCCAAGTGTGGTCTCGGGCGCTCGGGCACCTCTGCCTGGCCACGTGCCGCGCAGGCACTGGTCTGCAGGCGCCTCCCAGTGACTGTGGAGGGATGTCTACAGCTGACAGGGAACATGCGCGGCAGCCCCGCCTGTCCCCCAGGGTGAAGCGGGGGTCCTGCCATCGCTGCCAGCTCACATCCGATGCCGCAGGAGGAGACGCAGCTGGTCTAGGTTTAACAGCGCCAAGTGGGAAGGAGCTGCTAGCGTGCATAGGGTTTCTTGGGGGTGATTCCAGTGTTTAAAATTGATTATGGTGATGATCACGTAACTTAATATATGAAAAGCCATTGAGGTGTGCACTTCAGTGTGACGTGTCCTGGCTCCGGGAAGCTGTCTAAACACAGCATAGCAGTGTCCAGCCCCCCAGCAGCTCCGGAAAAGCAGGCCCGGCAGTGCCTGCGAGGGCTGCTGCGGGAGACCGAGGGCCTGGGAGGGAACGGCTGTTTTCGGTCGCTGGACGCAGCCCCTGAGACACGCACTCATCAGGTCCAGAGACAGTGGCGCTTGTCACGTGGTTGCCCAGCACACCACGTAGCAGTTCAGGAGCGCAGCTCCCAGCCCCACAGCGCTAGCGCCGGGCCTGTATCAGCCCTGAGTTCACAGCTAATCTCCTCCTGATAAGCGGCTTCTTTTTTCAGAGCTGTGAGTGCCGGTGCCCGGTGGGAGGGGCAGAATGCTGGGCCCTCACTCAAGCCGCGCCCACCCCATACCGGGTGATTTTCCCATGTTAGGAAAATGGTCGCTTGCAACAACCTCACGAAACGAGCTGTTTACTAGGGGAGGGCCGCAGAGGGGCGGCCACCTTTCTGTTGAAACCCAGGCTCCAGGAACGCCGCTGCTGGGCCCAGGTGTGTGGCGGTGTGTCTGGGTGCCCGACCCCTCCCCTCTGTGACTTGACCTGGTAGCAGGGTCCTTGCCGCTCCTGGATTCACAGAAATGGGAGGCGTGGGAAGTGGATCTTGCTGCTGTGGGCTTGCAGCCGGCTGGCATGCCACCCCGGGCCCCCGGGAGCATGGGGCCTGAGCGCAGGAGCAGCAGGTGAGTCTGCTGGAGACCCTGCCGGCTGGAGCCTTTCCCGCTGCCCGCCCTCCGCTCCGGCTCTTCGGGAGGCGGGCGGGGAGCATGCTGCTTGGGTGCCGTGGCTGGGGCTGGACGTGGTGAGGGCTGGATGCAGTGCGGGCCAGAGCCCGTGTGGGCCTCCGCTGGCAGCTCCTCCGCCCCAGTGAGTGTGAACCTTTGCGCTGACTCCGGGCCTGCTCGTGCAGGTCAGGGTGCAGAGGGCAGACAGGAGTCTAGGGAGGTGGAGGCGTGCCTGTCCCGCTGAGAGGAGCATCAGCGATGGCGTCCTTGCGGTGGACAGTGGCGCTCGGGCGCTGGTCGCGTTGCTTCATCTTAAGCGCCACATAGCATGTGTTCTAAGCAAATAAAACCTGTCAGCTATTTACCTCAGAGAGACAAGCCGGCATGGGTGTGTGAAGGTGCAGGGCACCTCTTAGCCGGCCTCTGAGCAGGAAGCCAGAAAGTGAAGAGGCTGACGCGCTGAGCTCCGGGCAGAAGCTCTTGTCTGCTACAAACTGGACGATCAGATGGGTCCCGATGGCAGTGAGTGGCTTCCCGTGCGTGTGAGCTGCCCCCTCATGGGGACATGGTCTTGGTTGCGCAGAGGACCAGACTCCAGCAGAACTCAGAAGGCACCAGGTCAGGCCTGAGGAGACTCGCTGCTGGGTTGTCCCTTCGGCCCATGGAGTCGCTACTCGTGGGACCTTCTGGACTTGGCCTCCGGGAGCCAGACCCTTCGCTCCCTGCTCCTCCCATCCCCCTGCCCCGCGTGTCTCTGGCGGTTGCCCCACTTTATGTTGCAGGTAGCAAGCCCAGACGTCCCCGAGTGTGTCTGACGCCCACATCAACCCTTTGTTCTGGGATGGCCGCTGTCCCCTTCTCTGCTGAGCCAACTTGTGCTCTTACCGGGAGAGCTCCTGGCATCAGCCCCGCTGCCGGCTTTGTTCCCCCGGCCCGGCCGAGGTCAGGGTCCTCTCCCCGTGTGCCTCTGTGGCCCTGTGCTCAGGCTGGTCCGGCCGCCGCCGCCGCCGCCGGAGCTTCCAGGGACTGGTCCTGCCGCAGTCTCTGCACAGCACGGGTGTCCGGTGGGGCCTGCGCGCCGCTGTGCAGTGACCCCCGTGTCCAGCGGGGGGCGGCAGAGGCACGCGTGTGACCTGGTGACTCGGGAAGGCGGCCCGAGACCTGCTGCGCTGCGTTTGGGTTGTTCCTTCCCGGGGTGTCCAGGCGGGTGGACGCTCCTCTGGTGAGAGTGGCAGGCACAGGGGAGGGTTCCCGGGCCCTGCACCTCAAGGTTGCCCTTAACTTAGCTCTGGCCTGCTTGGAGACCAGAGGTGGCCGTCCCGCCGGCCACACGCTCACTGCCGTGCTGGGAGCCATGGGTTTAAAACGAGAGCCCTGCCTGCTTCATGCCCCGAGACCGGGGATGCCAGGTGCCCGCCTCGGAGGCCGTGCAGGAGCAGACTGTCGGGGGCGGGGGGTGTATCAGGCGCTCGGAGAAGAAGGCCGCCGGTGAGGGTGGGTGGCCCTACACACGACCTGCCTAGAGAAGGTCGTGAAGTGAGGGGGACCCAAGCTGCCTTCAGGCGTGAAAGGCCTAGACAGGTCGAGGGGGTTGATGTTTGTGAACACCTACTGTATGCCAGTTCCCCCAGACATTCAGCCTTCATGACTCAGAGATGAATAGTACTTTTCTTAGTACATATAAGGAAGTTGAGGTGGACTGCGGTCCTGCCCACAGTCACAGAGCTGGTAAGTGGCAAAGCCAGAGCTCGAAGCCAGGCCTCTGGGACGTCCCCGTCCCCTGCTCTGACCCCGGGGGGCAGCGTCCGAGGCACCAGTCTCCACTGGGCCCTGGGCGCTGTGAGCTGGCACTGTGGGCGCAGGCCTAGGGCTCCGGACGTTCTGATTTTGAAGTACATGAGTATGTGTCCTGGGAGAAACCACTCCTGAGAACAAAGACTGGAAGCTCTCTGTCCCGTCTGAGGCCGAAGAGCACGCAGGGCTCCTGAAAGCCACCTGCGGCGTCCTCGGCGGGCGCACGGTGCCCGCGGGGTTGCTCCGGAGCCGGGGGGCACCNAAAAAAAAAAAAAAGATGGTTCAGTACCGAGGCCAGTCCATCCACCTGTGACGGGAGCACAGCCGTCTCCACCTCATGGCCTGCCAAGCCTGCACCCCGTTCCGGGTCTGCAGGCCCCAGGGCCGTGGGACTGTGCAGGGTTGCTGGACCGGAGGCACGGCGGGGAGGGCGTGTGGTCGGAGCAGCTGCCACATGTGCCCGCAGCCTCAGGCTTTCTTTCCTTAGCAACCCTGTAAACAGCCCTGCGCTAATATTAGAGCGCCTGCCTGTGATCCCTCGGATCCCTCGGTCGGTGTCGCCTCCCGCTTTCCCCCTCCCGCGATCCCCAGCCCTGAATTGTACGTTCTTTTTTTCTTCTTGGCGCATTTTTCTTTTCTTACAGAAATAACCACGATGGCTTCTTTCTCCGTGAACTGAGACCCTTTCCCAAATGGCTCCCGGCACGCGCTCTGTGGGGTCTGTTTGTAGCCGAGTCGCGTGCACCACGTGGGTCGACCCTCCTGGATTCCTCGGGGTCTTCGTAAGCTGGGCTGTTACTCCCTGAGGGAAGCTGTCAGCAGAGTGATTTGGCCTCGTCTTGGGAATGTGAGAGATTTAAACCAAGCAATTAAACCCTGAGTCGTGGTTTTTTAAAGCTGTTTGGCTCATCTCTCAGTCTCCATGCTGAAGACGAGGCAGTGGCCAGCTCAAGGAGGTCCTCTGGAAAGGGGTCCCAGCTCCTCTGCCTCTGAGCTTTGCTCTGGAGTGAGTGTCTCCTTTGCCTGCGAGGCTGGTAGCGGTCGGCCCGCGCCCATCTCTGGCCGCACCGCGGGCTGCTGGGCAACTTGTGTGGTGAGTTACCACGCTGACTCACCGCGGTTAGAGACCACACCTGCCTGGCCTGCTTCTGCCACATCAGGAGGTCGTTTGTGCCGTTCGTTCACCAGGCACACGCCTTGCCGTGCAGCGTTGAGTGGCCCTAGTCCTGGGGCTGCCTTCCGTGTGTCCCGTGCTCCGACGTCTGCCGCCTCATCGTTGCCGCCGTGGCCCCTGCACCTGCCCAAGTGTGGTCTCGGGCGCTCGGGCACCTCTGCCTGGCCACGTGCCGCGCAGGCACTGGTCTGCAGGCGCCTCCCAGTGACTGTGGAGGGATGTCTACAGCTGACAGGGAACATGCGCGGCAGCCCCGCCTGTCCCCCAGGGTGAAGCGGGGGTCCTGCCATCGCTGCCAGCTCACATCCGATGCCGCAGGGGGAGACGCAGCTGGTCTAGGTTTAACAGCGCCAAGTGGGAAGGAGCTGCTAGCGTGCATAGGGTTTCTTGGGGGTGATTCCAGTGTTTAAAATTGATTATGGTGATGATCACGTAACTTAATATATGAAAAGCCATTGAGGTGTGCACTTCAGTGTGACGTGTCCTGGCTCCGGGAAGCTGTCTAAACACAGCATAGCAGTGTCCAGCCCCCAGCAGCTCCGGAAAAGCAGGCCCGGCAGTGCCTGCGAGGGCTGCTGCGGGAGACCCAGGGCCTGGGAGGGAACGGCTGTTTTTGGTCGCTGGACGCAGCCCCTGAGACACGCACTCATCAGGTCCAGAGACAGTGGCGCTTGTCACGTGGTTGCCCAGCACACCACGTAGCAGTTCAGGAGCGCAGCTCCCAGCCCCACAGCGCTAGCGCCGGGCCTGTATCAGCCCTGAGTTCACAGCTAATCTCCTCCTGATAAGCGGCTTCTTTTTTCAGAGCTGTGAGTGCCGGTGCCCGGTGGGAGGGGCAGAATGCTGGGCCCTCACTCAAGCCGCGCCCACCCCATACCGGGTGATTTTCCCATGTTAGGAAAATGGTCGCTTGCAACAACCTCACGAAACGAGCTGTTTACTAGGGGAGGGCCGCAGAGGGGCGGCCACCTTTCTGTTGAAACCCAGGCTCCAGGAACGCCGCTGCTGGGCCCAGGTGTGTGGCGGTGTGTCTGGGTGCCCGACCCCTCCCCTCTGTGACTTGACCTGGTAGCAGGGTCCTTGCCGCTCCTGGATTCACAGAAATGGGAGGCGTGGGAAGTGGATCTTGCTGCTGTGGGCTTGCGGCCGGCTGGCATGCCACCCCGGGCCCCCGGGAGCATGGGGCCTGAGCGCAGGAGCAGCAGGTGAGTCTGCTGGAGACCCTGCCGGCTGGAGCCTTTCCCGCTGCCCGCCCTCCGCTCCGGCTCTTCGGGAGGCGGGCGGGGAGCATGCTGCTTGGGTGCCGTGGCTGGGGCTGGACGTGGTGAGGGCTGGATGCAGTGCGGGCCAGAGCCCGTGTGGGCCTCCGCTGGCAGCTCCTCCGCCCCAGTGAGTGTGAACCTTTGCGCTGACTCCGGGCCTGCTCGTGCAGGTCAGGGTGCAGAGGGCAGACAGGAGTCTAGGGAGGTGGAGGCGTGCCTGTCCCGCTGAGAGGAGCATCAGCGACGGCGTCCTTGCGGTGGACAGTGGCGCTCGGGCGCTGGTCGCGTTGCTTCATCTTAAGCGCCACATAGCATGTGTTCTAAGCAAATAAAACCTGTCAGCTATTTACCTCAGAGAGACAAGCCGGCATGGGTGTGTGAAGGTGCAGGGCACCTCTTAGCCGGCCTCTGAGCAGGAAGCCAGAAAGTGAAGAGGCTGACGCGCTGAGCTCCGGGCAGAAGCTCTTGTCTGCTACAAACTGGACGATCAGATGGGTCCTGATGGCAGTGAGTGGCTTCCCGTGCGTGTGAGCTGCCCCCTCATGGGGACATGGTCTTGGTTGCGCAGAGGACCAGACTCCAGCAGAACTCAGAAGGCACCAGGTCAGGCCTGAGGAGACTCGCTGCTGGGTCGTCCCTTCGGCCCATGGAGTCGCTGCTCGTGGGACCTTCTGGACTTGGCCTCCGGGAGCCAGACCCTTTGCTCCCTGCTCCTCCCATCCCCCTGCCCCGCGTGTCTCTGGCGGTTGCCCCACTTTATGTTGCAGGTAGCAAGCCCAGACGTCCCCGAGTGTGTGTGACGCCCACGTCAACCCTTTGTTCTGGGACGGCCGCTGTCCCCTTCTCTGCTGAGCCAACTTGTGCTCTTACCGGGAGAGCTCCTGGCATCAGCCCTGCTGCTGGCTCTGTTCCCCCGGCCCGGCCGAGGTCAGGGTCCTCTCCCCGTGTGCCTCTGTGGCCCTGTGCTCAGGCTGGTCCGGCTGCCGCCGCCGCCGCCGGAGCTTCCAGGGACTGGTCCTGCCGCAGTCTCCGCACAGCACGGGTGTCCGGTGGGGCCTGCGCGCCGCTGTGCAGTGACCCCCGTGTCCAGCGGGGGGCGGCAGAGGCACGNGACTTGAGTGCTGAAGGAGCTGCCCCGGAGGACTGGACTGAGAAGGAGAGCCTGAAGCTGGGGCAGAATCGCTGCGTCTCGCGCTAAAGCTTGAAGGGCGAGGACCTGCTTCTCATGGATGAGCACGGCAAAGGGTTCTTGTTCACAGCAGCCAAGACACGGGAGCAACCTAAGCGTCCATCAGCAGACGAATGGATAGAGACGAAGTGGTACATATATACATGAAATAAAGCTCAGCTGTAAAAAGTGAGATGATGCCGTTTGCAGCAACAGGGGTGTAACTAGAGACTGTCGCAGGAAGTGAGTTAGCCAGGCGGAAAAAAGACAAATATCGTGCGATATATCACTAATATGTGGAGTCTTTAAAAACAAGAAAGGTACAGATGAGCTTACACATAAAACAGAAGTAGCCACAGACATAAAAACAAACTCACTGGAGGGAAAGGAAGGGCGGTGAATTAGAAGTTTGGGGCTAACGAGACGCGTTACTACTAAACAAACAGTGAGGACCTCCTGTGGAGCGCAGGGGACTGTGCTCAGCGCCGTGATGACCTGAAGGGAGAAGACTCGGAAGAAGATTCGATGCAGGTATGTGCATAACCGAAGCGCCTTGCTGTGCCCTGAAACAGCAGAATATTGTAAACCGGCTGCTGCCGCCCAGCCGCTCAGTCGTGCGCGACGCTGCGAAGTGCAGCGCCAGGCTGCCCCGTCCTTCCCTGTCTCCTGGAGCTCACTCAGACTCTCACGCCCATCGAGTCGGTGACGCCACCCAGCCACCTGTCCCCTCTCCTCCTGCCTTCAGTCTTACCCAGCATCAGGGTCTTTTCCAGNGTGCATAACTGAAGCGCCTTGCTGTGCCCTGAAACAGCAGACTATTGTAAACCGGCTGCTGCCGCCCGGCCGCTCAGTCGTGCACGAGGCTGCGGAGCGCAGCGCCAGGCTGCCCCGTCCTTCCCTGTCTCCTGGAGCTCACTCAGACTCTCAGGCCCATCGAGTCGGTGACGCCACCCAGCCACCTGTCCCCTCTCCTCCTGCCTTCAGTCTTACCCAGCATCAGGGTGTTTTCCAATGAGTCGACTCTTCACATCAGGTGACCAAAGTATTGGAGCTTCAGCTTCAGTCCTTTCAATGAATATTCAGGATTGATCTCCTTCAGAATGGACTGGTTGGATCTCCTTGCAGTCCAAGGGACTCTCAAGAGTCTTCTCCAACACCACAGTTCAAAAGCATCAATTCTTCCGCGCTCAGCTTTCTTCACAGTCCAACTCTCACATCCATACATGACAACTGGAAACTCAAGTGTACTTCAATTTAAAAGATAAATATTTTTTAAAGTTCTTTTTACAATGGAATCTACTCATGGTGAAGATGCTGTGGAGACTTTAGAAGTGACAAGAAATTATTTAGATTACATAAACTTAGTTGATAAAGCAGTGGCCGGAATTGGGAGGATTGACTCCAATTTGGAAAGAAAGTCTACTGTGGGTAAAATGCTGTCAAACAGCATGGCAGGCTCTGGAGAAGTTTTTTATGAAAGGGAGAGTCAATCAGTGAGGCAGATTTTGTTGTCTCGTTTTAAGGAATTGCTGCAGCTCTCAGCAGCCACCAGCCTGCTCCACCAGCCTGCTCCATCACCCTGCTCTGTCCGCAGCCATCNGGTGAAGATGCTGTGGAGACTTTAGAAGTGACAAGAAATTATTTAGATTACATAAACTTAGTTGATAAAGCAGTGGCCGGAGTTGGGAGGATTGACTCCAATTTTGAAAGAAAGTCTACTGTGGGTAAAATGCTGTCAAACAGCATGGCAGGCACTGGAGAAGTTTTTTATGAAAGGAAGAGTCAATCAGTGAGGCAGATTTTGTTGTCTCATTTTAAGGAATTGCTGCAGCTCTCAGCAGCCACCAGCCTGCTCCACCACCCTGCTCCATCACCCTGCTCTGTCCGCAGCCATCAACATGGAGGCGAGACCCCCCACCAGCAAAAAGATGACACCTTGCTGAAGGCTTAGCTGACGGTTACCATTTTTAACAATAAAGTAGTTTTAGTTGAAGTACATCCTTTACTTCTTAAAGACGCAATGCTGTTGCACACTTACTCAGCTACAGTGCGTTGTAAGCGTGACTTGCGCAGGTGCTGGGCATGCGACTGAGCTTCCTGCAGCTTCCACTTTATGCTGGTGGTCTGGAGCCGACCTCAGCATCTCTGAGGCATGCCTGTGCTACAGTGACGACTGAAATACATTGTTAGGGTATTATCAGCAATCACTATATATGAAGATAGAGATACGATTCCTTGAAAAACAAGTGTTAGCACAACAGAGAATCTGGATAGCCCTAACTCCATTAAAGAAATGGAAACCCTTATTTAAAGCTTTCCCATAGAGGACACTCTAAACCCAGATGGCTCCACTGGGGAGCTCTTCCAGTTGCTTGAGGAGGAACGCACCCCCGTCTCCCACAGATTCTCAAAACAGACAAGGAGAGAATGCTTTTCACCTTTCATAACTTTAATTCCCAGACTGGCCAGGTGGTTATAAGAAGGGAAAACTGCAAGCCAGTTTCTTCTAAGAATAAGGATGGGGAGATCCTGAAGTAAGGAATACTGAATCTATATAAAAAGTAGTCTATATATGATGATGCGTCCTGGCCAAGCTGAGCTTACCCCAGGGACACTGAGCTGCTCTATCATTTGAAAACCGTTCAGCAGAATCCCCCACATTCGCAAAAGATGGAAACAATCATCTCAGTACACGGGGGGGGTGGGGAACGTGAGTGATAAACTGCACACACAAGTGACTGAGAGCCAGAAGGAGCGGCACACCCACCCCTCACAGACACACCCACACACCCGCCCACACCAACACACCCACCCCCACATACACACCCACACACACACACA
>SJYW01057064.1:332026-351736 GCA_006410735.1 Raphicerus campestris | reverse complement strand
AGTGTTCCGCGGTGTGTCCATGCCGCATCGTGTTCGGCCGTCCCCCAATGGACATTCGGCTGCTCCCACCGCTGGGCGGCCGTGAGCAGTGTCACTGTGAACAGGACGTGCGGCGAACTCCTCAGTCCCTGCTTTTGCGTCTTGAGACACAGACCTGTAACTAGGATGGGCTGGGCCACGCGTTTCTGCCTTGCTGCTGCTTGGTCACTCAGTCGTGTCCGACTCTCTGTGACCCCGGGGACTGCAGCCCGCCAGGCTCCTCTGCCCGTGGGATTCTCCAGGCAAGAACACTGGGGTGGGTTGCAGTTACCTTCTCCATGCTTCTGTCTGTCTTGTTGACTTTATATCCTGTGCCTCTACCGAATCCATGAGCTCCAGCGGCTTTTGGGTGGCACCGCTGAGATTCTCCACGTGTGGGACCATCTCATCTGCACACACTGACACCTTGGCTTGCTCTTTCCCAGAGTGGATTCCTTTTCTTTCTTCCTCTTGTCTGATTCCTATAGCTAGGGCTTCCAGCGTGGTGTTGAGCAAGTGGCAAGAGTGGGCATCCTTGTCTTGCTCCTGACTGTAGACAAGATGCTTTCAGAACTCCTCCGCTGAGGACGGGGTTCGCGCAAGGCTTCTCCTGTGTAGCCTTTAATATGCTGAGGTGTGTTTTCTCCATCCCCACTCTCTGGAGAATTGTTTTTATATCATAAAGGGATGTTGAATTTTGTCGAAAGCTTTTTGTGCCTCTACAGAGATGATCATATGGTTTTTATTCCTCGATTTGTTCATGTAGTCTATCCCACTGATTGATACGTAGCTTCTAAGTCATCCTCACATGCCTGGGATAAGCCCCACGTGATCACGGTATTACTAGTTGTTGTTATCCAGTCTGTAAGTCCAGATCTCTGTGATCCTGTGGGCTGCAGCACCGCCTGGCTCCTCCATCCTCCCCTGTCTCAAATTCATGTTCACTGAGTCAGCGATTCTATCTAACCATCTCATTTCCTTCAGAATAGACTGATTGGATCTCCTTGCAGTCCAAGGGACTCTTGAGAGTCCTCTCCAGCACCACAGTTCAAAAGCATTAATTCTTTGGCACTCAGCCTCCTTTATGGTCCAACTCTCTCATGACTACTGGAGAAGCCATAGCTTTGACTGTGGACCTTTGTTGGAAAACTGATCTCTCTGCTTTTTTAAAACACTGACTAGGCTTGTCATAACTGTCATTCCAAGGAGCAAGCGTCTTTGAATTTGAAGGCTGCAGTCACTGCACTCTACAGTGATTTTGGAGTCCAGAAAATAGAATCTGACACTGTTTCCGCTTTTTCCCTTCTATTTGCCTTCAGTCTTCCCCAGCACCAGGGTCTTTTCCAGTCCGTTGGCTCTTAGCATCAGGTGGCCAAAGTATCGGAGCTTCAGCGTCAGTCCCTCCAGTGAACGTTCAGGGTTGATTTCCTCTAGGACTGACTGCTGTGACCTCCTTGCTGCCTGCTAACTGTGGATTTTGTCTGCACCTCTTTTTCTGATTCCTTTGGTGAAGGCTAGGTTGTGTGAGGCTTGCTATGCACCCTGAGGTAGGCGTGCATTGCTGCAAACACCCCTCTGAGGACGGCCTTTGCGGGCCCCGGAGGGCGCGCTCCCGCCTCATCTGTCTCCGGGTGCTCCGGGCTCTGCTCTGACCTCCCGGTGACCCGTCAGTTGTCTAGGAGCGTGCTGTCCAGCCCGCACGTGTCTGTGGGTTTTTCAGGGCTTCTTTTCTGCAGTTGGTTTCCAGTCTCATAGCCTTGTGGCTGTAATAGGTGCTTGGTGTGGTCTCAGCTCTGTTAGATTCCCTGTGGCTTGTGTTCAGTGCGAATCTGCCCTGGAGAAGACGCGTCTGAGAGGACGTGCGTTCTGCTGATTTTGGATGGAGTGCACCCCTCTGGCCGCGTGTGGCGCGCAGTCGGTGCCCCGCCCTGGTGCCGTGTGTGGCGCGCAGTCGGTGCCCCGCGCTGGTGCCGCGTGTGGCGCGCAGTCGGTGCCCCGCGCTGGTGCCGCGTGTGGCGCGCAGTCGGTGCCCCGCGCTGGTGCCGCGTGGGGCGCGCAGTCGGTGCCCCGCGCTGGTGCCGCGTGGGGCGTGTGTCCGGTGATGTGAGGGGGGTGCAGCCCCCCTGTTGCTGTGCTGCTGCTGACTCGCCGTCCGCCCTTCGCTGTCTTCCTCGCTCGTCCAGGTGCTCCTGCGTCGGCTGCGTGCATCGCTGTCGTGTCTTCTTCCTGGAGTCACCGCTCGGTCATCACGCCCTTGCCCTCTTTGTCCCTCCCAGCACTCTGCTTTACAGTGTGTCTCCCGGGCTGTCTGTGGATTCCCATCTGCACCACCTGCCTTTCCCGTCCCCCTTGCGCTCCGTCTGTGCGTCTTAGGCCTGAAGCTCTCTCTTGCCGGCGGTCTGTGTGTGTGTGGGTATTGTCTCTGTGTCTGCGTGTGTCCAGCCTCTCTCTGTTGGCTGGGGTGCTGAGTCCGTGCGCATTTACAGTGGTTCTTGCCGCACGTGCACCTGTCCTCATCCCGTCGCTGTTCTGAGACTGTTTCTGCAGTTATTTTGCTCATCTCCCTGTTCTCACGCCTTAGGTTTGACGACTGTCTCTCGTGCTGTGTTGGGGCGTCTTTCCCTGCTTTGTGTGTGAATCTATCATAGTCTCCTGGTCTGTAATTACCATGAGGTTTCTGTTTCAAGTTGCTGATCGCTCTAATTTCAAAAAAGACTTTAATAGCCGTGCGTTTTTCATTCTTTCCCCTCCAAGGTTGCTGTTTCTGACATCAGATTTTACATCCTTTCATTTTGTCTGCCCCTGAACTGCCTATTGCGGATACAGTTGATTTTACTAGTCTGTTAAGCTGTCTGCAGGGATCAAACCCAGGTCTCCCAGATTGCAGTGGGTTCTTTACCATCTGAGCTGCGGGGAAGCCTGCGAGCTCCGCGCCGGGTTGCTTGGCCGATGCGAGCTCCGCGCCGGGTTGCTTGGCCAATGCGGGCTCCGTGCCGGGTTGCTTGGCTGACTGAGGCTCTCTTTACTGTGTCTTTGACTTTCCAGCGAGATTTCTCCTTTGTAATTTCCACGTTTCTAGTTGTGACCTCTTTCCTTTCTTTTCCTTAGAGAAATCCCTTGACCATTTCTTGTAAAGCTGGTTCTGTGGTGCTGAACTCTCAGCTTTTGCTTGTGTATAAAACTTTTGCTTTCTTCATCCAGTCCAAATGAGAGCCTCGCTGAGGAGAGTATTCTTGATTGTAGGCCTTTCCTTCTCATCGCTTTACATGTATCGTGCCCCTTCCGTCTTGCAGAGGTTTTGCTGAAAAGTCGGCTGATACCATACAGGAGTTCCCTCGTTAGAGCTTGTTGCTTTACCGTTGGTGCTTTCAACATTCTCTCTTCATCTCTAACTTCTGCTGATTTAATCCCGAGGTGCCTTGGTGTAGTCCTCTTTGGGTTCTTCTCGATGGGGACCCAGTGTTTCCTGGACCTGGACATCTGTCTTGCTTCCCAGGTCAGGGAGTTTCCAGCTGTCCTGTCTTCAGATGTCTTCTCTGGCCCCGGGCCCCCTTCTCCCCTGGGGCTCCTGCAGCATGAATGCCAGCGCGCTTGCTGCGGCCTCGAGGCCTCCCGCACCCGTCTGCTCACATGCATGCTCTCCTTGTCCTGCTCAGCGTCGTGGCGCCCCCACTCTCCCTGCCACCCCTGGCCCGGCCTCTGCAGCACTCAGGCACCCCGGGTCCTTCTAGCGCGTTCCCACTTTTCGCAGCTTTTGTCTTTGGCCCTTCTTTGTGTTTCCTGACTCTCCGTTGAAACCTCCCCACTCTTTTGAGCCCTTTGGTTGCCTTTGCAGTCATCGCCCGGGTCTTCTTCTCAGGGAGCTCGCCCGCTTCTGCCTCACCTAGCTGTTTTCCGGAGTCTTTTCTTGTTCCTTCATTTAGAACACGTTCTGCTGCCTCACTTTGCCTGACTTGCTGGTTTTATTTCTGCGTATCTAGCAGGTTGGTTCAGTTTTCCCAGTCTTGGAGAAGTGGCCTTTTGTAGGAAGTGTCCTGTGCATGCCAGCGGTACACCCCACTGTGGCCAGCAGCGCTCCGTGCTCTGGGGGTGCCCCTCTGTGGGCTGTGGGGGACCCCAGGGCTGCTGCTGGCTCACTGGTGAGGGAGTCAGTGCAGGAAGCCCTGGGGCTGGTGCCGGCCTGCAGGTGGTGGACCCGGCCAGCCCACGGCAGGCAGTGGCCTGTGGTTGCCCTGGGGCTGGCGTCCACCCACTGGTGTGTGAGGCTGCTCGTGGACAGGGCCGAGCCCCAGCCCTGTCTGGGTCTGGAGTCTGCCCGCTGGTGGTTGGACCTGGGCCCCAGGGTCCGCAGGCTCAGGTCCCTGCGTCCCCATCCAGCTCCTGTGCTGGTGTGAGGGGCTGGCTGTCCAGGGGCCGCTGTGGGCTCGAGGACTCATCAGACAGCCTGTCTGCCGGGGAGGGGCGGGCGCACGTCTCTGCCTGCTTGGTTGGTGGCCTCCCATGCTGTGTGTGTTGCTGGGGCCCGCTGCTGCAGGTGCTGGGCTAGAGGGAGGGGCCCACGTGGCACCAGCCTGCAGCAGCGTCCTCGGGGCGGGACCACGTGGCGCCGGCCTGCAGCGGCGTCCTCGGGGTGGGACCAGCTCCCAGCGTGGCCGCTGCCAGTGTCCTGTCCCCAGTGGCACGGCCTGCCTCTCGGGGAGACGCTGGTCAGCCGGTGGGTCTGGCCTGGCTCTTCTGAAGCCCCTGCCTCCACCTTGGGCTGTGGGGCGTGTGAAGCTCTGTGTGCCTGCAGGAGTGGAGTCTCTGCTCCCCACAGGCCTCGGCAACTCCCCGAGGAAGCCCCGCTGGCCTCGAGACCCAGCATCTGGGGGCTCGCCTTCCCCAGCACAGGACCCCCAGCTGGAGCGGCCCTCAGCCCCCCCTGTGGTTAGTTGGTCTGCCGCGGGTGGGCCGGCCCTCCTGCTGTCTTGCGGTGGCCCCTTCTCTGCTCAGCTGTGGCAGACCCTCCCTGGCCAGCCCCGTCACAGCAGTCGTCCGGGTCTTCCGCTCCGCCGTCCTGGCCATCCCCTTGCGATCGGCTGTGCGTTTGTATGGATGCAGTTTGGGGTTTGGTGGTTGTCTTAGCCTGACTGACGTTTCACTCTGTTGAGCCTGGCTTTCTGTGAGTCAACTCCGGTTTTCCTGCAGGGCGGGCTCAGCTGGTGCCCACGTGCTCTTTGAGGTCAGGAGGGCCCCGAGGAGCTGTGAGTGCATGGGCGTGGATGCGGCCGGGGGTGCTCGTGGAGCTCGAGCGGCGACGCTGGAGGGCTGCATTTGCGGTGCCTCTGGACCCGGACCCAGGCCCAGGCCTCTGCACACCCAGGTGTTTGTGCTCGGTGTATGTTAGCTGCAGACGGCCTCACACATGTTAGGGAGCCGTTTGGAACTTGGTACCATTAGACCTTTGAGGAGCTTCCCTGCTCGTTCACGGGGAGATGTCCATGGTTAGGGTGCAACCTCTGACNGGTTGCTTGGCTGACTGAGGCTCTCTTTACTGTGTCTTTGACTTTCCAGCGAGATTTCTCCTTTGTAATTTCCACGTTTCTAGTTGTGACCTCTTTCCTTTCTTTTCCTTAGAGAAATCCCTTGACCATTTCTTGTAAAGCTGGTTCTGTGGTGCTGAACTCTCAGCTTTTGCTTGTGTATAAAACTTTTGCTTTCTTCATCCAGTCCAAATGAGAGCCTCGCTGAGGAGAGTATTCTTGATTGTAGGCCTTTCCTTCTCATCGCTTTACATGTATCGTGCCCCTTCCGTCTTGCAGAGGTTTTGCTGAAAAGTCGGCTGATACCATACAGGAGTTCCCTCGTTAGAGCTTGTTGCTTTACCGTTGGTGCTTTCAACATTCTCTCTTCATCTCTAACTTCTGCTGATTTAATCCCGAGGTGCCTTGGTGTAGTCCTCTTTGGGTTCTTCTCGATGGGGACCCAGTGTTTCCTGGACCTGGACATCTGTCTTGCTTCCCAGGTCAGGGAGTTTCCAGCTGTCCTGTCTTCAGATGTCTTCTCTGGCCCCGGGCCCCCTTCTCCCCTGGGGCTCCTGCAGCATGAATGCCAGCGCGCTTGCTGCGGCCTCGAGGCCTCCCGCACCCGTCTGCTCACATGCATGCTCTCCTTGTCCTGCTCAGCGTCGTGGCGCCCCCACTCTCCCTGCCACCCCTGGCCCGGCCTCTGCAGCACTCAGGCACCCCGGGTCCTTCTAGCGCGTTCCCACTTTTCGCAGCTTTTGTCTTTGGCCCTTCTTTGTGTTTCCTGACTCTCCGTTGAAACCTCCCCACTCTTTTGAGCCCTTTGGTTGCCTTTGCAGTCATCGCCCGGGTCTTCTTCTCAGGGAGCTCGCCCGCTTCTGCCTCACCTAGCTGTTTTCCGGAGTCTTTTCTTGTTCCTTCATTTAGAACACGTTCTGCTGCCTCACTTTGCCTGACTTGCTGGTTTTATTTCTGCGTATCTAGCAGGTTGGTTCAGTTTTCCCAGTCTTGGAGAAGTGGCCTTTTGTAGGAAGTGTCCTGTGCATGCCAGCGGTACACCCCACTGTGGCCAGCAGCGCTCCGTGCTCTGGGGGTGCCCCTCTGTGGGCTGTGGGGGACCCCAGGGCTGCTGCTGGCTCACTGGTGAGGGAGTCAGTGCAGGAAGCCCTGGGGCTGGTGCCGGCCTGCAGGTGGTGGACCCGGCCAGCCCACGGCAGGCAGTGGCCTGTGGTTGCCCTGGGGCTGGCGTCCACCCACTGGTGTGTGAGGCTGCTCGTGGACAGGGCCGAGCCCCAGCCCTGTCTGGGTCTGGAGTCTGCCCGCTGGTGGTTGGACCTGGGCCCCAGGGTCCGCAGGCTCAGGTCCCTGCGTCCCCATCCAGCTCCTGTGCTGGTGTGAGGGGCTGGCTGTCCAGGGGCCGCTGTGGGCTCGAGGACTCATCAGACAGCCTGTCTGCCGGGGAGGGGCGGGCGCACGTCTCTGCCTGCTTGGTTGGTGGCCTCCCATGCTGTGTGTGTTGCTGGGGCCCGCTGCTGCAGGTGCTGGGCTAGAGGGAGGGGCCCACGTGGCACCAGCCTGCAGCAGCGTCCTCGGGGCGGGACCACGTGGCGCTGGCCTGCAGCGGCGTCCTCGGGGTGGGACCAGCTCCCAGCGTGGCCGCTGCCAGTGTCCTGTCCCCAGTGGCATGGCCTGCCTCTCGGGGAGACGCTGGTCAGCCGGTGGGTCTGGCCTGGCTCTTCTGAAGCCCCTGCCTCCACCTTGGGCTGTGGGGCGTGTGAAGCTCTGTGTGCCTGCAGGAGTGGAGTCTCTGCTCCCCACAGGCCTCGGCAACTCCCCGAGGAAGCCCCGCTGGCCTCGAGACCCAGCATCTGGGGGCTCGCCTTCCCCAGCACAGGACCCCCAGCTGGAGCGGCCCTCAGCCCCCCCTGTGGTTAGTTGGTCTGCCGTGGGTGGGCCGGCCCTCCTGCTGTCTTGTGGTGGCCCCTTCTCTGCTCAGCTGTGGCAGACCCTCCCTGGCCAGCCCCGTCACAGCAGTCGTCCGGGTCTTCCGCTCCGCCGTCCTGGCCACCCCCTTGCGATCGGCTGTGCGTTTGTATGGATGCAGTTTGGGGTTTGGTGGTTGTCTTAGCCTGACTGACGTTTCACTCTGTTGAGCCTGGCTTTCTGTGAGTCAACTCCGGTTTTCCTGCAGGGCGGGCTCAGCTGGTGCCCACGTGCTCTTTGAGGTCAGGAGGGCCCCGAGGAGCTGTGAGTGCATGGGCGTGGATGCGGCCGGGGGTGCTCGTGGAGCTCGAGCGGCGACGCTGGAGGGCTGCATTTGCGGTGCCTCTGGACCCGGACCCAGGCCCAGGCCTCTGCACACCCAGGTGTTTGTGCTCGGTGTATGTTAGCTGCAGACGGCCTCACACATGTTAGGGAGCCGTTTGGAACTTGGTACCATTAGACCTTTGAGGAGCTTCCCTGCTCGTTCACGGGGAGATGTCCATGGTTAGGGTGCAACCTCTGACTGTTTGGTGTCTTCCCAGGGCGTCACCCTCACGGACCTTCAGGAAGCGGAGAGGACGTTCAGCCGGTCGAGGGTAGAGCGTCAGGCTCAGGAGCAGCCCAGCCTGAAGCCCGTGAGTCCCGGAGCACTCGAGGGCGGCCCCCGGAAGCGCGAGCCCTTGGCGGCCCCTGCCCAGGAAGCCGGGGAGAGCCACCAGCCCTGGGGCCGGAGCCCAGAGGGAGAGGTGAGCGCCGGCACGGAGAGCAGGGTCTGGGGGCGCCGGGGGCTCTTGCTCACGGGGAGTTAGTGCTGGCTGCCCTGCAGTGGATGCCTCCCAGGAAGCCTGCTTGCGTCCACCTGTGGTTGGCGGGCCTGTGTAACTGAGAGTTCAGAGGGTGGTGCCCCTCAGCGCTGCGGCCTTTCCTCTGGGAGCTAAGCGATGCGCTTGGGCTGCAGCATGCTGGGTTGTGCGCGTCCTGTGAGGTGGCCGCCACCATAAGCTTGGTTAGCGAATATGAGTGTCTTTCAGTTCTGAAAAGAAAGGTCTCGATATGATAAAATGTAGGCAGAAATAGAAGCGCTATTGCTTATGCCCAGCACTGCTTTACTGTTTCACATGCATGAAGCTGTTCAGTCCTCAGCACAGTCCTGTGAGGGAGACGCCCATCCTTCCTACACTGAGGCCGTGGGGCGTGCAGCACCTGGCTCGGCGTCTCCGCGACTCGGGAGAGCCCGACGGGTTCCCTGGCAGCCCAGCAGGTGGGAGGCTGCGCTGTCCCTGCGGGGCCTGGCTTCAGCCCCGGCCAGGGGCTGCGATCCCACAGCCGCATGGCATGGCCAGACACCAGTGAGGGATTTGGAAGGAGAGGTGGCGGGGCGCTGAGCCGCGGCCTGCCCGCTGCCCACACTCCCGCGCCTCTCCTCCTGCGCTGCGGGTGGGCGTCCTGCCATGCACACCACCCTGTTAGTGCAGGTGCAGGGGTGCACAGTCAGAGGTGTGGGGTCCTGTGTAGGCTGAGTGTGCTCCTGGTTCACCGAAGACTTCTATCTTGGGGTGATTGTCAACACCATTCCTTTTCACGCCCAGAAATGCCCCGGTTGCGATGATGAGTTTTATGCTGACCATGGCTGCAGGAAAGGTCTTCCTGCTCTTCCTTTGGGGTTAGGGTTAGGATTAGGGTTAGCCAAGGTTCTGCTGTTCATTCCTTAGGTGGCCAGGGTTCTGTTGTTTATTCCGTTTATCAGCCACTGTTTTTTGAATACTTGCTACATACAAGGTTCAGTTCTAAGCGCATAGCATACGGTATCTCATCCAGTCCTTCCAGGCCTCTCTGAGGAAGAGCTTATTTTCCCTGTTTTACGAAGGAGGAAGTGGAGACTCAGAACTCGAGTCACCTTCTTAGGTCACGCGGCTCATTTGTGCCAAAGCTGGAATTTGAGCCACATCCTACCAGACTCCCAAGCTGACTGTATCTTACTGCTTCTGTCCCTATAACTTATAAACAAAGAATCAGACAATCTCTGCGTGTGGTGAGAATTTCTTTATCTCTGCATCTTCAACAAACCACGCCAACAAATAAATGCTAAGGTTTACTATCGAGCTCTGTCCTAACTCTCAAGGAAAAAAAGTTCAAAGCAGGAAAAGGGGGTTATTTTTTCCTTTTATGTTGGGGGTGGGGTGCACGTGCAGGATCATAGTTCCCCAGCCCGAGATCACGCCTGCACGCCTTGCATCGGAGCGCAGTCTCAATGCCAGCCTGCCGGGGAAGTCCCAGAGAGCGGGCGTTTCCAGTGTCAGTAGCAGCACCCACTCCCGTACGCTTGCCTGGAAAATCGCATGGACGCAGGAGCCTGGAAGGCTGCAGTCCCGGGGGTCGCTGAGGGTTGGACACGACTGAGCGACTTCACTTTCATGCATTGGAGAAGGAAATGGCTACCCACTCCAGTGTTCTTGCCTGGAGAATCCCAGGGACGGGGGAGCCTGGTAGGCTGCCATCTGTGGGGTCGCAGAGAGTCAGACACGACTGAAGTGACTTAGCAGCAGCAGCAGCCTAGTTATGTCAGGTTGACAGAAGGCTCAGAAGCTGGCAGAAGGTCCAGGCTTGATCTATTTCTAGATGCCTCTTACATTGTCTTTTCCTATCTTGAGCTTATTTTCCCCCATACTCCCTGCCTTTCCGTGCCCCATCCTGAAAGGCCAGCACCCTTCCTGATGCTTCGTAGAGTCACGGGAGCTGTGTCAGTGGGCCGGTGCTCCCCAGCGCCCACCCGTCGGTTTTAGGGGAACTTTTCTGGGCTGGAGCCACCCTGGCCATGTCAGAGTAGGAGTTCAGACCTGTTTTCTTTCTGGCTGGTCAACTGCTTATAAGCCTCTTGATGTAGAAAAGCCCATTTTTAATACACGTGCTATCCCTATGCTTTCGTTGGACTTGACCCCTTACGTCTCATTCTGTGGGTTGTTCTAGCCTGTGTATCATCCCCTGCAGTGTCCAGGCCGGCCCGAGCAGCCCACAGCGCCAGCGTCCCCTCCTGCCCCGAGACCCTCGCTGTACACCAGCTCCTACCTGCTCCGGACGGGTGGGTCCTCCGCCCCTGACTCGCAGAGCTCAGAGCCCCCCACAGGCACTGCCGGGACGTGGGACATGGACAAAAACGGTAGGTCGGGCTTCGGAAAGCGCAGGCCTCCAGTGCGTGCGCCCCGGGCTCCTGAGCTCCGTGCCTCGTCTCCTCCCTGAACAGAGGGTGAAGAAGCGGAGCCTGGCGACCAGCCCTCCGGCAGGCTGTCCGTGCGCGAGAGGCGGCGGCCCCGGGAGCGCCGGCGGGGCACGGGCATCAACTTCTGGACGAAGGACGTAAGTGGCCTGTCGGTGCCGGGCGTCCTGTGTGGGTGCAAGAGAGAGTCCCACCCGGCTGCGTGTCAGGACACGTCGTGAGAAAGACAGGCTGCAAGGCAGTGCCAAGCGTGCGGGCAGGGGGCGAGGGCATGGCGAGTGCAGATAGAGCGCGCGCACAGGCCGTGCAGACGGAGCCGCCCCCGGGGCTGTGAGGGCGCGCAGAGAGTCAGNGCGAGAGGCGGCGGCCCCGGGAGCGCCGGCGGGGCACGGGCATCAACTTCTGGACGAAGGACGTAAGTGGCCTGTCGGTGCTGGGCGTCCTGTGTGGGTGCAAGAGAGAGTCCCACCCATCTGCGTGTCAGGACATGTCATGAGAAAGACAGGCTGCGAGGCAGTGCCAAGCGCGCGGGCAGGGGGTGAGGGCATGGCGAGTGCGGACGGAGCCGCCCCCGGGGCTGTGAGGGCGCGCAGAGAGTCAGCACTGTGGTGTCCCGTGCGTGCGGCATCGGCCGAGGACCCAGGGCTCTCGGCGTTACCCTTCCGGAGGAGGAGGAGCTGGTGGCACAACACCGCTCGCCTTGGGCTCCGAGCATCCGCTCCCCGCTGGCCTCCACCTGCTGGCCCAGCCCGCCCCTGAAGCCCACAGGCCTTGCGGCCGGGGTCAGGTCCCCAGTGAGCGTGGCCCGTTGGGAGTAGATGGCTGCTGCAGTGAGGCGGGAAGAGGTGGTGGTGGTGGCTGTTAGAAGCGGCGGGTGTGAGCGTCTGGTCACCAGGGAAGCAGACGGATCCACCAGCGGCAGTGTCCAGGGAGTTCGGTTCTCTCCCCGCTGGGGCATTCTGCTCGGGCCGCAGGGGCCGCTCCGAGGCACTGCTGAGGCCGCGCTGACGGGGCTGACCGGTGCCACCAGCGCTGTCTGCGACCGTGACCGCTTGTTTTTCTTCCGCCTGCCTTTCCAGGAAGATGAAACGGAAGTCCCGGAAGAGGTGAAGAAAGCATGGGTAAGTGGCCGGCGGTGAGGCTGCCCCGCGGGGCCGCTCTGCCCACCTAACAGGAGCAGGCTGCGTGCAGGCTGGGGTCCAGGGACGCTGCCCTGGCCGTGCTGCCTGCTCGCCCGCGTCCCGCGTCCCTGCTCGAGGCTCCCTGCCCTCCGGCTGGGGTCCGGGGGTCCGGGGATGCTGCCCTGGCCGTGCCGCCTGCTCGCCCGCATCCCTCGTCCCTGCTCGAGGCTCCCTGCCCTCTGGCTGGGGTCCGGGGACGCTGCCCTGGCCGTGCCACCTGCTCGCCCGCGTCCCTGCACGAGGCTCCCTGCCCTCCGGCTAGGGTCTGGGGGTCCAGGGATGCTGCCCTGGCTGTGCCGCCTGCTCACCCGCGTCCCTGCTCAAGGCTCTCTGCCCTCCGGCTGGGGTCCAGGGGTCCGGGGACACTGCCTTGGCCGTGCCGCCTGCTCGCCCGCGTCCCGCGTCCCTGCTCGAGGCTCCCTGCCCTCCGGCTGGGGTCCGGGGACGCTGCCCTGCCGTGCCGCCTGCTCGCCCGCGTCCCGCGTCCCTGCTCGAGGCTCCCTGCCCTCCGGCTGGGGTCCAGGGGTCCGGGGACGCTGCCCTGCCGTGCCGCCTGCTCGCCCGCGTCCCGCGTCCCTGCTCGAGGCTTCCTGCTCTCCGGCCAGGCACTGACTCAATTACCGGCTGTCTCCTCCCTCTTGTGCTGTTGGGGTGTGTGAAGTTCTTTGGAATCTTGGGAAGAAAAGTGCAGCGATGCTGCTTCTCACGGATCAGCATCCTCTCCACATTAGCGGAGAGGAGCCGAGGGCGGGGTGGGGACGGTCGGAAGTCACTGACGCTGGCCTCTGGAAGGAGGTCTCGCTCTGGCCTGTGCAGCTCACAGCCTGCATGCCTGGCGCCCGCTCCTGCCTGAGGGCGGCTCTCCCGAAGCCCTGGGCTCGGGAGCAGCGGCTCCGTGCTCCCGGGCAGCACCATGCATATTTCCTTTTTCTTCCTTTGGGCTTTTTGTTTGTTTTCTTGGCCGTGCTGCACGGCGCCTGGGGTTAGGGTTGGGGGGTCTTCGCTGCCTGACCAGGGCCAGATCCCCGGCCACCACATGGCATGCCGAGTCCTGACCTGCACCGCGGGGCATTTCTGTTGGAAATTACCTAAATAGGTGGCCTTTTTCTACCCTAAGTTATGTGACAGTATGTTATCAGAATGTATNTCTAGCCATCCGAGGGCTAGATCAGAGTTTCATACAGAAGAGCTCCCAGAAATGAGTGTTCCAAAGAAAGCCCCTCCTTGAGGAAAACAGATGTAGTAACTGAGTGAAGTCGGGCCAGGCAGAGGGGACCAGAGCTGAGCCAGCTTCTGAGACCGCCTGCAGACAGCCAGCTCCTCAGCAGAGTTCCTCTTTCCTAACAGAGTCTCACAGCTCTTACGGAACGTCGGCTATGCCCCGCGTGGTATGCCGTGGTTCTTAAGGGCTTGTGAGTTGGAGCTTTGGTCAATCTAAAATGACAGTCATGGGCCTGGGATTTCAGAGCCAAAGGGAGCTTTAAGCTTCTTGTTTTCNGGCTATGCCCCGCGTGGTATGCCGTGGTTCTTAAGGGCTTGTGAGTTGGAGCTTTGGTCAATCTAAAATGACAGTCATGGGCCTGGGATTTCAGAGCCAAAGGGAGCTTTAAGCTTCTTGTTTTCCTTATTCACTGGCCTCACCGCAGGGCCTGCAGGCCAGGGACTGGAGCGGGTCCCAGCAGTGGCCGCCCGAGCCCGAGCGTCTGGGGCTCCGGGGCCCCGAGCCCCTCCCTGTAGAGTTCACAGCGAGCCCCGGGGCACGTGGCTGTGTGCGGACGCTGCCCCCGAGCGTGCGCCCATCGCGTCGTGACGCACGGTCACAGCAGGAGGGGCGTGGGCCTGGCCCAGCAGCCCAGCTGTTCTGCAGGAGACGCTTGCCTTTCCTCGTCTGTAAACGGGGTTGATGATAGTGTTGACCTCTTAGAGTCGTGAAATGAGAACCACTTAATACACTGAAATAGCTAGAAATGAGTCACGGCCATTCAGACTATTTTCCGAATTTTGGAATACTCTCACTGACCTGAGGATACTCTGATTTTGAGGTTGGCTGTTAAGCTGTCCATAAAGGATGGGTTTTTCGGGGTCAGAGAAGCAGCTTGCTCTAGCACACACCTGTGCTCTGACAGTGGGCCTGATGGGTTTTGAGAAGTAAATGTTAGAGGGAGTGCCGAGGCACGGGGGAGCCAGGCGGGGCCGGGAGGAGGGCGAGCTCCGGCGCCCTGCGTGTGCCATGAGCTCAGCAGCCCCCAGGCTCTGCCAGCCGCCCTCCCCTCCTGCGCCCGCCCGCCTTCCCCTGCCCACGCGCACGCACTCACGCCACCCCCACTCGCGTGGAGTCGGTGGTAGCCTCCCCTCCTGTCTGCTCGAGTTTCCTTAGCCTTGCTGCTGCACTCTGGGCGCTGACCCCTCTGTCAGGCAGGACTCTGCCTTGTTACCCAGCCTCCTGAAGCCCCTTCGCCTGCTGGCAGGCACCCAGTGGGTTCTGTCCGCGCCCGCCTCTGGGGAGTGTCTTCGCTATTCTCCTTTTAGGTAAAAGCCGAGGCCTGTTTTGCTTTCCCTTCTCCCCGGGGCCCGATTGCCTAATAAGGTAAAGTATGTCCCAGACGAGCTGAGCTGTTGGAACAACCGTCTAAGTTTAGAGACCCGGTAGGTAGGCTCCGGCCGGGACAGCTTATTTCTGTAGTCAAGTAGCAGTTTCACATTCACTGGAAAACCACCATCATCTTTTTTAAGCAAGCCACTCTCCTTTTAATTGAGTGAAAAGATGGTAAAATATAGATCTTCCTCTCTCAGCTTCTTTGTCTTTAGCTGGAAAAGAAGGGGAAGAAAGGGAAAAGGTAGTTAGCTCGTCCCCGGAATGAGAGGGCTTGTGAAGCCTAAGGATCTGATTCGGTGCTCCTGGGACAGATGGAGCTGGCAGGGCCATGGGGACAGGGGTCCGCAGACTCTCACGGGGACCGCTGGCAGGCGCTGAGGGAGGCGGGCCAGTGGCCGCCCGCGGGGGCCTCTTCAGCCTCGCCGCCATGCTTGCTGGGACCACCTCTCCCCTCGTGCGCTTCTGCTCTGCACCCGGAGTTCTTAGGATCCCGCAGCTGCTGAGCTGTCTATATATGGGTCACATTTGTGCCTGGATCCAGCCAAGCTGGAGAAGCCAGCTGAGAACAGCTTCTTTTGGCATCTTCCTTTTAAGGACTCCATCAATTTTAGGCCACGCTGTTGCCAAGCAGAGCTCAGGAGCGTGCACTTGTATTTCTCTCAGACCCTGCAATTTGGGGCCTGCTGCCCCGTCACATCAGTGAATGCTGCCTCAGTCAGGAATCTGTCGGATGGAATAAACTGACCTTGAGGGCATTTGTGTGGCCTCCACTCAGAGGTCCAGAGATGCGGCGGGTTTATCAGCTGCTGAGGGGAGGACGCTTGGCCTCTGAGCTTTGCCCTTCTTCCAGTCTCCTCCTCCTGCCTCTGGCTGCCTTCAAGGCCTCCGGTTTTGTCAGCGACCTGTGGCCTTGTGTGGCATCGCCAGAGGCTTCAGCCTCTGCTGTGACTTGTTTCCTGTGATTAGGCAGTGTGCCCCGTTACAGAAAGCACGTGGCGTATGGAGACGTGCAGAGAGCGCTTCTAGAGGAGGTTACCCTTGTGGGGGTCGCCGTGGGGGAGAGGCCGTGCCTGCGTCTGCAGGCAGGGCCAGGGAAGCCAGGCCTCCCCCGTGCCCCTGCACACAACTGTCCTGCCGCTGGGCTTCCGCCCACCGCCCTGGACAGTCAGGGGTGAAAGCCTCTCTGTCACTCGAGTTCAAAGCCAGACTTGACTCTGTGTGAGCTCACATTTTTCGGCAGAAGGAGCTTCTAAAAGTCTGCCACGTCGGTCGAGGAGAAGCCGCTTGCACATGGGTTGCCCGCGTCCCCAACCGCGTTGCTTCTTGTGCAAGGATGTCGTCATTCAGCAGCCCACGCCCCGCACACCCCGTCACCGCTGCCGGCAGCCTTCAGGATGCTTCTCGGGGTCCGCCTCCGGCTGCCTCATGGTGTTCTTGGCCCCTAGATTTGCACGTTGAAACACATGCTTCGTCTTCAATGATTTCCCTTTGTCTCTTCTCCATGTTTTATGATTGATTTCTTGTGATTTTAGCTGAGTTTTACCTCTTAAGAATTTCATTTCAGGATAGTCACAGTTGGTGGGAGTAAAAAATGTTTGTTATAAGAAATGATTCCTACCACTGTAAAGAGTGAAAATAAAGTTGTTTACTCAAATGAGATGATTGTTTAACATTCCGGTGAATTTCATGCCGGTATTTTTCCTAAGAGTTTTATACCCCGAGACCAGCTAATGGCTTTCTTAAGAAGAGGATCGTTTTCAGTTTGGGCATTCCGGGCCCCGTCATTACCGTGATGACAGTTTTCGTGTGAGGCTGGCTTCAAAGCCCTCGGCTTCGGCGCTCTCGTGGACAGTCAGGCCGCGCTGGCTTTGATCGTGGGGAGCCCGCAGGGGTAATTGCCCCCTGTGCAGTGCAGTCTGGAGGTTTCCTTAGTTACAAGACTCTTCATTTCTTCTGGAGACCTTTAACCATGGCTTAGGCCTAGCTAATGTCAGCCTTCTAGCCCCATGATTGAGGTAACAAGCTTAGTGGGGGATTTGCGGCTCTTTCTCAGCAAACGAAGTGTTTATAGATTCGCCCCGGCAGGAATGTTGAACTTGAGGCACTGACTGATGTTACGGCTGGAGGGC
The DNA here is from genome assembly GCA_006410735.1 of Raphicerus campestris. Lineage (NCBI taxonomy): Eukaryota > Metazoa > Chordata > Mammalia > Artiodactyla > Bovidae > Raphicerus > Raphicerus campestris. The sequence goes on along the minus strand of SJYW01057064.1, from coordinate 335,111 downwards.
CGGAGGGATGGGCTGGTGGGGGCCGTGGTCACCGTCGACCAGGCTTCGTTTTCTCCAGCTCCATTTTCCATTAGGCAGACTCAGGAATCGGAGCAGGCATTCAGGGGCCTGAATTTCTCTCTGAGAAAACCGTGATGTTCTGTCCAGACGTGGTGCTTGAGGGACACAGATGTCCACACGGGTGCACCGGAGCACGGGCGCTCCCGGGGCTTTCAGAGGCTTCGCTTCCTGGTAGCCCCAACTCTTACACTGTGAGTCATGCCAGTTTCGACGGCTACTGAGAAGAAAGAAGGGGCTGTTTTAAAGCCCTTTAGCAAATTAATAGTTCAAACTAGAATACTTGGTGTGGGCTTGGAGCTTATAGCTCCAGTTAAATTCCTGAAACCTTTGTCGGGCTACAGCAGCATCCTAGAAGGAAAATACTGTTTGGATATCCTGTACCAAGTGAAACGGCGCCTGCTGTGCAATGGAGCTCTGCCTGGCGCTGGGGGACTCGGAGAAGACCATCCCCGCCATGGGAGTCGTCGGGCTGCCATCCCTGAGCGCTGAGGCCTCCCTCTGTGCAAGCCTCCAGCTCTTTGGAGGGTCTGCACTCTGGGCCTTGGGGGCCAGGCAGGTGCGGGGGCCTGCCCTGCAGGAGGCGGGGGCGCTGAATGCTGCCCCTGGGCTCAGCAGGCCTCGTGTGCGGGGTCTGATCGTCCGTGGTGTTTCTGCTTGGCCAGACACTTGGTCCGTCTCAGCTGCTCAGCTCCACTGTTCCAGCGAGCAAGCAGCTGTGAACAGCGTGTCCTGAACGGGCGTAGCTGTGTTTTGACGAAGCTTTTCGTACGAAGCGGGCTAGACTTGGCCTGCGGGGCAAGCGCCAGGTGACCGGCTTGGACAGGCTGCCAGCGGCCGCGTGCCTCTCAGTGCCCATGTGTCTCCCGCCAAGCCCCACGTTGTCGATGCAGCGTGTTTTGATTCTTGAGCGTCGCCGGCAGTGTGTGGGCAGGGGCGTCGTGCAGGAGGCAGCCGTGTCGTCTGTCTTCACCTGGAAATGCACTGCTGCAGGGGACGCAGCAGAACTTCCCGGGGGCAGCGTCGAGGAGGAGCGTCTACACGGACCTTCCCCGAAGTCTCACTTCACGGCCTTCTGGGGAGAAAGCCTGAGATGAAGGCCCCTGTCTGTCCCTTGTCAGCTCTTCCCATCCGAGCCTATCCCTCCCTACCTCCTGAGGCCTCCAGCCACAGTTTGGACACAGGCAGCCACCCGCTGAGTGACAGATTGAGGTCCCTGCAGGATTTGACCACAGCTGAGCCAGTCTCTGGGGGTCCCAGTTTCCCAGGAGGGTAACAGTCATGGCAAACAGCCCTGGAGTATGGGTTCATCTAGAACGGTTTCCTCAAAGAGCACTTCCTCCCAGCTCACCCTCCTCAGTGCTCACCGTCACCCCAGGAAGACATCACAGGTGAAACGGAGCTTCCCGACGGTAAGTCCCGGGGGCAGGGTAGGGCCCGGGAGACCGACCCTGACCGTACCATGAATTTCAGCACGTTGCTTTGTGAATAAGCTACTTCGTGCTCTGTGTTCAGGTCAGTCCTCTGAAGAAAGTGTCTTCTAGAATTTACCTCCCCCAAAATACTTTTTTACTGCAAGCTACAACTGAGCTTGGGCCTTCCCTGGTGGCTCAGTGGTAAAGAATCCACCTGCCAATGCAGGAGACTTGGGTTCAATCCCTGGGTCAGGAAGATTCCCTGGAGAGGGAAGTGGCAACCTGCTCCAATATTCTTGCCTGGGAAATCCCATGGACAGAGCAGCCTGGCAGGCCATAGGGTCGCAAGAGAGTCATAAATGACTTAGTGACTAAACAACAATTAAGCTTAAAGGAATAAATTTGATTTAGATTATAATCATTACTAGAAAACTACTTCAAAATAGATTAGTTCACAAACATATATCTACATGAATAAGAACACGTGACCTCACGTGTCGTCATGTCGCTGTTCGGTCGCCAGGCCGTGTCCTGCTCTGCAGCCTGTGGGTGAAGCTCACCGGGCTTCTGTCCTTCACCGTTTCCCAGAGTTTGCTCAACTCATGTCTGTTGCGTCAGTGATGGCGTCCAGCCATCTCGTCCTCTGTTGTCCCCTCCTCTGCCTGCCCTCAATGTTTCTCAGCATCAGGTTCTTTTCCAATGAGTCAGCTCTTTGCATCAGGTGGCCAAAGTATTGGAGTTTCAGCTTCAACATCAGTCCTTCCAATGAATATTCAGGACTGATTTCCTTTAGGATGGACTGATTGGATCTCCTTTCAGTGCAAGGGACTCTCAAGAATCTTCTCCAGCACCACAGTTCAAACGCATCAATTCTTCAGCACTCAGCCTTCTTTATGGTCCAACTCTCTCATCCGTACATGACTACTGGAAAAACCATAGCCTTGACTATGCAGACCTTTGTCAACAAAGTGACATCTTTGCTTTTTAATATGCTGTCTAGGTTTCTCATAGCTTTCTTTCCAAGGAAATGAGCCTAATGAAGTAGAATTTTTTTTCACCAACCAAAATGTGAAAATATTTTGAAAAGATAAAGGCTAGTTTGAGAGGATTGTGAGATGAATCGCCTCATATTTCATGTTGTGAATGCAAATCAATACTTTAATATTTCTCTTTAGAAAGCAAATTACCAAGCTATCAAAGACCCCGAGTTGATGCAGAATTTTCATTTCTGGAACTCTGTCTCTAGAAACAGTCCTAAACATGGTAAAGAAGAGAAGTGTAACAGCCAGTGATTTTCAGCAGAGATTATCTAATACATACGTGGTGTATAGACATTTGTTTGTTCAGTAAATGCACATGCCTGTTATGTGGGAGGCGTTTGTTTGGTGCTTTTGAACAGAGCAGAGTCCGCTTAGCGATTGTGTTAGTGGGAAAATGGAAACCACCGAAGCGTTCCTTGTCCCGGCAGCAGTTAGGCAAACGGTGCCTCACTCTCGCAGGGGACACCGCGAATCACAGCTTGTGTGCCATCCCCGATGGCCAGCCCTGGGGGGTTTCCTAGGAGGAGACTGGAGTCGGAGGCTGCCGAGCTGCAGACGCCGCACAGAGCCCCG
>SJYW01057064.1:293045-304778 GCA_006410735.1 Raphicerus campestris | reverse complement strand
TTCTGTGAAACTGGGAGGGGCGGTGAAGTGCGTCTCAGTCGTGTCAGGACCCGTGTGCAGGGCCTGCTGTGTGACCGCCTGGAGCCCCGCCACCTCGTGGGCGGCCGGGGGGCTAGACGAGACGAGCCCTCTGGCCTTGAGACCTCCAGTAACAACTGTGTTCCTTCCCTCCTTTTGCACCAACAGAAGCAAGACAAGACCCCTGACCGGTCGTCGGCACTGGAGACGGAGAAGCGGGTGCGTGCGAGTCGGGGCGGGGCCTCCGCGTGGCCGTGGGGAGGGGGGCCTGCCACTCTCTCTGCCTCCAGGCGGCAGTTTGGTTGCTAGTCCCGGGGCGGCCTCTGAGCTCAGGGCAGGGGTCCAAGGGGCCGCTGGCATCGCTGGGGCAGGTGGAGCTGTGCAGACTCACCTGCCCGCAGCGCACGCACCTTCCCGCCCTGCTGAGCAGAAGGGGCGCTTTCGGCAGCACCCTGGATTGTGGTCTAAGGACCAAACGAGCGAGCGGACAGTCTGCTCATTCTAACCGAGGGGAGGGGGCGTCTCAGTCAGCTGCTAACTCCTTCCAAGCACATTCAGGATCTTTCTGGGGGTCGACTTTCTCCGGTTGGGAGAAGTCAGATGTACTCCAGTGTCGCCTTGACCTGGAGTATAAAATACGTTCTCATCTCTCCTGTTTATTTGGAAAGCAGCTCAGTTTTACATTCGATTCCCACGGCACGGGGTTCTGGCTGAGCGGGGCCGGGGGGACGGCTTCTGGACTGCCCTGGAGTCCGCAAGTACTCAGCGTCCTGCTCTGTTGAACAGGAGAGGCGGGCCCTGGAGCGGAAGATGTCGGAGATGGAAGAGGAGATGAAGGTATGGAGAGGCGTGCCTGCGGGCGGCCGTGGGCCTCGTGAGGGGCCTGCACGGTGTGGGTGAGGGGAGCCCAGGCTCCTTGGAACGGACGTGGCCTTTGGGCCGAGGGGACGTCTAATTGGCTGGGGCAAACCTGAGCTGAACCTGGAGGGTTTCCTCTGAGGGCTTCACCCAAGGGGCTGGGTGAGAGGACAAAGCCAGGCTTCCAGCTCCAGCCCTGAGGACGGGTCGCGCAGGTGGGCCACTCCGGAGTCTCGGGACCTGCGGCAGCCGTCCCGCCATCAGCCCTCAGGCCCTGGGGGTTGCACTCACGGGCACAGGACGAGGCGGGTGGGGCGGGGCAGGGCAGCGGCAGAGCTAGGCGTTGGGGTGATAGTGAGGGGGCTGCACGCGCGTGTGAAACACACTTGGGTGAAACACTCGGGCTTCCTCCCTGGGAGCCAGAGGCACCGGGCTGTGAGCTGAGCCCATGGCCTAAAAAGGTTGGTGATTTACTGAAGAAGGTTGCCCAGGGCCTGATGTGTGCTCTGGTGCCAGGCGTCCCGTGGTCTGCGTGGCTCCAGCGTGGGAGGCACGTGCGTGGCAGGCTCGGCGTCCCAGGGTGAACAGGCCACGCTGGCAGGCGGTTTCGGGCAGGGCCCCTTGTGTCTGCAGCAGGGCCGCCTCTCCCGAGGGCGCGGGGCCCACGCTCCCCAGCCGCTGGCTTCTCTGGACGCACCACCCAGCGCTCCGAGCGTGCCCCCCACACGGGCTCCGCGGGGCGGGCCTTGGCTCCTCGGGGCTCCGCGGGGCGGGCCTTGGTTCATCGGGTGCCCCTGCGTCTGCCGCTCTTGAGCTACGCTGCCTGGCAGCTGTCAGGGTGCTCCTTAGGAAACGGCCGGCCCAAGGACAGCAGGGACGCAGCCTGAGCTGGGACCCTGGACACAGGGCCCTCAGGAGCCTGGGCCCCGTCTGCTCCAGGCCAGGCTGCCGTCTGGTCTGCTTGGCCTGCATGGGGGGGAGGTGCACGCTCGTCCAGAGGGGAGCCCCGGGCCGCCCCCGCCCGTGTGGGAGCCCTCAGGCCGCAGCCCAGGCCAGCGGCTCCATCCCCTCCTCCTGGCCTGCGGTTCCCCCAGCGGTCACAAGGCCTCCTCTGCGTTGAGGTCAGGCACACGGGGCGGTGCCCCACGAGGTCCAGGTTCTGTGCCGGCCTGGCTGGACCCGGGTGGGGCCTGTGTGTGAGTGTCTGCGCCTCGGGCCGCAGGCGTGCTGACCGGAACCTGGCTTTTCCTGCGGCCACCCTGTTTTCCCCGGCCAGCCGCAGACCCCAGTCACACCTGCGCCCAGGGGACTGTTCTGAGTATGCAGGAGCTCAGGCCCTGCAGGCGTGGTCAGANTGAAAGGAGACACGCTGCGGTCGCGGGGGGCCCATCCCAGGGGAGCAAGGGCGCTCCCGCGTCTGCAGATCAGTCAGTGTGGCACAGCACGTTAACAAACCTGAGAATAAAAACCACACAATCACCTCAATGGATGCAAAAAAGGCCACAGGCAAAATTCAGCGCCCATTTATGATAAATACTCTCCAGAAAGCGGGAGAGGAAACCTGCCTCACCACCATGAAGGCCGTATGTGACAAACCCACAGCTAACATTATACTCAAAAGTCAAAAGCTGAAAGCATTTCCTCTAAGATCAGGAACAAGACAAGGATGACCACTCTCGCCACTTTTATTCAACACAGTTTTGGAAGTCCTAGCTATGGCAATCAGAAAAAGAAAAAGAAATAAAGAGAATCCACATCAGAAAAAAAGTTATACTGTCACTGTTGCAGATGACATGATCCTATACATAGAACATCCTGAAAACACTGCCAGGAAAACCACTGCAGCTCAGTAATGGATTTGGTAAAGTTGCGGGTTATAAAACTAATGCTCAGAAATCTCTTCGATGTTTATACACTAACAATGAAAGGAATAGACGTTAAGGAGACAAGTCCATTTACCATCACATCAAAAAGAGCAAAATACCCATGAATAAACTAAGTACAGTATTTCAGACTGCACTCTGAAAACTACAAGATGCTGATGAAAGGAGGCAAAGAAGAGAAACAAGAGTTGGCTAGACACACCATGTTTGTGGACTGGCACGTTCCATACTGTNCTAACAATGAAAGGAATAGACGTTAAGGAGACACGTCCATTTACCATCACATCAAAAAGAGCAAAATACCCATGAATAAACTTACCTAAGGAGGCTAAGTACAGTATTTCAGACTGCACTCTGAAAACTACAAGTGCTGATGAAAGGAGGCAAAGAAGAGAAACAAGAGTTGGCTAGACACACCATGTTTGTGGACTGGCACGTTCCATACTGTCAAAAAGACCATCACCAAGGCTATGCACAGTGCAGTCTCTGTCAACTTACCAACAGCATTTCTCACAGAACTAGAACAAAAACATCTTAAAAGTTGTATAGAAACACAAAAGACCCCTGAACAGCCGGAGAAATCTTGAGAAAGAAAAAAATGGAATTCGGCTCCCTGACTTCAGACTATACTACAAAGCTGCAGTCATCCGATGGCATGGAACTGGCACAGGAGAGAAATGCAGATCAATGAGGCAGGATAGAAAGCCTCCCAGAGACGAGCCCACTCACCCAAGGGCAGTGAGCCAACAAGGGAGGCAAGTCTACACACGCTGGAAAGAGGCTCTGCAGCAAATGCTGCTGGGAAACTTGGACAGCGACATATAAAAAACGAAGTTAGGGTATTCTTTAATAGCACACACAAAAATAAGCTCAACGTGGACTAAGACCAAAATGGGAGACCAGACACTACAGTACTCCTGGGGAAAACACAGGTGGAACACTCTTCGACATAAATCACAGCAATATCCTTTTCAGACAAAAACGTGGTCCACCGGAGAAGGGAATGGCAAAGCACTTCAGTATACTTGCCTTGAGAACCCCATGAACAAATGAAAAGGCAAACAGATAGGGCACTGAAAGAGGAACTCCCCAGGTCACCAGATGCCCAATGTGCTACTGGAGATAGTGGCAAAATAACTCCAGAAAGAAGGAACAGACGGAGCCAAACCAAAATCCACACCCAGCTGTGGAGGCGACTGGTGGTGGAGGCAAGGTCCGATGCTGTGAAGAGCAGTATTGCACAGGAGCCTGGAATGTCAGGTCCATGAATCAGTGCACATTGGAAGGGGTCAAACTGGAGATGGCAAGAGAGAACATCAACATTTTAGGAATCAGCAAACTAAAATGGACTGGAATAGGTGGATTTAACTCAGATGACCCTTATATCTACTATCGCAGGCAGGAATCCCTCAGAAGAAATGGAGTAGCCATCATGGTCAACAAAAGAGTCCAAAATGCAGTTCTTGGATGCAGTCTCAAAAATGACAATATGATCTTTCTTCGCTTCTAAGGCAAACCATTCAATATCACAGTATCCAAGTCTATGCCCTCCCTAACCACCAATGCCGAAGAAGCTTAAGTGGATCAGTTCTATGAAGACTTACAAGGCCTTCTACAACTAACACCAAAAAAAAGATGTCCTTTTCATTACAGGGGACTGGAATGCAAAAGGAGGAAGTCAAGAGATACCTGGAGTAACGGGCAAATTTGGCCTTGGAGTACAGAATGAAGCAGGGCAAAGGCTAACAGAGTTTTGCCAAGAGAATGCACTGGTCAGAGCAAACACCCTCTTCCAACAACACAAGAGACAAGTCTACACATGGACATCACCAGATGATCGACACCAAAACCAGATTCATTATATTCTTTGCAGCCAAAGACGGATGCGCTATACAGTCAGCCAAAACAAGACCGGGAGCCAACTGTGGCTCAGACCATGAGCTCCTCATCACAAGATTCAGGCTTAAACTGAAGAAAGTGGGGGAAACCACCAGGCCATTCAGGTATGACCTAAATCAAATCCCTTACGATTATACAGTGGAAGTGAGAAACAGATTCAAGGGATTAGACATGATAGACAGAGTGCCTGATGAACTATGGACAGAAGTTCATAACATGTAGGAGGTGGTGATCAAAACCATCCCCAAGAAAAAGGACTGCAAAAAGGCAGAATGGCTGTCTGAGGAGGCCTTACAAATAGCTGAGAAAAGAAGAGAAGCAAAATGGAAAGGAGAAAAGGAAAGACATACCCATTTGAATAAAGAGTTCCAAGGAATAGCAAGGAGAGATGTTAAAGCCTTCCTCAGTGATCAATGCAAAGAAATAGAGGAAAACAATAGAGTGGGAGAGACTAGAGATCTCTTCAAGCAAATTAGAGATACCAAGAGAACATTTCATGCAAAGATGGCACGATAAACAGAAATGGTCTGGACCTAACAGAAGCAGAAGATATTAAAAAGAAGTGGCAAAAATACACAGAAGAACTGCACAGAAAAGAGCTTAATGACCCAGATAACCATGATGGTGTGGTCACTCCCCCAGAGCCAGACATTCTGGAGTGTGAAGTCAAGTGGGCCTCAGGAAGCATCACTACAAACAAAGCTAGTGGAGGTGATGGAATCCCAGCTGATCTATTTCAAATCCTAAACGATGATGCTGTTAAAGTGTTGTACTCAGTATGCCAGCAAATAAGAAATCTCAGCAGCGGCCACAGGACTGGAACAGGTCAGTTTTCATTTCAACCCCAAAGAAGAGCAGCGCGCAAGAATGCTCAGACTACTGCGCAGTTGCACTCACTTCACACGCTAGCAAAGCAGCGCAAAATTCCCCAAGCTAGGGTTCAATAGAATGGAGAAGGCAATGGCAGCCACTCCAGCACTCTCGCCTGGAAAATCCCATCGGTGGAGGAGCCTGATGGGCTGCAGTCCATGGGGTCGCTGGGAGTCGGACACGACTGAGCGACTTCCCTTTCACTCTTCACTTTCATGCATTGGAGAAGGACACGGCAACCCACTCCAGTGTTCTTGCCTGGAGAATCCCAGGGACGGGGGAGCCTGGTGGGCTGCCGTCTCTGGGGTCGCACAGAGTCGGACATGACTGAAGTGACTTAGCAGCAGTATGTGAACTGAGAACATCCAGAAGTTCAAGCTGGATTTAGAACAGGCAGACAAATTAGGGATCAAATTGCTAACATCCCCTGGATCATAGAAAAAGCAAAGAATTCCAGAAATCTACCTCTGCTTCATCGACTACACTTAGACCTTCAACTGTATGAATCACAACAAAGTGTGGAAAATCCTGAAAGAGAGGAATGCCAGGCCACCTGACCCACCTCCTGAGAAGCCTGGATGCAGGTCAGGAAGCAAGAGTTAGAACTGGACATGGAACAACAGACTGGTTCTAAACCAGGAAAGGAGTACATCAAGGCTGTATATTGTCACCCTGATTATTTAACTTATGTGCAGAGTACATCATGAGAAATGCTGGGTTGGATGAAGCACAAGCTGGAATCAAGATTGCCGGGAGAAATATCAACAACCTCAGATATGCAGATGACACCACCCTAATGGCAGAAAGCCAAGAAGAACTAAAAGAGCCTCTTGGTGAAGGTGAAAGAGGAGAGTGAAAAGCTGGCTTAAAACTCAACATTCAGAGAACTAAGATTATGGCATCCGGTCCCAACACTTCCTGGCAAATAGATGAGGGGAAAAATGGATACAGTGAGAGACTTTATATTCTTGGGCTCCAAAATCACTGCAGATGATGAATAAAGCCATGAAATTTAAAGACACTTGCTCCTGGGAGGAAAAGCTATGACCAACTTAGCATATTAAAAAGCAGAGACATTGCTTTGCCAATAAAGGTCCATCTGGTCAAAGCTATTGTTTTTCCAGTGGTCATGTATGGATGCTGAGAGTTAGGCCTTAAATAAGACTGAGCACCAAAGAATTGATGCTTTTGAACTGTGGTGTTGGAGAAGACTCTTGAGAGTCCCTTGGACTGCAAGGAGATCCAACGAGTCCATCCTAAAGGAGATCAACCCTGAATGTTCATTGGAAGGACTGATGCTGAAGCTGAAACGCCAATACTCTGGCCACCTGATGTGAACAGTTGACTCACTGGGAGAGACCCTGATGCTGGGAAAGACTGAAGGCAGGAGGAGAATGGGGTGACAGAGGATGAGATGGTTGAACGGCATCATCGACTCAATGGACATGGGTTTAAGCAAATTCAGAGAGATAGAGGACAGTGAAGCCTGGCGTGCTACAGTGCGTAGGGTCGCAAAGAGCCAGACATGACTAAACACAAATATCTTTTTAAACCTGTCTCCCAAAATAATGGAAATTAAAAAAAAATTTTTAACAAAAAAACAAATGAGAGGGCACTCTGCGCCCCTTCTGAGTCTGTGTCAGAAGCTTCCTCTGTCCCTTTGTCACTTTAATAAAACTCTGCTTCACAAAAGCTCTTGAGTGATCAAGCCTGGTTCTTCGGAGATCGTGGATCCGACACCATTCACTGAAAGCTACCCTCCCGGGGGCTCGTCCGGGGTCCTCGGGACGAGGTAAGAACACGCGGAGCCGCAGCCCCTCGCTTCCTCGCGTACACGCTCTCTGCTTCCCTCTGCGGACTCTCCGTGCGCTTCTGAGAGTGGGCGACACGCCCTGCATGAAGCGCGCAACGAGCCCTGCCCTGCGGCTTCGCGGTGCCTGTCATGACTGAAGGCAGCCCGGAAAAGGGCGCCTGGTCGGGGCTTATACCGACTGCCAAGGCCAAGAGACACCCAACGTCCCTGCGAGGGGGGCAGCCAGAGAGGGGCGAGGCGTGCGGACTGAACTTTCCTTTCTCGGTCACCTTTTCCTGTTCTCTGACCATTTCACTTGATGACATAAATCAAAGCAAGCTCCTCTGTGGCCCACCTCCTACAGCAACAGAAATAAAAGCAAAAGTAATCAAGTGGGACCTGATTAAACTTAAAGGCTTTTTGCACAGCAAAGGAAACTATAAGCAAGGTGAAAAGACAACCCTCAGAATGGGAAATAATAATAGCAAGTGAAACAACTGACAAAGGATTAATTTCCATTAATTATTAGACATTTCTCCAAAGATGACACACAGATGGCCCAGAGGAACATGAAAAGGTGTTCGGCATCACTAGTTATTAGAGAAAAGCAAATCTAAGCTATAGTGAGACGTCACCTCGTCTCCATGAGAATGGTCCCCATCAACAGTCCACCAGATCAGAGCTGCAGCCATTGTAGGGAGAGGGGGCCACTCCCACTGTCGGAGAGACTGTGCCCGGCACAGCCACCTGGAGGGCTGTATGCAGGGCCCTGAAAAAGCTGGGAATCGAGCTGCCCTGTGGCCCAGCCCCGCTCCTGCGCGTGCATCCAGAGAACTGCGTGGTCCAGAGGGATACCTGCTCCCCTGCGGCCGCCGCAGCACCGTGTACAGAGCTGGGCACGGGAGCCAGCCAGATGCCCATCGACAGGAGGAGGGAGAAGACGGGCTGCGCTCACACAGTGGAGCGCTCCTCAGCCCCGAGAAGGCGTGGAATCACGCCGTCTGCAGCGGAGTGGATGGTCCTAGAGAGCGTCGTCCTGAGAGGCCAGTCAGAGAAAAAGGAACGTCGCATGCACCCCTCACACGCGGGAGTTATTCACAAAGCAGAGACACGCACAGACTCAGAGAATGAGCTTACGGTCGCCGGGGAAAGACAGGGAAGGGGCGTTAGGGAGCTGGGGCGGACATGTGCACACTGCCATACCTATGCTGGATAACCGATGCGGGCCCCCGCACAGCCCAGGGAGGTCGCTCAGTGTCACGTGGCGGCCCGGGTGGGAGTGGAGTTGGGGGGAGAACGGGTGCGCGTGTATGTGTGGCTGAGGCCCTTTGCTGTGCATCTGAAACTATGGCAACATTGTTAATTGGCTACACTCCAAAATAAAGAGCTTTAAGAAACAGCCAACATGCGTGTCTTGTCATCCAGGTTCTTATGCAAGATCAACGACCTCGTTCCGGGAGCTCCCTGGGGGAGAGTGCTGCTGGGAGGGGGCAGGGGCCGCGGGTGGCTCCCGGGCCTGAGGACTCGGCCGCCCAGATGGCGGGGGGACGAGGCCCATCGGAGAAGGTGCGCAGCACCCAGCCCGACCGAAGCCCCAGGGTCCTCCCCCGGGGCCGCCCCACAGCGGGGACCTGCACGCCTCCCCTCCGCTCCCCACGCCCCCAGCCCAGCCTGCCCCACGACAGCCGTCTCCTGGAGGCGGCCAGGGCCCTCCACTCGTCCTGACGCCCACACGGCAGCGGGGGAAGCCCCGGCGCAGCTGCCCACGCTCGGCCCCGCGCGCGTTCCCGTCGGTTCTGCCTCCACCGCCCGCCCCGCCACAGCCCCTCAGCCTGGACACGCTGCTCAGCCGTGTCCGACTCTTCGCCCCCAGAAGCCCCCCGGGCTCCTCTGTCCACGGGACGCTCCAGGCAAGGATCCTGGGGTGGGTTGCCGCGGCCTCCTCCGGGGGGGCTCTCCAGCCGAGGTCTCTTACGTCTCTTGCACTGACAGGCAGGTTCTCACCACTAGTGGCACCGGGGGAGCCCCCTGAAATCTTCTTAGCTTCTTGGCCCCGGATTCACATCCCCCCAAGGCCCGTCGTGCCAGCGAACCCCCCAGAGCCCTGCAGCCCCATTCCTCTGTCTCGTGAGACTCACCCGGCCCGCCTGGAGCAGGGAGCCCCCAGTTCATGTGTGACCCCAACACGCAGTGTGGGGGTGGGCAGGACGCATGTGGAGCCCCCACGGGCCCTTGCTGAGCCCTCCTCCACAGGACCCAGGCGCCTCGGGGGTGGGGGGAGCCCTGACCCCCACTGCCCACCTCCAGGCTGCCAGGTTCTCGGAAATCATCCCGCAGCTGACCCCAGCCCCCCCCAGCAAGCAGTCTGCGTGGGGCTTCCCAGCCCAGCGCTCAGCCCTTGTGCCCCCCGCAGCCCCCTGTCCACACTGGGGTCGCCTGCCACCTCCTTGCTCCTCCTGGGAGACCTGGAACAGCCGTCCGCTCGGGCCAGCCCAGGCCCCGCTCTCTCTCACTCTCACTCCAGCCCCCCTCTGACCCGCTGGGCCCAGCCCACCCCCACAACGCTGTGAAGAGAGGCCACCGAGCCCCGAGGGCACGTGTGCCCGTCACACAGGATGCCCCGCGACGGCCCCTGCCTGGTTTCGGCCGAGACACTGATGCCTCTGTTCCCCTCAAGCCCCATCTCTCCCAGGCCTCAGTGACCCGCTGACAGGGACATGGTGAAGAGACACAGCGGGCAATCAAGTAGTTGATTCCACCAGGGAGCTGTGACCAGGAAAAGATACGAGAGATCCCTGCAAGGCAGTGATCACTCGAGCGAGCAGGCTTGCTTCACGGTTAAACCAAGCTGACTCAATCAGCAACGAAACCACGCAACAGGATCAGAAGACGCCCCCAAACAGTAAAACCCCCACCCCACCCGGTGAGCTCGGAGACTCGACCTCCAGTAAAACCCCCACCCCACCCGGTGAGCTCGGAGACCCGACCTCCAGCCCCTGCTAACAGAGGATGCTGAGGACGGGCTGCACGCAATACGCCAGCAAATTTGGAAAACTCAGCAGTGGCCACGGGACTAGAAAAGGTCAGTTTTCATTCCAACCCCAAAGAAAGGCAATGCCAAAGAATGCTCAAACTACCGCACAAATGCATTTATCTCCCACGCTAGCAAAGTAATGCTCAAAATTCTCCAAGTCAGGCTTCAACAGTATGTGACCCGTGAATTTCCAGATGTTCAAGATGGATTTAGAAAAGGCAGAGGAACCAGAGATCAAATTGCCAACATCCACTGGATCATTGAAAAAGCAAGAGAGTTCCAGAAAAACATCTGCTTTATCAACTATGCCGAAGCCTTTGACTGTGTGGATCACAACAAACTGGAAAATTCTTCAAGAGATGGGAATACCAGACCACCTGACCTGCCTCCTGAGAAATCTGTATGCAGGTCAGGAAGCAACAGTTAGGACTAGACATGGAACAACAGACTGGTTCCAGATAGGAAAAGGAGTAGGTCAAGGCTGTATATTGTCACCCTGCTTATTTAACTTCTATGCAGAGTACATCAGGAGAAACGCTGGGCTGGAAGAAGCACAAGCTGGAATCAAGATTGCTGGGAGAAATATCAATAACCTCAGATATGCAGATGCTACCACCCTTATGGCAGAAACTGAAGAGGAACTAAAAAGCATCTTGATGACAGTGAAAGAGGAGAGTGAAAAAGTTGGCTTAAAACTCAACATTCAGAAAACTAAGATCATGGCATCTGGTCCCATCACTTCATGGCAAATAGATGGGGAAACAGTGGAAACAGTGACAGACTTTATTTTCGGGGGGCCCCCAAAATCACTGCAGATGGTGACTGCAGCCATGAAATTAAAAGATGCTCGCTCCTTGGAAGAAAAATTATGAGCAACCTAGACAGCATGTTAAAAAGCAGAGACATTAATTTGCCAACAAAGGTCCATCTAGTCAAAGCTACGGTTTTTCCAATAGTCATGTATGGATGTGAGAGTTGGACTATAAAGAAAGCTGAGCACCGAAGAACTGATGCTTTTCAACTGTGGTGTGGGAGAAGACTCTTCAGAGTCCTTTGGACTGCAAGAAGATCCAACTAGTCCATCCTAAAGGAAATCAGCCCTGAATATTCACTGGAAGGCCTGATGCTGAAGCTGAAGCTCCAATACTTTAGCCACCTGATACGAAGACTCATTGGAAAAGACCCTGATGCCAGGAAAGATTGAAGGTGGGAGGAGAAGGGGACGACAGAGGATGAGATGGCTGGGATGGCATCACTGATTCAATGGACATGAGTTTGGGTGGACTCTGGGAGTTGGTGATGAACAGGGAGGCCTGGCGTGCTGCAGGCCATGGGGTCACAAAGAGTTGGACACGACTGAGTGACTGAAGTGAAGTGAA
>SJYW01057064.1:247751-261210 GCA_006410735.1 Raphicerus campestris | reverse complement strand
GGGGGGTGCCCCTACGTCACCAATCAAGGCCAGGCCCGTGTTTCTCCCCGTAAGCTGGACAGATGTGGACCGCTGGGTGCCACCCTGTCCTCACAGTTACGCTATGAAATGGGCATTTGTGCCCAGGTGCAGGGGAGAAAACTGAGGCTCCACAATGCAAATGACTTGCCCGAGTTCACTCAGCAGCGAGGGGCCCGGCCCAGGGTGCCCGCCCCACGCCCAGGGCCCCAGCGGCTGCAAACCCAGCGTCTCCTTCCCCGAAGCCGGCCCCCCTTGAGGACACACACCCTGCACCTCAGCTGTGCTCCTGCCCAGCAGGCGGCTCGCGCCCTAAACACAGGCCTCAGGCTGCTCTTGGCAGGCATGGTGTTTGCATGAGCAGGAGGCTGGGGGCAGCCCCACGTCGAGCAAGCCCCCAGCACCGTCTTTCCATCAGCGTTCGCTCACTTCGTGTCTCTGTGTGGCATCTGGTAATTCTCCCAACAGTTCAACGTCTTCGTTAGTGTTCCATGATGATCTGTNGGCAGCTCGCTCCCTAAACACAGGCCTCAGGCTGCTCTTGGCAGGCACGGTGTTTGCATGAGCAGGAGGCTGGGGGCAGCCCCACATCGAGCAAGCCCCCAGCACCGTCTTTCCATCAGCGTTTGCTCACTTCGTGTCTCTGTGTGGCATCTGGTAATTCTCCCAACAGTTCAACGTCTTCGTTAGTGTTCCATGATGATCTGTGGACAGTGACCTCTGATGTCACTACAAGGACTGGCTGAGGGTGCCAACCCAGGTTAGCGTCTTTACAAACAAGGCATTTTAAATTAAGGCATGTGCGCTGTGATTTCAGACACACAGGATATTGTAAAGAGAACTACGGGTGCTGGGAGACGGAACAGCTCCTGTGGCCCCACATGGGGGCAGCGGGGCTGCTAGGTCAGGGAAGGTGAGCTGGCCGGGCTAAGGGCAAGGGTGTCTGTGTGCACTCTAGGAGGGACCCCGAGCTGGGGACCCGGGGTCGGATGGCTCCTGGGTCGGGCTGGTGACGGAAGAGGGATGAGCTTCCCCTTTGCGAGCAGGAGCACGGGCCCGGGTTGGGGTGAGGGTCCAAGGAGGTGTGAGCTGGGGAGTCCNGGACAGCGGGGCTGATAGGTCAGGGAAGGTGAGCTGGCCGGGCTAAGGGCGAGGGTGGCTGTGTGCACTCTAGGAGGGACCCCGAGCTGGGGACCCGGGGTCGGATGGCTCCTGGGTCGGGCTGGTGACGGAAGCGGGATGAGCTTCCCCTTTGCGAGCAGGAGCACGGGCCCGGGTTGGGGTGAGGGTCCAAGGAGGTGTGAGCTGGGGAGTCCACTGAAGGCCTGCACCAGAATCAGGGGACATGTCCAGAACGCACCTGGAAACATGGCCTAGAGCGCAGAGAGAGGTTGGGATGGGGACATGCCTCCAGAAGACATTGATTCATAGATGGCAAAGAAGCGCTTGCTCTGGAGACGCCAACCACCTGACAAGCGGCCGTGACCGGCTTTGCTCCCGGACGTGGGCCCAGGCTCACCCTCCTCGCCACCTCAGCGCACTCCTCCCACAGCCCCTGCCTCGGGTCTGAGCAGTTGCGAAATGCTCCCACACTTTCTTTCTCTTTCCTAAAGGTCTGAGGTGTGAGTTTCTGTCCACATATGATCTACCCATTTTGCAGAAATGGCAAGTTGAGGCATAGCTTTCCTAAGCCACACAAGCTGACTGTGGAGCCAGAAGTGGTGCCCACTCCCACCGACCATCAGCCAGGAGGGCGGTCCCCTCAGCCGAGCAGGCACAGCTGATGCTAGTGCAGGGTTGCCTGTGGGGAGGGCGCTTCCACCCCGCCACCCGCCCGTGCCCTCCACCTGGCCTGCACAGAAACCAAGCAGAGTGGGCAGCTTCTGCACAACCCGGGAAAGAGGCAACAGTGGCTGGGCCGGACACTGGGAGGACAGAGGCGGGCTGTCCCAGAGCTGACCTGCTGGATGTCGGCCGAGTTATTCTCTCTGGGGTGACACCTCAGAGCCCCTCAAATCCACGTCCTTAACGGAGGGGCAGGGAGCTAATCGCTGCATCGTCTTCCAGTGGTGCCAGGGCTCAAGACCCCAAGGGCCCACTCTCTGCCTGCTCTCGCCCCAGGCGGATTAATTGGGCTTTCAAACCTCTTCCTCAGCCGAGCTTCTTGAGGAAATTAGGGTGACGCGGTGCAAATAATTGAATCTTTCCCCAGTCTTCAAGCCTGCCACCTTAGCTGCTGCTCAAATGGATGAGCCAATTAACGTAACTAATTGCTCCAGGCCCGGCAGCGGCAGGCACAGGACCCTGGAAGGTGCACTCTCCCAACAAGGTCCTGCGCCGGCCAGCCGTGGCCCCCGATGGGCCAGCTTTCTGCCAAGCCTGACAGTCGCCCACACCTGCGTGACCTGCACTGAGCCCAAGCCTCGATCTCAGAGGGGCCAGGGCGTCTTCCTCCAGNTGGTGTTTGCATGAGCAGGAGGCTGGGGGCAGCCCCACGTCGAGCAAGCCCCCAGCACCGTCTTTCCATCAGCGTTCGCTCACTTCGTGTCTCTGTGTGGCATCTGGTAATTCTCCCAACAGTTCAACGTCTTCGTTAGTGTTCCATGATGATCTGTGGACAGTGACCTCTGATGTCACTACAAGGACTGGCTGAGGGTGCCAACCCAGGTTAGCGTCTTTACAAACAAGGCATTTTAAATTAAGGCATGTGCGCTGTGATTTCAGACACACAGGATATTGTAAAGAGAACTACGGGTGCTGGGAGACGGAACAGCTCCTGTGGCCCCACATGGGGGCAGCGGGGCTGCTAGGTCAGGGAAGGTGAGCTGGCCGGGCTAAGGGCAAGGGTGTCTGTGTGCACTCTAGGAGGGACCCCGAGCTGGGGACCCGGGGTCGGATGGCTCCTGGGTCGGGCTGGTGACGGAAGAGGGATGAGCTTCCCCTTTGCGAGCAGGAGCACGGGCCCGGGTTGGGGTGAGGGTCCAAGGAGGTGTGAGCTGGGGAGTCCACTGAAGGCCTGCACCAGAATCAGGGGACATGTCCAGAACGCACCTGGAAACATGGCCTAGAGCGCAGAGAGAGGTTGGGATGGGGACATGCCTCCAGAAGACATTGATTCATAGATGGCAAAGAAGTGCTTGCTCTGGAGACGCCAACCACCTGACAAGCGGCCGTGACCGGCTTTGCTCCCGGACGTGGGCCCAGGCTCACCCTCCTCGCCACCTCAGCGCACTCCTCCCACAGCCCCTGCCTCGGGTCTGAGCAGTTGCAAAATGCTCCCACACTTTCTTTCTCTTTCCTAAAGGTCTGAGGTGTGAGTTTCTGTCCACATATGATCTACCCATTTTGCAGAAATGGCAAGTTGAGGCATAGCTTTCCTAAGCCACACAAGCTGACTGTGGAGCCAGAAGTCGTGCCCACTCCCACCGACCATCAGCCAGGAGGGCGGTCCCCTCAGCTGAGCAGGCACAGGTGATGCTAGTGCAGGGTTGCCTGTGGGGAGGGCGCTTCCACCCCGCCACCCGCCCGTGCCCTCCACCTGGCCTGCACAGAAACCAAGCAGAGTGGGCAGCTTCTGCACAACCCGGGAAAGAGGCAACAGTGGCTGGGCCGGGCACTGGGAGGACAGAGGCGGGCTGTCCCAGAGCTGACCTGCTGGATGTCGGCCGAGTTATTCTCTCTGGGGTGACACCTCAGAGCCCCTCAAATCCACGTCCTTAACGGAGGGGCAGGGAGCTAATCGCTGCATCGTCTTCCAGTGGTGCCAGGGCTCAAGACCCCAAGGGCCCACTCTCTGCCTGCTCTCGCCCCAGGCGGATTAATTGGGCTTTCAAACCTCTTCCTCAGCCGAGCTTCTTGAGGAAATTAGGGTGACGCGGTGCAAATAATTGAATCTTTCCCCAGTCTTCAAGCCTGCCACCTTAGCTGCTGCTCAAATGGATGAGCCAATTAACGTAACTAATTGCTCCAGGCCCGGCAGCGGCAGGCACAGGACCCTGGAAGGCGCGCTCTCCCAACAAGGTCCTGCGCCGGCCAGCCGTGGCCCCCGATGGGCCAGCTTTCTGCCAAGCCTGACAGTCGCCCACACCTGCGTGACCTGCACTGAGCCCAAGCCTCGATCTCAGAGGGGCCAGGGCGTCTTCCTCCAGCCTTTCCTCACGTAAACCTGCCTCGCCCCTGCCTGTTCACACCCGCCCACAACCTCTGTGGACGGCCTACTTCACGCGCCAGGCTCCGAGCTTGGCGAGGGCAGGGGTCCCTGCTGAGTGAGAGCAGATAAGGCTGTGTCCTGAGACAGTCCATGTAGGGACTTGCCAGCGTACAACCACACACACACACACACACACACACACACACCCCTGACACTGTACAACCACACACACACACACACCCGACACGGTACAACCACACATACACACACTCGACACTGTACAACCACACACACACATACCCAACACTGTACAACCACACACAGACACACATACCCCACACTGTACAACCACACACACACACCCAACACTGTACAACCACACACACACACACCCGACACTGTACAACCACACACACACACACACACACACACACACCCCTGACACTGTACAACCACACACACACACACACCCGACACGGTACAACCACACATACACACACTCGACACTGTACAACCACACACACACATACCCAACACTGTACAACCACACACAGACACACACACCCCACACTGTACAACCACACACACACCCGACTGTACAACCAGACAGACACACACACACACACACACACACCCGACACTGTACAACCACACACACACACTCCCGACACTGTACAACCACACACACACACTCCCGACACTGTACAACCACACACACACACGCGACACTGTACAACCACACACACACACCCGACACTACAACCACACACACACACACACACACACACACCTGACACTGTACAACCACACACACACACACACACACGATGTATGCTACACTTGGAACTGTGAAGTGGGGAGGGAGGGTACTATAGGCCCACCAGAGGGGACTTAGCAGGAAGATCCAGGGCGGCTTCCTAGAGGAAGCAGTGCCTGCGTGGAGGCTGGAGGCTGCACAGAGAGCAGCAGGCAGTAAGCAGCTCCTGCACAGCCGGCCCAGGGACCTGGGAAGAGGCGACCGGGGCTGGCAGGCTCCGGGAGGACAGCGGCGCGGGGAGGGTGGGTGTGGGGCTGAGGAGGGCGCTGGCGGGGTCAGGGAGCCCTAGAGCCAGCCCAGGTGTGGGCAGGTGGGTGCGAGCTAAAGCTGGGTGTCCAGGCACCTGCGGGGCATCGAGGCGACGCAGGGGGCGCGGCGGCCTCGGGGGAGCCCAGGATGGGCTGGGGCTGAGGGCTGGCGAGTGGGGTGGGGCACACGCCCCGCCTCCTGAGGCCATCCTGGTTGGCTCCTCCATCTGAGACTCACGCAGGCCCCTGTTTCCTTTATCTGTTCCTAAATCAACAGCTGGTCAAGTGCCCACGCAGGAGCCATCAGTGACGGGGAACACTGCCAGCGGCTGAGGCCCGAGGAGCTCTGGCCTGCTGAGCGCTTTCCACGACCCTCTCAGCCCTTGGGAGGCAGACCGTCCTGCCCGTGTCTCCAGAGCCGGACACCATGCCCAGGTCCCTTCTCACGTCTGGGGCCCGTGCTGGGAAAGAGGAGCGGAGACTTGGCCGCCACCTCCACTTAGGATCACGACTTGCGTCCCTGATGGACCCGCCTCTGCTCACGCCATGGCAGCCCGCCGCAGGCTTCTCAGTGTCCACACCCTGTTAAGAGCAGTTAGAGCGGGTTCCTGTACTAATCGGGCTTCGTCTCCCCAAGACTTCATCTGGCAGTGAGCGCCCAGCCTCCAGGAGCCCGGCCCTCTCCCTCCCTGAGGACAGCCACCAGCCTGGAGCCCGCTCCCCAGGGCTGCCCTCCCCTGGGGGCCAGGTGACCATGGGCCCCTGGGAGGGGTGGGGGGGGGGAGCAGGCAGGCGATGCTGGGATGCAGGAACCTTGGAGGGCCCACCCAACTCAGGGCTGCCCAGTGCCCGGCTCCCAGGGCAGGGGAGGTGCCCCCAGCCCCTTGTCTGATGCTGCCCCGGGCGAGGAGCTGAGGCCAGTCCTCACACAGTCTGGGCTCTGGGCCGGCCAGTGGCTGGGGGAGGGCTTCCCCTCTGCAGGGTGGGGGGCACAGGGCTCCGAGAAAGCTAGGGAGGGGGCGGTCAGGCTGACCCCACGTGGTGCTGGGATCTGGCTACCCCTCNAGTCAATAAGCAGAAATAGATGTTTTTCTGGAACTCTCTTGCTTTTTCCATGATCCAGCGCATGTTGGCAATTTGATCTCTGGTTCCTCTGCCTTTTCTAAAACCAGCTTGAACATCAGGGAGTTCACGGTTCATGTATTGTTGAAGCCTGGCTTGGAGAATTTTGAGCATTACTTTACCAGCATGTGAGAGGAGTGCAATTGTGCAGTAGTTTGAGCATTCTTTGGCATTGCCTTTCTTTGGCATGGGAATGAAAACTGACCTTTTCCAGTCCTGTGGCCACAGCTGAGTTTTCCAAATTTGCTGGCATATTGAGTGCACCGCATTCTCAGCATCATCTTTCAGGATTTGAAACAGCTCCACTGGAATTCNATGGGAATGAAAACTGACCTTTTCCAGTCCTGTGGCCACAGCTGAGTTTTCCAAATTTGCTGGCATATTGAGTGCACCGCATTCTCAGCATCATCTTTCAGGATTTGAAACAGCTCCACTGGAATTCCATCACCTCCACTAGCTTTGTTGGTAGTGATGTTTTCTAAGGCCCACTTGACTTCACATTCCAAGATGTCTGGCTCTAGATTAGTGGTCATACCATCTTGATTATCTTGGTTGTGAAGATCTTTTCTGTACAGTTCTTCTGTGTAGTTTTGCCACCTCTTCTTAATATCTTCTGCTTCTTTTAGGTCCAGACCATTTCTGTCCTTTATCGAGCCCATCTTTGCATGAAACGTTCCCTTGGTATCTCTAATTTTCTTAAAGAGATCTCTAGTCTTTCCCATTCTGTTCTTTTCCTCTATTTCTTTGCATTGATTGCTGAGGAAGGCTTTCTTATCTCTCCGTGCTATTCTTTGGAACTCTGCATACAGAAGCTTATATCTTTCCTTTTCTCCTTTGCTTTTCCCTTCTCTTCTTTTCACAACTATTTTCAAGGCTACCCTAGACAGCCATTTTGCTTTTTTGCATTTCTTTTCCATGGGGATGGTCTTGATCCCTGTCTCCTGTACAATGTCACAAACTTCAGTCCATAGTTCATCAGGCACTCTATCTAGATCTAGGCCCTTACATCTATTTCTCACTTCCACTGTATAATCATAAGGGATTTTTTTCGGTCATACCTGAATGGTCTAGTGGTTTTCCCTACTATCTTCAACTTAAGGCTGAATTTGGTAAAAAGGAGTTCATAATCTGAGCCATAGTCAGCTCCTGGTCTTGTTTTTGCTGACTGTATAGAGCTTCTCCATCTTTGGCTGCAAAGACTATAATCAATCTGATTTCAGTGTTGACCATCTGGTGATGTCCATGTGTAGTCTTCTCTTGTGTTGTTGGAAGAGGATGTTTGCTTTGACCAGTGCATTTTCTTGGCAAAACTCTATTAGCCTTTGCCCTGCTTGATTCCGCATTCCAAGGCCACATTTGCCTGGTGTTTCTTGATTTCCTACTTTTGCATTCCAGTCCCCTATAATGAAAAGGACATCTTTTTTGGTTGTTAGTTCTAAAGGGTCTTGTAGGTCTTCATAGAACAGTTCAACTTCACCTTCTTCAGCATTACTGGTTGGGGCATAGATTTGGATTACCGTGATATTGAATGGTTTGCCTTGGAAACGAACAGAGATCATTCTGTCATGTTTGAGATTGCATTCAAGTACTGCTTTTGGACTCTTTTGTTGACCATGATGGCTACTCCATTTCTTCTAAGGGGTTGCTGTGAACAGTAATAAATATAATGGTCTTTGACTGTGTGAATCACAATAAACTGTAGAAAATTCTCAAAGAGATGGGAATACCAGACCACCTGACCTGCCTCTTGAGAAATCTGTATACAGGTCAGGAGGCACCAGTTAGAACTGGACATAGAACAACAGACTGGTTCCACATCGGAAAAGGAGGATGTCAAGGCTGTATATTGTCACCCTACTTATTTAACTTCTATGCAAAGTACATCATGAGAAATGCTGGGCTGGAAGAAGCACAAGCTGGAATCAAGATTGCTGGGAGAAATATCAATAACCTCAGATATGCAAATGACACTGCCCTATGGCAGAAAGTGAAGAGGAACTAAAAAGCCTCTTGATGAAAGTGAAAGAGGAGAGTGAAAAAGTTGGCGTAAAGCTCAACATTCAGAAAATGAAGATCATGGCATCTGGTCCCATCACTTCATGGGAAATAGATGGGGAAACAATGCAAACAGTGTCAGACTTTATTTTGGGGGGATCCAAAATCATTGCAGATGGTGATTGCAGCCATGAAATTAAAAGACGCTTACTCCTTGGAAGGAAAGTTATGACCAACCTAGATAGTATATTCTAAAGCAGAGACATTACTTTCCCAACCAAGGTCCGTCTAGTCAAGGCTATGGATTTTCCTGTGGTCATGTATGGATGTGAGAGTTGGACTGTGAAGAAAGCTGAGTGCTGAAGAATTGATGCTTTTGAACTGTGGTGTTGGAGAAGACTCTTGAGGGTCCCTTGGACTGCAGGGAGATCCAACCAGTCCACTCTGAAGGAGATCAGCCCTGGAATTTCTTTGGAAGGAATGATGCTGAAGGTGAAACTCCAGTACTTTGGCCACCCCATGGGAAAAGTTGACTCATTGGAAAAGACTCTGATGCTGTGAGGGATTGGGGGCAGGAGGAGAAGGGGACAACAGAGGATGAAATGGTTGTGAGTGGCATCACTGTCTGAATGGTCATGAGTCTGAGTGAACTCCGGGAACTGGTGATGGACAGGGAAGCCTGGCGTGCTGCAATTCATGGGGTCCCAAAGAGTCAAACAAGACTGAGCGACTGAACTCAACTGAGTTAAATTCACCCATTCCCTTCCATTTTAGTTCGTTGATTCCTAGAATGTCAATGTTCACTCTTTCCATCACCTGTTTGACCACTTCCAATTTGCCTTGATTCATGGACCTAACATTCCAGGTTCCTATGCAATATTGCTCTTTACAGCATCAGGCCTTGCTTCTATCACCAGTCACATCCACACGTTTGTATTGTTTGTGTGTGTGTGTGTGTGTGTGTGTGTGTGTGTGTGGTTGTTTGTTTGTTTGTTTGTTTTGTTTTGTTTTTTGCTTTGGCTCCATCCCTTCATTTTTTCTGGAGTTATTTCTCCACTGACCTCCAGTAGCATATTGGGCACTTACTGACCTGAGGAGTTCCTCTTTTGGTATCCTATCATTTTGCCTTTTCATACTGTTCATGGGGTGCTCAAGGCAAGAATACTGAATTGGTTTGCCATTCTCTTCTCCAGTGGACCACATTCTATCAGACCTTTCCACCATGAGCCGCCCACCTTGGGTGGCCCCACAAGGCGTGGCTTAGTTTCATTGAGTTAGACAAGGCTATGGTCCTAGTGAGATTAGATTGACTAGTTTTCTGTGATTCTGGTTTCAGTGTGTCTGCCCTCTGATGCCCTCTTGCAACACCTTCCCTCTTACTTGGGTTTCCCTTACCTTAGACATTGGGAATCCCTTCACAGCTGCTCCAGCAAAGTGCAACTGCTGCTCCTTACCTTTGACAAGGGGTATCTCCTCACAGCCACCCCTCCTGACCTTGAACATGGAACAGCTACCCTCAGCCCTCCTGTTCCCACGCAGCCACCACTCCTTGGATGTGGGGTTGCTCCTTCTGGCTGCTGCTCCTGGCCTCGGGTGGGGCAGCTCCTCTTGGTTGCCGACCCTGACCTCGGACATGGGGTAGCTCCTCTTGGCTGCCGCCCCTCAGGTATGGGGTCCTCCCAGCTTCTGCCCCTCCACTTGTGTGCCATCACAGGGTGAAAATTCAATATTCTGGAATTTGAAACTTTCCACGGAATTTCTGTATTCTTCTTAATCCATCATCCCAAGCACTTGATTTTTGTTTTTGTTTTTTACAAATTTAGCAAAAATATGGGAGTATGATAAACAAAATTTCCACCACAGCACACTGTATGCACCTGTGTTCCAAGTCCCCCTCTGTCCCCATAATGCTTTCAAACTATGTAGGTATTTAACTCATTTGTGTTTATTTTTGTGTGTGGTGTAAGAAAATGTTCTAATATTTACCTGTATCTGTCCTGTTTTCTTGCACCACTTTATATTTTCTTCCCCCATTTTATATTCTTGCCTCTTTTGTAATAAATAAATTGACCACAACTACCCAGGTTTATTTCTGTTTGCTTGGTCCATGCTTCTATTTTTGTGCCAGTACCATACTGTTTTAATTAATGTAGCTGTATAATATAGTCTGAAGTCAGGGAGTATATCTCCAGCTTTGTTCTTTTTGCTCAAGATTGCTCTAACTATTCAGAGAGTTTTGTGGGTCTCTATAAGCTGCAGGATTCTAGCTAAGTAAAAAAGTTGATGGATATTTTGATAGGAATTTCATTAAATCTGTACATTATTTTTGGTAGTAGGAACTAGATCAACAATATCAAGTTCAACAATATCAATTCTTCCAATTTGTGAACATGAGATATCTACATTTCTTTGTATCATCTTTGATTTCCTTCATCACTTTTTAATATTTAGAGTTTAGAAGTATACACTTTGGGACTCCCTGAATGAATATATTCTAAAGTATTTCCTTGTTTTTAATGCAATTTAAATTGGATGGTTTCTTAATTTTCATTTTTGATCATTCATTATCAGTGTATAGAAAAGCAACAGATTTCTGTATACTAATCTTGTATCATGCAAATTAACTGAATTCATTCATTAGTCTAATAGCCTTTTTCATGGTGATTTATGGTTTCCTATATACAGTATCAGACTTCCCTGGTAGCTCAGACGGTAAAGTGTCTGCCTACAATGTGGGAGACCAGGGTTCGATCCCTCAGTTGGGAAGATCCCCTGAGAAGGAAATAGCAACCCACTCCAGTTCTCTTGCCTGGAAAATCCCAGGGATGAAGGAGCCTGGTAGGCTACAGTCCGTGGGGTCGCAAAGAGTCAGACACGATATCAAGTCATCTGGGAAGAGTAAGAGTTTTACTTCTTCCCCTCCTACTTAGATATCATTTATTTCTGCTTTCATGTCTGATTGTTGTGGCTAGGATTTCTGATACTATATTAAGTAGAAGCAAAGACAGTAGGCATCATTGGACTGGTCCTGATTTTAGAGAAAAGGTTTTTGAGTTTTCATCTTTGAGCATGCAATTACCTGTGGGTTTGTCATGAATATTTAGTTGCTGATAGTTGAGATATATTCCCTCTAAAACAATTTTGATGGAGTTTTAACATGAATAAGTGGTCATTTATTCAAGTGTTTTTCTTGTATCTATTGAAGTGATCATGTGATTTTTATCTTTTTTTAAAAATGTAGTGTATCACAATGATTGATTTCTCAATACTGCAACATCCTTGTATTCCTGAAATAAAACCAACCTGACCATGGTGCATGATTCTTTTTAAATATTGTTGGGGTCCTAAGATGGTGAAGGAATAGGACAAGGAGATCACTTTCTCCCCCAACAAATTCATAAAAAGGACATTTAAACGCTGAGTAAATTCCACAAAACAACTTCTGAATGCCGGCAGAGGACATCAGACACCCAANCTGCAACATCCTTGTATTCCTGAAATAAAACCAACCTGACCATGGGGCATGATTCTTTTTAAATATTGTTGGGGTCCTAAGATGGTGGAGGAATAGGACGAGGAGACCACTTTCTCCCCAACAAATTCATAAAAAGGACATTTAAACGCTGAGTAAATTCCACAAAACAACTTCTGAATGCCGGCAGAGAACATCAGGCACCCAGAACAGCAGCCCATTGTCTTCGAAAGGAGATTGTTTTTTATCAATGGTGCTGTATAGATGGAGAAGTCTTGAGGCTACTGTAAAAATAAGACTGAAAACCAGAAGCAGGAGGTTTAAATCCAAATCCTGAGAACACCAGAGAACTCCTGACTCCAGGGAACATTAATTGACAGGAGCTCATCAAACATTTCCATACCTACACTGAAACCAAGCACCATCCAAGGGCCAACAAGTTCCAAAGCAAGACATACCACACAAATTCTCCAGCAACACAGGAACACAGCCCTGAGCTTCAATATACAGCCTGCCCAAAGTCACTCCAAACCCACTGACATCTTATAATCATTACTGAACACTTCATTGCACTCCAGAGAGAAGAAATCCAGCTCCATCCACAAGAACACCGACACAAACTTCCCTAACCAGGAAACCTTGACAAGCCACCTGTACAACCCCACCCACAGTGAGGAAACTCCACAATAAAGAGAACTCCACAAACTGCCAGAATACAGAAAGGCCACCCCAAACACAGCAATATAAACAGAATGAAGAAACAGAGGAATACCCAGCAGGTAAAGGAACAGGATAAATGCCCACTAAACCAAAGAGAAAGAGATAGGGAATCTACTTGATAAAGAATTCTGAATAATGATAGTGAAAATGATTCAAAATCTTGAAATCAGAATTGAATCACAGATAAATAGCCTGGAGACAAGGACTGAGAAGATGCAAGAAAGGTTTAAGAAGGACCTGGAAGAAATAAAAAAGAGTCCATATATATATAATGTATGACACAATAAATGAGATCAAAACCAATCTGAAGGCAACAAATAGTAGAATAATGGAGGCTGAAGATAGGATTAGTGAAGTAGAAGATAGAATAGTAGAAATACATAAATCAGAGAGGAAAAAAGAAAAAAGAATTAAAAGAAATGAGGACAATCTCAGAGACCTCCAAGACAATGTTAAATGTTCCAACATTCGAATCATAGGAGTCCCAGAAGAAGAAGACAAAAAGAAAGACCATGAGAAAATACTTGAGGAGATAATAGTTCAAAACTTCCCTAAAGGGGAAGGAAATAATCACCCAAGTCCAAGAAACCCAGAGAGTCTCAAACAGGATAAACCCAAGGGGAAACATCCCAAGACACATATTAATCAAATTAACAAAGATCAAACAGAATAAATATTTAAAAATAGCAAGGGAAAAACAACAAATAACACACAAGGGGATTCCCATAAGGATAATAGCTGATCTTTCAATAGAATATCTTCAGGCCAGGAGGGAATGGAAGGGCATACTTAAAGTGATGAACCTACAGCCCAGATTACTGTACCCAGCAAGGATCTCATTCAAATATGAAGGAGAAATCAAAAGCTTTACAGACAAGCAAAAGCTGAGAGAATTCAGCACCACCAAACCAGCTCTC
>SJYW01057064.1:219689-242432 GCA_006410735.1 Raphicerus campestris | reverse complement strand
TATCAGAGAAATGCAAATCAAAACCACAATGAGGTACCATTTCACACCAGTCAGAATGGCTGCGATCCAAAAGTCTACAAGCAATAAATGCTGGAGAGGGTGTGGAAAAAAGGGAAGCCTCTTACACTGTTGATGGGAATGTAAACTAGTACAGCCACTATGGAGAACAGTGTTGAGATTCCTTTAAAAACTGGAAATAGAACTGCTTTATGACCCAGCAATCCCACTGCTGGGCATACACTCTGAGGAAACCTGAATTGAAA
This sequence comes from Raphicerus campestris, assembly GCA_006410735.1. Lineage (NCBI taxonomy): Eukaryota > Metazoa > Chordata > Mammalia > Artiodactyla > Bovidae > Raphicerus > Raphicerus campestris. Next base: position 242,169 of record SJYW01057064.1, on the reverse strand, counting down.
GAGACACGTGTACCCCAATGTTCATCACAGATCTGTTTATAATAGCCAGAACGTGGAAGCAACCTAGACGCCCATCAGCAGATGAATGGATAAGAAAGCTGTGGTACATATACACAATGGAGTATTATTCGGCCATTAAAAAGAATACATTTGAATCAGTTCTAATGAGGTGGATGAAACTGGAGCCGATTATACAGAGTGAAGTAAGCCAGAAAGAAAAACACCAAGACAGTATACTAAAGCATATTTATGGAATGTAGAAAGATGGTAATGATAACCGTGTATGCGAGACAGCAAAAGAGACACAGATGTATACAGCAGTCTTTTGGACTCTGTGGGAGAGGGAGAGGGTGGGATGATTTGGGAGAATGGCATTGAAACATGTATAATATCATATATGAAATGAATCACCAGTCTAGGTTCAATGCATGATACAGGATGCTTGGGGCTGGTGCACTGGGATGACCCGGAAGGATGGTATGGGGAGGGAGGTGGGAGGGGGGTTGAGGATGGGGAACCCGTGTATACTCATGGTACATTCATGTTGATGTATGGCAAAACCAGTACAATTTTGTAAAGTAATTAGCTTCAAATTAAAATAAATAAATTTATATTAAAAATAAATAAATTGAATTATGTTTGCTAATATTTTGTTGAGGATTTTTGACTCTATCAGATGTTTGTTACTGTTGTTCAGTTGCTAAGTCATGTCCAACTCTTTGTGATCCCATGAACTGCAGCACGCCAGGCTTCCCTGTCTTACATTATCTCCCAGAATTTGCATAAACTCATGTCCATTGAGTCAGTGATGCCATCAAAAAGTTGCATCATCTGTGGCTCCTTTCTTCTCCTGCCCTCAATCTTTCCCAGCATCAGAGTCTCTTCAAATGAGTCAGTTCTTCCCATCAGGTGGCCAAAGTATTAGAGTTTCAGCTTCAGCATCAGTCCTCTCAATGAGTATTCAGGGTTGATTTCCTTTAGGATTGGTTGGTTTGATCTCCTTGTTGTCCAAGAAACTCTCAAGAGTCTTCACCAGCACCACAGTTCAAAAGCTTCAATTGATTGGCGCTCAGCCTTCTTTATAGTCCAACTCTCATATTCATACATGACCACTGGAAAACCATAGCTTTGTCTAGGCATACCTTCATTTGTAAAGCAATGTCTCTGCTTTTTAATATGCTGTCTGGGTTGATCAAAGCTTTTTTTTTTCAAGGAGCAAGCATCCTTTAAAATCATGGCTCAAGTCACCATCTGCAGTGATTTTGGAGTCCTAAAAAATAAATCTCTCACTGTTTCCATTGTTTCCCCATCTATTTGCCATGAAATGATGGAACTGGTTGCCATGATCTTGGTTTTTTAAATGCTGTTTTAAACCAGCTTTTTCACTCTCCTCTTTCACCTTCAAGAGGCTCTTTAGTTCATCTTCACTTTCTGCCATTAGGATGGTGTCATCTGAATATCTAAGATTATAGATATTTCTCCCAGCAATCTTGACCCCAGGCTGAGATTCAACAAACCCAGCATTTCTCATAATGTACTCTGCATATAAGTTAAATAAGCAGGGTGGCAATATACAGCCTTGTCATACTCTTGCCCAATTTTGAACCACTCCAATGTTCTATGTCCAGTTCTAACTATTGCTTCTTGAGCTTCATACAGATTTCTCAGGAGGCAGGTAAGGAAGTCTGGCATTCCCATCTCTTTCAGAATTTTCTGCAATTTGTTTCGATATACACAGTCAAAGGCTTTAGCTTAGTCAGTGAAGCAGAATTAGATGTTTTCCTGGAATTCCCTTGTTTTTCCTATGATCCAACAGATGTTGGCAATTTGATCTCTAGTTTCTCTGCCTTTTCTAAATCCAGCTAGTATATCTGAAAGTTCTCTGTTCACGTACTGATGAAGCCTATCTTGAAGGATAGCTTTACATTGGAGTGAAAAATGAAGCAGGACACAGGCTCACAGAGTTTTGCCAAGAGAACACATTGGTCATAGCAAACATCCTCTTTTAGCAATACAAGAGTTGACTCTGCACATGGACTTCACCAGATGGTCAGTAGCAAAATTAGACTGATTATATTTTTTGAAGCCAAAGGTGGAGAAACTCTATACAGTCAGCAAAAACAGGACCGGGAGCTGACTGGTCCTTATTGCAACTCCTTATGGACTCCTTATTGCAAAATTCAGACTTATATTTTAAAAAGTAGAGAAAACCACCAGACAACTCAGATATGACCTAATTCAAATCCTTTATGATTATATGGTGGAAGAGACAAATATGTTTAAGGGATAACAGGTGATAGAGTGCCTGAAGAACTATGGACAGAGGTTCATAACACTGTACATGAGGAAGTAACCAAAACCATCCTCAAGATAAAAAAATGCAAGAAGGCAAAACGGTTGTCAGTAGGCCTGACAAATAGCTGAGATGTGCAGAGAAGCTAAAGGCAAAGGAGGAAAGGAAAGATATACCCATCTGAATTCAGAGTTCCAGAGAATAGCAAAGAGAGGAAAGAAAGCCTTCCTCTATGATCAATGCAAAGACATAGAGGAAAACAGTATAATGGGAAAGACTAGAGACATCTTCAAGAAAATTAGAGATACCAAGGGAACATTTCATGCAAAGATGGGGACAATAAAGGACAGAAATGGTATGGGCCAAACTGAAGCAGAAGATATTANAGCCCCCACCCCGCAGCCTCGGGCAAACACCTCCGGATTCTAAATGCATGAAGTCTGTCCTGGAAGCAACGGTGCAGAGCCCCAGGCCCAGCCCCAGAGACTCTGGGTCAGCAGGTTCAGTTCAGGCACCAGGGGCTCACCGCGTCCTGAGAAGCAGAGGGGGCCCTGTGCCCGAGAGCTGCAGCGTGCTCAGCACCCAGCCCCGCCGCGGCCTCACCCTTCTCTGCCACAAGCACTCCGGAGCAGGACTTCCTGCCACGGCTCACCGCTTCCCACCCTGGGTTCTCAGGTCACGAGCCCCCACTTGGCCCCAGACAGCTTCTGGGGGCGCCGTCAGGCAATGGGCCAAACAAAACCCTCACCCTGGGGACCATGTAATCCTTTATCAACTGACTCATCAGCTCACTCATTCACTGACTCGTTCACCCCCTCCCTCATTCATTTGCTCACTCACTCATTCACTCATCACTTTTCATTCCCTCCCTCACTCATTCCCTTCCTCCCTCAGTCACTTACTCATTCAGTCACTCATTCATTAACCCGTTCATTCCACTCACTTGCTCATTCACTCACTCACTTATTCGGTACTTCGGCAAGCCTCCTTTCTACCAGGCAAAGTGCCAGGTGCCAAGGTTGACACATGCAAAGCCCCCCTTGTCAAAAAAAGGCCAAGGAAGTGATATCCCTAAGGATCCACAAACCCTTGGGAACCCTCATCTGCAAACCCCAAGGGCAGGCTCAGCCTGGCGGCCTCCACCACCCCCCTTTCCAGGAGGCAGCAGGAAGGGGTCACCAAGGCTGCCCCAGCTGGCCAGGAGAAGGAGCTGTCTGGAGATATGGACAGTCGTCCTCAGCTCATTCACACGGTCACCGAGAGACAGCTCAGGAGCCTTCTGCCCCAAGACGAGGGGCATCACCCTTGGCAGAAAGAACAATTTTTCCCAGTGAGTGTCCCAGCTTTGCCTCCAAACGGACCCTCCCCATGGGATTCCCTGAGCCTGTTCATGGCACCGTGGGCTTCTGTTGGCTCCACTTCAAAACTTAGGGTCAGCTTCTTACAAACACGTTTCACTGTGGGTGTTAGCAAACCCACAGAAAAACAGAGAGAAGGGCCTCTATGCTTGGCCCCTGGCCCCAACATTTATGAACAGTTTGCAATCTCACTTGCCTAGATCCTTCATGGTCTCCTTTGTTTGGGAGGGGGAGCATTTTGAAGTGAGTCCAGATATCATGTTACTTTTCCCATAAATACTTCAGTATAAGTGAAGACCTCTAACTAAAATGCCCTATATATATATATATAAATGAACCTATGGTTACCAGGGGGAAAGTGTGGGAGGAGGGATAGATTGGGAGTTTGGAATGGACATGTACACACTGCTGTATATAAAACAGATAACGAACAAGGACCTACTGTATAGTACAGGGAACTCTACTCAATATTCTGTAATAACCAAATGGGAAAAGAACTCGAAAAAGAATAGTTACATGTATATGTATAACTTAATCATTTGACTATACACCTGAAACACAATATTGTTAATCAGCTATATTCCAATATAAACAAAAATTAAAAACTATATGTATGTATGTTTATGACTAGCTGGCCATATCACACCTGGTACAGTAATCTTACCTAATATTATACAACACCCAATCCACATGAAGAAGGCTGAGTGCTGAAGAATTGATGCTTTTGAACTGCAGTGTTGGAGAAGACTCTTGAGAGTCCCTTGGACTGCAAGGAGATCCAACCAGTCCATTCTGAAGGAGATCAACCCTGGGTGTTCTTTGGAAGGAATGATGCTAAAGCTGAAGCTCCAGTACTTTGGCCACCTCATGCGAAGAGCTGACTCATTGGAAAAGACTCTGATGCTGGGAGGGATTGGGGGCAGGAGGAGAAGGGGACGACAGAGGGTGAGATGGCTGGATGGCATCAGGGACTCGAAGGACATGAGTCTGAGTGAACTCCGGGAGATGGTGATGGACAGGGAGGCCTGGCGTGCTGCGATTCATGGGGTCACAAAGAGTCAGACATGGCTGAGCGACTGAACTGAGCTGAACTGAACTGACTCCACACCCACACTCCCCTCTTCATCCCCAGCTTTGCCCTTGCATTCTCTCATATTTCTGTCTAGGGTTCAGGTCTTGTGCTCAAATCTGTTTTGCACTGACTCAGTATGTGGTGCACGGTTAGCGCTCAGTCCTCCTAACCCCGTTTATTGAAGAGACTCTCCTTTCCCCTTTGTGTGTTCTTGGCTCCTTTGTCATAAGTTAATTGACCAAAGACGTGTGGATTTCCACCTGGGCTCACTCTCTGTTCTGTGCCACTGACCTGTGTCTGCTTTAATGCCCCTACCACACTCTTTTGATTACTGTAGCTTTGTTGTGTAGTTCTTATCAACTGACGGCTGAATCTTGAGGCTTCACTGGACACAGTTTTGATTTCCACTGCGACCCGCTCATCTGCTGTTCACCCCAACTCTCCTTCCCGGCACCACCAGCCCAGCCCAGCCCAGCTGTGTCCCCTCCGCACTGCCACCTCAACAGCTTGTAAAGCTTCAGACACAGGCTCGCTCTCTCGCTCTCTCACCTCTGGGCCTTTACGCCTGCTGCTCCTTTGCCTAGAACCCTTCCCCTGCTCTCCCAGGTGGGATGCACTTTCAGGATTCGGCCCAGAAAGCCTCACCTGGGTTGCTGCGTCTCCTGGTGTGCTCAGCCCCCCATCATCACGCCTCCAGGCTCCTCACTCACCTCTGCCCTCGTACGCAGCCCCCACCCCCCCGGGCTGGAAGCCCCTGAGCTGCAGCTGACTCTAGTCCTCTTCCTAACCCAGGGCCTGGCACAGAACGAGGCTTTAACCAGCACTTACAGAGCTGATGTGACTCGCCCAGCAGCAGCCCTGGCTCACAGGGTGGCAGGGCAGTGGCTGGCCACAGAAACACTCTCAGGTTGGGTGCTGGGTGGATGGTCACCCANACCCAGGGCCTGGCACAGAACGAGGCTTTAACCAGCACTTACAGAGCTGACGTGACTCGCCCAGCAGCAGCCCTGGCTCACAGGGTGGCAGGGCAGTGGCTGGCCACAGAAACACTCTCGGGTTGGGTGCTGGGTGGATGGTCAGCCAGGGAGAGCCCACCTTCTGCGGGGGTGAGAGAAACAGTCCAGCCAGGCCCTCCGAGCCCCCAGACATCCCCGCCCCCACTTCCCATCCCGTCGTCTTCACGCCCTTCACCCCATCCCTGGTCCTGTCTTCCACATTAACTGGTCATCAGTCAAAGTTTATATTTTTATTATCTGTTGCGCTTATTCAATCGAATTTTTATCACAATTCCTAAATTAAGAAGCAGATAAATGGGGCACAGTTTGTTTCTTTAAAGAGCTCACTAAAATAAGTCATTTAGTCAGCAGCTCTCAATAGGAAAAAAGGTTACATGATCCCTCATCCTCAGGATGCCAAAGAGCTCATTTAACTTGAGTATCCCCAGTGGTCTGACAGCTTGACTGCCCGTTTCAGCAGAATCTAGTCCAATCTTCTGGGGAAATGGTAAAATTCTCTCCACCAGAAAATTTCCCACCGAGGAAACTAGGGCAGACAGGCCCGCAGAGCAAGCCGATGGCCCAAGCGTCTGTATCCTCCTTATGTCTCACACTTAATACCAGGAGGAGGGACCGTGTGATGGCAGGGGCCAAACGGGGGAGGGCTCCCAGTACAGGGGGTGGTGCTAGCAGGAACCCACAGCTCCTTGGGCTGGCAGACGGGTGGGGGGCCCCAAGGACCAGAGTCTGAGCCGTCTGTTAGCAGCCAGAGCTACAGAAGACACACGGGGTTGCCAAAGCAGCCTCCTGGGCAAAGGGGGAGAGGTCTCCCGTCTCGCCAGTGCCCAGATCCCAGCCGGTAAAGGAGCTGATAGATGGAGTTCTCAGCCTGTGCAGCCAAGCAGAGGGCAGGCGTGGAGAGGGTCTGAGAGCAGCAGGCGACTGGCACGGTGAGCACGTGTGTGTGTGTGAACACGAGTCTGGCCAGAGACAGGCGCCGACACTTTAGCTCACACTTTCTCAAGAAGCCCCTCGGGGTGGTGCCCTGAGTACATGCTGCCAGGATCCTGCCACCAGGGACAGGCGGGCCACTTGGCACGAGCAGAACAGAGGCTGGGGTCCGGGGTCCCTGGGGCAGGGGGATCCGGGGCCCTGAGGGTACAGCAACAGTGCACACGTATTCACAGACGCCTGCACACACTCCTCCTGACACACGTGCACTGCACACTCTGATACACACACAGTGTGGCTGGAACTCCTAAGGTGGGCTTTGAATCTTTTTCTTAATGTGATCTAAAACTCGCGGGTGTGGTGCAGGGGTAAGCAGGCTGATAACGTCTGTGGAAGTGGTTGATAGGGCAGCCTGGGGTCTCTGAGGGTCACAGGGTGCAGAGGTGCCCTGACCCCCGAGAAGGCGGAAGGACCGCACCGCCCACCCTTGTGCGGCCCCAGGTCAGAGGAGGGCAGCTAGCACCACCAGCTAACTTCAGAACAGTCTTCACCCAAAAGGAAGACTGGTCAGCGGTCACCCATCCTCCTCCTCCTCAAGCCTCTGGCCACCCTCAACCATCAGTGAGGGCCCCGTGCCGGGAGAGGGAGCCGGGGCCACAGCGAGGACTTAGGATGCAGCCCCTGCCAGTCGACAGGCCCCTGCGCGAGTGACCCCACCTCATGACTCTGGGGCAGATGGAGGGGTCCGGGGTGCCATTACCCCTGGACCCAGACGGGCAGGTCGCAGGGGACAGAGATGCTCTTGGGCCCAATTTCGCTGACACCAGGGAGCCTCTGGCAGCATCTGGCAGGGGAGGCTCCTGACACCTTGCGGGGGAGAACCCAAGCCCCCCAGCCCCCGCAGCCATCATCGAGAAGGACGTGCTTCCCGAATCATTTCCATGTAGGAGGGGGCGTGACTACACAGACCACTAAATCAAGATTAATGACGTTCTCACCAGGACTAATTACCGCGCTCCCAGACCAAAGCACTCCCAACATCCAAACGGCCACGTCCGGCTTGAAGGACATGGGGGCGGGGGAGGGTGCCAGGCGCCTTTACCCCTTCCCACTCCCTCCTGGAGCAGTGCTGGGAAGCAGGTGAAAGGGGCACCCTGGTGCCCCGAGTCTCGGATCTGTACTGACGTTCATCCCAGCTGTCCAGCGCCCGCGTCTCTGGTCTGCACAGGCCCTCGACAGCTCGCACGGCCACAGTGCAACGTAGGGGTGTGGAGGCTGGCTCAGTCACGCTCTTCCCCACCCCTGCCTGGGCCCATGCAGACCACTCAAGGCTGCCACGTGGGCAGTGCTGGCCCAGGCGAGTCCAGTCAGGGCCAGTGACCAGTCACGGCCACGGACTCAGAGTGGCCCAGCCCAGGGCCTCGCCCTCAATTCCCCACATGCCCCGTCCCCAAGCCGTCCGTCTGAGCCCTCAGCCAGGGCCCGGGCAGGCAGCCACACGTGCACAGACGAGACAGGGAGACCCCCTCTCAGAAAAGGGAAACCAGGCAGTTCAGAGCAGCCCCCAGAAGACGGTGGGGAAAGCTCCATGCCACCCAATGGTCACCGTAGAGTGTCTGAAACCCAGCGAGTAGACGCCAGGCCACCGTCTGGCAGCGGGAGTCCAGGGTAGGCGCATTTGTCCTGAGAGCGTCCACACCGCAGGAGGAAGAGCTGAGTGCCCCCCTGGGGTGGGGCCCACGCGGGAGAGACTTTGATAAAAACTACCNGAATATGCTATCTAGGTTGGTCATAACTTTTCTTCCAAGGAGTAAGCGTCTTTTAATTTCATGGCTGCAGTCACCATCTGCAGTGCTTTTGGAGCCCCCCAAAATAAAGTCTGACACTGTTTCCACTGTCTCCCCATCTATTTCCCATGAAGTGATGGGACCAGATGCCATGATCTTCAGGGGGAAGGAATTCACAAGGGACATGTGGAGGCTATGTGGATAACAGGAGGACATTTCAAGGATGTGGGGGGATTCAGAAGGGTCCTGTCAAGAGGCTAGAGATCAGGTGTCAGGATCTTTCAAGGTCATATATCCAAAGTCCAGAACCGAGGGCCCAAAGATTATGACCCTCCTGTGGGTCCTTGAAGTCTAGTGGGGAAGGGGTCAAAGCATTACAGCGCTGAGCATCTGTCCTCTGTTAGTGGCAAAGTAACTTCAGATTAGGTTTACGTGTTTCTAGCATAAACCCTGAGATTCACTGGGAACATTTGGAAAAATATCAAGGTTGTGTTGAAAAGAGGGGGCTGAGTCTATCCTGAGCCCCAGACTGGAGTCCCTGCTCAAAGACCGAGAAGTCGTATTCTTCGGGGACCTGGCTCTCGACTCCCTTCAACCCTAGGGTGGAGTGATGGTGGCTTTTGCAGGGCAAACGTTCTGCAATGGTGAATGGGCCACACCCAAAAGAGAGCTGCTTCAGCAGGAGACGCCAGCCTCCGGGGTTTAAACGAGCAGAACGGGCGGAGGGGGCACTTGCATGTCCTCCCGCAGCCTTGGCTCCTACACACTCCCTGACCCTGAGGCCACACGAACACATCTGGCGCCGATCGCCCTGCCGGGCCTCTCCACCCCACGTCGTCCTCCCCCTCACTGAGCGCAGTGACCACATGACCTCGGCTCCCCCCACACGGCCACCCCCACCCCCGCAGAGACTCTGGGTCCACGGCAGTCCCGCTGGTCAGCCTACCCTTTCCAGGCCCACCCCAGCCCAGCCCCTCCTCTTGGAAGGCGGTCTCACCACCTGCTCAGTCTTCTGGCACAATGTCCAGCCACATTTCTCTTCAGAAACGCCCTCCGCATCCACTTGAAACGCTTCACATGTCAGGTTAATCCGACGGCCTCTCTGACCTTGTGAATCCTTTTTAAAGACATGGAGAGTCTCCCTCATGGAAGTGGGGTGGGGGTTCACCGGACAGCCCCCCCACCCACATACACACAGAGAACCTGTGGCCATGCGTAATGACAACAGAGAAGCCCAAGGACACAAAGGTCCCTGGAGAGGGTTTTGTTTGCCCCCGTTTCCAGGGACAGCACTGTCCCAGGTTCCCCAAAGAGTCTGTCTCCCGCCCTCGTTTTTGGGTCTGAAGCATGAAATACCCTGGCCTCCCTTCACCCCCAAGCCCAGCCTCCCCAGCAATCACACCACCAGCAACTAATACACTTCTCAGAAGCCATATTTCTATTACAGCAGGACAAGAGAGCAAAGGTGTAATTGGGCTCGATGTGATGGAGTGTGACAACTCACTTAGCCCCATGTGCCATCAAGGGACGTGAACTGGGGACAGTTTATGCCCAAAACTCATTTCCAAGAGACACCCAGACGGCGCTGACATCAGTGGCAAGGCGAGCAGGGAGCCACAGACTTGTCTGAGGGGGAGACCTTGGAAGGTCACCCGCCACGCCGCCTCTGCACAAACACTCTCCCTGCAAGGCTCTTTGCTTTTCTGGAGCGTCTGTCCGACGCCCTCACTTCCCCCGTCTGGTCAGCTGCCTGATGTCTCGGTTTGGTAGGCCGGAGAGCGCTTCCTGGTGTCCACCCTGAGTCCTGTGGCCTGCCCCGTCCGTCTCCATCTCTGATGCCAGCCACCTGGGAGACCCGGGCACTCGGCCTGGCCTCCAACCCCTGATGGAGAGCAAAGCCGTCCTGGTCCCAAATCCCTGTCCTAGCCTCAGGGGACAAGGCAGTCTGGCCTCTGCAAACCACGGACACTTTCCTGGGGCTCTGAGTAAGGCCAGCAGAATTTCCCCGCCCAACCTCCTCATTTTACAGAGTAAGGGGCAGTGACGGAGAGGGAAAGTGAGCGCCGGAGGCCACCTGGGAACCGTGGACAGAGGTGACAGCCAGTCCCTCCAGCACCAGAGGCCACCCCAACGCAGACCCCCAGCCCCGCCCTGCAGGCCGCACACCGCTGCACAGGTGGAGCACACCACGCAGGTGCCGCGGGACCCCCGCCCAGGGAGAAGGCCCCTCCACGGCCGAGAGTGAGGGTGGGGCCGCACGACCTCCACACACTGGGCACCCCCATCGTAAACCCTCGGGACACCAGCAGCTTTTACTCCACACCAGTTACCATAATCGTAATGAAGTGGCCCTCTTTCGTTTACTGCCCAGTTCCCTGAGACGGTAAGGGCCCTGGGGGCAGGGCCGGCCGCGCGGTCCTGGCAGGGTGCCTGGGGTGAGTGAGTGCAGGCCTGGGGGCGAGCCAGGGCCACCCGGTGCAGGGCTGCGGGCCGGGGCCTGCCTCTCCTCTGAGAATGGGCAGCATCAGGACGCTCCCTCCCTGGAGGCCTGGGACACAGCAGGGACTCTCGAGGCTGAGTGCTGCTTTGCGAGGCCCTGCTCCAGGCGAGCCCAGCCTGCCGCTGAAAGAACTGAAGGAGTCCATAAGCTTCCACACGCGCCTCCCCCCTGGGCCTTCCCCAAGCACGCGTCACCAGGGCAGGGCCCAGGTTCTGACCCAGACGCACTGTCTCACCGCCTCCCGCCAGCCCCTGCCTCTCAGCCCCGCAGCCCCGGATCAACTCCAGGAGGAGCTGCAGCCTGAAGGTACAACCTCAGAGTCAAGTTCATCCTTGATTTCCAAGGAAGGAGAGTGAGAGGGCCCAGGGCCCGCGGGCAGCAGCCCACACTGTGGCAGGGGTGGCGTGCTGTCTGTGGTGCGGTGGGTCTTCCCCACTCTGAGCCACATGCCTGTGTGTGTGGTCCCCAAACCCAGACAAGAGGGTGCTGCTCTCTGAAAGGGGGGCAGGCCGCCTGGGCTGAGAGGGGCACTGCAGATCTTTTTAAGGCCAGAGCTCAGAGCCACAGAACTTGAGCCCTGGGGGTCTCAAGCCCTAGAGAGGCTCCGATCACTGCTGAGCTCTCTGCCCACGAGTCCAGCCCAGGGTCACCTCCAGTCACCTCGGGGGCATGAGGAGGATGAGTTGAACAGGGGGCAGAGCTGGGAGAGCGAAGAATTTCCACTGCAGCTGGAAAACCCTGTGAAGCACGTCGAGCTGAACACCCATCCCCAGCAAGGGACACACTGCTCCGCTGACCCCTCTCATGGGAGGAGCTGTCTTTTCCTGTCTCACTCTCCCCCTACTCCTGGACTCTGGTGGGCAGTCCAGGATGGCTGACCAGGAAGCAGCCACATTCCAGGATGGTCCCTCACCACGCGTGACCACAAGGAGCAAGATGTGGCGCCTCCGGTCCAGCACTCACTCTCACTCAGAGGCCGCCCTTCCAGTGGCTCCAGGCCTCCTGGCCCCACGCTCCACTCACCCTCCTGGGGTGATCTGACCGCAGCCCCTCAGAGCCAGAGCCGCCAAAGCCACAGAACAGAAGGCAAGACTTCCCGTCCTCCCCACCTTGGAGCCCAGGGCTCTGAGTCGCAGCCACAGCTGTGCAGACACAGGGCCTGTCACGGGCCCCCCGCACCTGGCTCATGGTGCAGGGAGACGAAGTGGGCCCTCAGCCTCGCAGGAGGGCCGGGCCAGGCTCCCTCACGGCCGGAGCTGGGGCACCGACTCTGCGTGTCAGCCCTGGCGCACCCAGGGGCTGTGCACCAGGCTGAGAACTGCTGTCCCAGGAGCTCATGGACTGGTGCCCCAGGCCATACCCTGCCTGTCAGTCTCCACTTTGCAATGAGAGCCTGGTCCCCACGTGGGCCGTCCACTCCAGCCGCACATGAGATCTCACCCGCAGGACACGCAACCGTGGAGCACAGACTGGGGGGCCCTTCTTGCCCCTCCCTACACTCACCGTCTGCACCCCAGGGGAAGCCGGGGCGCCTCTTGGGCTTGGCAGGAGTGAGGACTGGCTGCTCTCACCACCTGTGCTCCCCGGGCGGGGCCTCCCTGGAAGCNGCAGTGACGGAGAGGGAAAGTGAGCACCGGAGGCCACCTGGGAACCATGGACAGAGGTGACAGCCAGTCCCTCCAGCACCAGAGGCCACCCCAACGCAGACCCCCAGCCCCGCCCTGCAGGCCGCACACCGCTGCACAGGTGGAGCACACCACGCAGGTGCCGCGGGACCCCCGCCCAGGGAGAAGGCCCCTCCACGGCCGAGAGTGAGGGTGGGGCCGCACGACCTCCACACACTGGGCACCCCCATCGTAAACCCTCGGGACACCAGCAGCTTTTACTCCACACCAGTTACCATAATCGTAATGAAGTGGCCCTCTTTCGTTTACTGCCCAGTTCCCTGAGACGGTAAGGGCCCTGGGGGCAGGGCCGGCCGCGCGGTCCTGGCAGGGTGCCTGGGGTGAGTGAGTGCAGGCCTGGGGGCGAGCCAGGGCCACCAGGTGCAGGGCTGCGGGCCGGGGCCTGCCTCTCCTCTGAGAATGGGCAGCATCAGGACGCTCCCTCCCTGGAGGCCTGGGACACAGCAGGGACTCTCGAGGCTGAGTGCTGCTTTGCGAGGCCCTGCTCCAGGCGAGCCCAGCCTGCCGCTGAAAGAACTGAAGGAGTCCATAAGCTTCCACACGCGCCTCCCCCCTGGGCCTTCCCCAAGCACGCGTCACCAGGGCAGGGCCCAGGTTCTGACCCAGACGCACTGTCTCACCGCCTCCCGCCAGCCCCTGCCTCTCAGCCCCGCAGCCCCGGATCAACTCCAGGAGGAGCTGCAGCCTGAAGGTACAACCTCAGAGTCAAGTTCATCCTTGATTTCCAAGGAAGGAGAGTGAGAGGGCCCAGGGCCCGCGGGCAGCAGCCCACACTGTGGCAGGGGTGGCGTGCTGTCTGTGGTGCGGTGGGTCTTCCCCACTCTGAGCCACATGCCTGTGTGTGTGGTGCCCAAACCCAGACAAGAGGGTGCTGCTCTCTGAAAGGGGGGCAGGCCGCCTGGGCTGAGAGGGGCACTGCAGATCTTTTTAAGGCCAGAGCTCAGAGCCACAGAACTTGAGCCCTGGGGGTCTCAAGCCCTAGAGAGGCTCCGATCACTGCTGAGCTCTCTGCCCACGAGTCCAGCCCAGGGTCACCTCCAGTCACCTCGGGGGCATGAGGAGGATGAGTTGAACAGGGGGCAGAGCTGGGAGAGCGAAGAATTTCCACTGCAGCTGGAAAACCCTGTGAAGCACGTCGAGCTGAACACCCATCCCCAGCAAGGGACACACTGCTCCGCTGACCCCTCTCATGGGAGGAGCTGTCTTTTCCTGTCTCACTCTCCCCCTACTCCTGGACTCTGGTGGGCAGTCCAGGATGGCTGACCAGGAAGCAGCCACATTCCAGGATGGTCCCTCACCACGCGTGACCACAAGGAGCAAGATGTGGCGCCTCCGGTCCAGCACTCACTCTCACTCAGAGGCCGCCCTTCCAGTGGCTCCAGGCCTCCTGGCCCCACGCTCCACTCACCCTCCTGGGGTGATCTGACCGCAGCCCCTCAGAGCCAGAGCCGCCAAAGCCACAGAACAGAAGGCAAGACTTCCCGTCCTCCCCACCTTGGAGCCCAGGGCTCTGAGTCGCAGCCACAGCTGTGCAGACACAGGGCCTGTCACGGGCCCCCCGCACCTGGCTCATGGTGCAGGGAGACGAAGTGGGCCCTCAGCCTCGCAGGAGGGCCGGGCCAGGCTCCCTCACGGCCGGAGCTGGGGCACCGACTCTGCGTGTCAGCCCTGGCGCACCCAGGGGCTGTGCACCAGGCTGAGAACTGCTGTCCCAGGAGCTCATGGACTGGTGCCCCAGGCCATACCCTGCCTGTCAGTCTCCACTTTGCAATGAGAGCCTGGTCCCCACGTGGGCCGTCCACTCCAGCCGCACATGAGATCTCACCCGCAGGACACGCAACCGTGGAGCACAGACTGGGGGGCCCTTCTTGCCCCTCCCTACACTCACCGTCTGCACCCCAGGGGAAGCCGGGGCGCCTCTTGGGCTTGGCAGGAGTGAGGACTGGCTGCTCTCACCACCTGTGCTCCCCGGGCGGGGCCTCCCTGGAAGCTCAGGCCTGGGGCAGCTGCTGTCCCCTTGCCCCCAGCAGCCCAGTACCCGGCATCAGCGAGCGAACCTGCTTCCCACCGTGCTCCCGCCCGTCCGCAAGGCCAGGCCTGGTTCAGACCCAGGGCAGCCTCTTCAAAGTGGTGCCCTTCCTCCCGGGGGAGAATCACTGGGAGTGCAGGCCTGTGCTTCCGCTTTCCTGGGCTCCCGGCGGGGGGCTGGGTGTCAGCCCCCAGCACTCACCCTCAGGCAGGACCCACCCCTCCAGGTGGGAAGAAGGAACCCGTGGGCCTGGCCCCAGCCTGAGACGGGCGGTCAGGGGCCACGGCTGACGCTGAGGGAAGCCAGCAGCCCCAGGAGCCGGAGGACCGTCCGCTGGCTCTGCTGCTCACCCAGGGGTCCCAAAGCTCACCGAGGGCTTCCTCTCTGCAGCAGCAGGAAAGCGGCTCCCTCGGTCAGCTTCCAAAGGGAGGAGGCGCCCGACCCTCGGCCATCACTTCAGAGCAGAGTCGTTGGGAGGGGCCCTCTGCTCACGTCTTCCCTCCCCGCACCCATCGGCTAAGACTCTGCCCTCCCTCTGAAGCTGACCGCCAGGCAGCCTGCCCCGTGCCCACCTGCGTGAAGGTGAGCAAGACGCCTAGGAGAGCTGCGGGCTGCTGGGCCTTATGCCTGGCCTGCAGGGAGTAGGAGGGCTGAGTGCCTCCCTGCCCCGCCCCAGCCCCATTCATTTCTGTTCCCATCTCCCTGGGGCCAGGCTCACAGCTGTGGCCACTACACTCCGTACAGATGCCTGGAATGGGGGAATTACACGCTAACTGCAACATTCCCTAACTGCTGACTCCCCGGGGCCACTGCGTGAGCCCAGTTCTAGAAGCCCTGCTAGGGCTCTCCATGGCTTGAGGGTGCCCTGTCCCACGCAGAGGTGCCCTCCCCACAAACACCTGAGGGTAGCTGCCCCCGACCCGGCCACAGTCCTACCCTGGTCCCAGAGGGCCGGGTGAGGGTCTCAGGCTTCCTGGCTTCTTGTGGAGGGAATGGAGGGCTGCCCACCCTGAGGAAACCTGGTTCTGGTGGGCAGCTGTCCTGGGCAGGGAACGTCTCAGGGCCCAGCACCACCCCCTCAACCCTGGGGGTGCCCCCAGGCGGCTGGAGAGGGCGTGGTGAGGCCCAGCCTCCCAGCACCATTGGTCCCTTTCAGTCCGTCCACACTGAGAGCGGAAGGAAGGGGCGCGGTGGGACTGGTGGGTGTGTCCAGCTGCCCCCGCCTGGCCAGCCTGGGAGCGGGGCTATGAGTCCCATAAGCATCCTGGCTTCTCAGACCTGGACAGAGGGGCAGTCAGACACCAACCAGACCCCAGCTCCCTCTCGGTCCCCAGAGCCTCCAGTGTGCACGAGTGCCAGGCATGCATGCACGCACACATGTGTATACACACACACGTGTATACACACATACACAAGTGTGCGCAGACCTATGTCCTGGCTGTCAGAGGAAGCCTGTGATTACTGAATCACAACCTTGTAGAGGCTTCTGGTGCCAAGGCCGTCAGGCAAGGCTGCTGAGGCCGGGGCCCCCAGCACCCCTCTGACACACCCACTGCGGCTCCCCCTGCCACCCCTTCAGCTCAGGCACTCCTGAGGCCGCCAGAGCCCCACAGCCGGTCCCACAAAACCCCGTAGCAGGGGAGGAGGCTGACTCAACCCCAGCAGTTCCATCAGGCGTCTGATGCCTGACTCCCTTCTCCTCCCTGAGGACCCGCGCAGGCGGAGCGGCGGGAAGGTGGGGAGGGGCAGCTGACAGGAGGAATCTTTTGAGCGATCAGCTGCCTCGGCCGGGAGGGTCCAGAGCTGCCCCCTGCCCCAAGCAGGTGCTCTGAGACCCTGAGCGAGTCACGGAACTTGTCCGGGAGTCTGTCCTCTCACCGTGAAACAGGGCAGCAAAGGCGGTGAAGGCTGCCCTGAGGGCCGCAGGGACGGAGCTGCAGGCTGTTCACCGAGGGGGCGCGCTCAGGGAGGGGGAGCCTGAAGCGTGGGGTGGGGGGCACCCGGCTCCATGTCCCCCGCAGAGAACGCTGAGCTCCGAGGGCCGGCCAGCAGCCAGAGACGACCTGTCCTGACTTTACAGCCACAGCTGGACCCCCGGTCTGGGGCTGCCTGGTGACTCCAGGCCCCTGAGGCTCGGCGGCCATCACAGTGCCCGAGCAGCTGATGCCCCTTCCCTAGGCGGCCGGGCTGACCCCTGCCTGGCATCCGGTCAGCAAGCAACTGATGCCCCTTCCCTAGGCGGCCGGGCTGGCCCCTGCCTGGCNCAGTCAGACACCAACCAGACCCCAGCTCCCTCTCGGTCCCCAGAGCCTCCAGTGTGCACGAGTGCCAGGCATGCATGCACGCACACATGTGTATACACACACACGTGTATACACACATACACAAGTGTGCGCAGACCTATGTCCTGGCTGTCAGAGGAAGCCTGTGATTACTGAATCACAACCTTGTAGAGGCTTCTGGTGCCAAGGCCGTCAGGCAAGGCTGCTGAGGCCGGGGCCCCCAGCACCCCTCTGACACACCCACCGCGGCTCCCCCTGCCACCCCTTCAGCTCAGGCACTCCTGAGGCCGCCAGAGCCCCACAGCCGGTCCCACGAAACCCCGTAGCAGGGGAGGAGGCTGACTCAACCCCAGCAGTTCCATCAGGCGTCTGATGCCTGACTCCCTTCTCCTCCCTGAGGACCCGCGCAGGTGGAGCGGCGGGAAGGTGGGGAGGGGCAGCTGACAGGAGGAATCTTTTGAGCGATCAGCTGCCTCGGCCGGGAGGGTCCAGAGCTGCCCCCTGCCCCAAGCAGGTGCTCTGAGACCCTGAGCGAGTCACGGAACTTGTCCGGGAGTCTGTCCTCTCACCGTGAAACAGGGCAGCAAAGGCGGTGAAGGCTGCCCTGAGGGCCGCAGGGACGGAGCTGCAGGCTGTTCACCGAGGGGGCGCGCTCAGGGAGGGGGAGCCTGAAGCGTGGGGTGGGGGGCACCCGGCTCCGTGTCCCCCGCAGAGAACGCTGAGCTCCGAGGGCCGGCCAGCAGCCAGAGACGACCTGTCCTGACTTTACAGCCACAGCTGGACCCCCGGTCTGGGGCTGCCTGGTGACTCCAGGCCCCTGAGGCTCGGCGGCCATCACAGTGCCCGAGCAGCTGATGCCCCTTCCCTAGGCGGCCGGGCTGACCCCTGCCTGGCATCCGGTCAGCAAGCAACTGATGCCCCTTCCCTAGGCGGCCGGGCTGGCCCCTGCCTGGCGTCTGGTCAGATGGTCTCCAGGCCAGACAGACAGCCAACAGTGGAGGTGCTCCAAGGAGGGAGCCTCGGGACCGCTCTGTGACCCTCCTTGCACTTGGGGGTCCTTCGTGGTGGGTAGCTTTGGACACTTGGCTGAAGCTCAGATGTCTTCAGAGGAGGGGCCGGCAGCCAGGGGCTCCCCCGGCAGTCCACATTCACAGTCACTGGCCAAGGATCCAAGTTTTCCCATCACTCTGGCCACCCCCGAACCATCAGTGCAGGGGTGAGAATCAAGGATTCTGGGACAAATCCTTCCCAGAAATTAAATTCTGGTGAGACACAGCTGGGAAGGCTGAAAGCCAGAGGGGTGAGACACTGGAATGGCCTCTGAGGAAGTGACAGCCGCAGGTCCTTCTCTTGAGTTTTGGGAAAAAAAAAAAGCCGGGGGTGAGGGTGGGGGAAGGGCTCCCCTCAGTTGGGGAACCCAGAAAGAGTCTGGTCTGTGTGCAGAAGCAACTTGGTAATGCCAAGCCGCTGAGCTGGCATTCGCTACGCTCCGCACTGTTCCAAACACACTACAGGCATGAGCTCGTTTAATCCTCCCCAGAGCCGGTGTCACCCATGAGAGCTTTATCTCCATGCAGCAGATGGGGAGACTGAGAGCAGAGTTTGACTGAGTCGCCCACGGTCGACGTGAGTGCCTCAGACCGACATCCACGATGAGACTCTCCCCAAGGAGCCCACAGGCTTCCTGCTCGGGGGACGCGGGCCCGGACCCCAGCTCCCCGGACTGGTGGAGGAGCAGAGTCAGCTGGGTGCCTGTGCGATGATGGTTCATGTAGGGAATTCAGAATTCTTCCTGTCCGGTGGGACTTGTTAACAATCACCACTTGCTAAGAGCTTACCGCGCGGCCAAGTGTCATTAGCTCTGTTTTACAGATGAGACCGGGTCGGGTCACTTCAGTATACGCTCTCCAAGCAACCTGTGTGCTCGCCTAACACCTGTCGTGGCTGTGGTTAATCATCTATGTGATTATCTGTCTCACTGAGTCACTCACTGGACGGTAAGCGCCATGACAGCAGCAACCAGGTCTGCTTCATTGCCGGCGCCAAGCACACAACAGACTCAAAGACTAAAGGTGGAATGACCTAGAAACTGCTCCGCGGAGAGGCTGAGGAACTCGCATTGGCCCCTGGAATACCAAGTCCAGACTGGCCGGGGCTGTGTGCTGTGCTCACTCCAGTGAGCCGGGCACAGGGCAGCCTCGCCAATAAGCACTGGCTGAATTAAGAGTCACGCTCTGTGACTCATGGCCTGGAGGCTTGAACCCAGGCCTGTAGGGCTCCCAGCCTCTGCGCTTCCCAGGTGGCGCTCATGGTAAGGAACGTGCCTGACAATGTAAGACACGTAGGAGAGTCCAGCTCTATCCCTGGGTCAAGAAGATCCCTTAGAGGAGGACGTGGCAACCCTCTCCAGTATTCTTGTCTGGAGAATCCCATGCACAGAGAAGCCTGGCGGGCTGCAAGTCCACAAGGTCACAAAGAGTCAAATACGACTGTAGTGACTTGGCGTGCATGCATGCCTGCTTCCTGCGTTAACACCCCCCTGTACCAAGTAAACACCCACAACTGTTCCCTGTGGCTGCTGATTCAGTTCGGAAAGCACATCCACATCACCCCTGACCCTGAGTTGTCTGGCTCATGAAAAGCAAGCCTAGCTGCAGCTGGACCCAACGTCGGGACTGTCCAACAAACCAGTCCAACGACCCAGCTGCAGTACCAGGTGAAACGGCTCCTCCTCTCCCACAGCCTTCGACCACCCACGAGGACATTCTGCCCAGGGAGGCGTCGACGAGTCACTCTCCCAGTCCCAGAGCTCCAGCCTCCTTCCCACCATCCTAACCATCCCCCCAACTCCCTCCACCTGCTCTCTGAGGGGTCCCAGCTGAGAGGCGTCAGAGCCAGGGGAGAGGCTGAAGGGACACGAGAGGCCAGACTGGCCTGGGGTGGGGAGTACCGGCTTGGAGAGGGCCGGGAAGGGGCTCCTGCAGGCTGTGCCGCACCAGGGACAGTGCTGTGGCATCTGCCTGAAGCTGCCCGAGGGCGAAAGGCCACGGTGTAAGGTCAGAGAGTCGGCCCCAGCTCCAGACAGGTTCTCCCTGCCCCTGCAGGTGTGCAATGAGGTACGTGCTGTACCTGGGGATAAAGCCCGCAGCAGTCAGGAGATGAAGCCAGCCACAAGCTCTTCTGTGGGGAAGCACCAGCACCTTTCTCCTTCCCGGTCCTGATCTGCGAATGGGCAGCAGGCCCTGAGGCTGAAACACTGAAAGTTGCATTTGCATAATCCGCCCCCCCCAACCTAAAAGCTGTTGCCTTAAAAAAAGCCCTGGACTGCTGGACGAGCCACTCAGCAGAGTAGTCGGGTGCCTCCTCCCGGGGACGGGGGCCAGGTCCATGTGAGGCTAGACACGGAACACTTATCTCTTTCCCCCGCTTCGGTTTTCCAGAAGCTCCCAGCTCCTTGGAGAAGGGGAGCTTGTGAACCTTAAGCCCAGGAGGTGCCCAGAAAAGGCTAAGCCCCCCTGGGGCGTCTGCCTGAGAGCCAGCCTGGCAGAGGCTGGTCCCGGAGGAGAGGAGCCCAGAGCGAGGGCCTCGCAGCTCTGGCCAAGCCCCAGGGTCGTGGGAAGCAGGGCTGAGCCCCGGGGCGGCTGCAGTGTGCCTGGCCAGGACCTCTGGTGCCGACTCACCTGGGAGCCCAGACCCACACTGCCGCTTGCAGGGCCTACCAGGCCGCGGCTCAGCAGGACACCAGGCACGTCCCACTGCATCAGAGCAGCCCTGCCGCTCCCACTGGCCCCCGGGCTGGCCCTTAGGGGCCCTGGGCACGGCTCTTCCCTCTGGCTTCTCTAGGGGTAACAGAGACGTAGCCTGGAGGTCGGACGTGGCCCTAAGCAGGGGGAGATGTCTTGGGAGGGTTAAAGGTACCCTGCTCTTAACAGTCACACCCTCTGATGAAGTACTCAGGCTCCCAGGGGCCGGTTCCATGGACTGAGGACACGCTGTTACACATTGAGCCTCCCCTCAGGGGGGCAGTGGGGCTGAGGAGGGCGCCCTCCAGCCCCCTGTCAGACCCTAGCTCACCTTCCTCTCTCTGGGTGTTCCCAGATCCTAAGGTCCTCCTGTCCCCCAGCCCACCCCACTCCAGGCGGGGAGCCCTCTCTCCTCACTGCAGTGCCCCCTCCTGGGTCAGCGCCTCCTTGTCCTTGCACTCCTGTATCTCTGCCACCAGCGGGGAAAGCAACTCTCCTCTCCCTGACAGGGGCTGCAGAGGGGAGACCAGGCTTTGGTGACCCCACACCGTGGGCCGGGGGTGTCCTGGCTGCACCTGCGGAGTGTGGGGATGCCACAGGGAAGAAGGGAGAAGCCATGTCTCTGGAGTTAAAAAATAACCACTCTGTGCCCAGATTTGGGGCAGGAACAGAGGCGGAGGTAGGGGTAAATGATAGCGGTCCAGAGAGAGGGAGGGGCTGTCTGTGCTTCCTGGGCTTGGGTACTCGGCTGGAAGGAGGGCTGGGCTGTCCAGTGCGGGGAGAGCTGCCTGGTGGCGGGAGTGCTGCCCAGCGCAGGGGGGGGGGGGGGGTGCTGCAGCGCCACGGGACGTCCTAGGTCTGCTGAGTCATGAGATTTGGAAGAGGTGAGGGGGCCTGCATCCCCTCGCATCCCTGCCCCAGCTCCTCCGGACCCTCGATTGCAGAACACCCTTGTGCTTTGCACCCGCGCCGGCTCCCCGACCCAGGGTCTCTACCTCCTGGAGCTCAGGATCCTCCCTGCTCCTCCCCCACGACGGCGGGGCCGGGGGTACCCGAAGCTTGAGGTGGGGGCAAGAAGAACCTCGGCTGGAGACCGCTCAGGCACGCAGGGGTGGGCGAGACGGGAGTGGGGACGTCTCCGAGGCGCGGGAAGAGGGTCGGAGGCTCAGAGCCCGGGGGCGTAGCGGAGTGGGCCCGGCCCTCTGCTCCGTAGCTCGTTCCAGGGGACCCAGGGCGGAAACTGCCCCCTCTTCCCGCCCCAAACCCGCAGAGCAGCGGCTCCGCGCCGCTCGGGTCCGGCTCCCCAGACGCCTCATCTGGACGCGCGCAAACTCCCCTAAAGGACGGTGCGGGCGCCCGGGCCCCTCGGCCTCAAAGCTCCGCGACCGCCCGCCCCCAGGAGCGGACCCCACCCGCGGCCCCTCTGTGAGGAGCAGAAACTTCTGAGGAGGCGGTCGGCGCCCCTCATCGCGGCGGTACGACTCACCGAGGTGGCCAGCTAGGAGGGACCCGCGTCCCCGAAGTGAGGACCGGCGGGCTGCCGGCGACGGCCGATGGGGCGTCCGCTCGGCCCGAAGTCCCGCGGCGCCCCGGCCCCAACTCGGCCGGAGTGTCTTTGCCGCAAGACTTGCTGAGCTTGCAGCCTGCGCCGCGGCGAGGAAGGCGCGCGACCCGTGGAGCGCGCTGCAGTGCGGGGAGGTGATGTGGGCGGGGCCTGGGCGGGGCCCGGAGGAAATGGGGCGGAGCCGGGGCGGAGACCGGCCGGAGGCAGGGAGACACGCGACC
>SJYW01057064.1:193212-206664 GCA_006410735.1 Raphicerus campestris | reverse complement strand
ATAAGGGATTTGATTTAGGTCATACCTGAATGGTCTAGCGGTTTTCCCTACTTTCTTCAATTTAAGTCTGAATTTGGTAATAAGGAGTTCATGATCTGAGCCACAGTCAGCTCCTGGTCTTGTTTTTGTTGACTGTATAGAGCTTCTCCATATTTGGCTGCACAGAATATAATCAATCTGATTTCGATGTTGACCATCTGGTGATGTCCATGTGTACAGTCTTGTGTTGTTGGAAGAGGGTGTTTGCTATGACCAGTGCCTTTTCTTGGCAAAACTCTATTAGCCTTTGCCCTGCTTCATTCCGCATTCCAAGGCCAAATTTGCCTGTTACTCCAGGTGTTTCTTGACTTCCTACTTTAGCATTCCAGTCCCCTATAATGAAAAGGACATCTTTTTTGGGTGTTAGTTCTAAAAGGTCTTGTAGGTCTTCAACAAACCGTTCAACATCAGCTTCTTCAGCATTACTGGCTGAGGCATAGACTTGGATAACTGTGATATTGAATGGTTTGCCTTGGAAACGAACAGAGATCATTCTGTCATTTTTGAGATTGCATCCAAGTATTGCATTTAAGACTCTTTTGTTGACCATGATGGCTACTCCATTTCTTCTGAGGGATTCCTGCCCGCAGTAGTAGATATAATGGTCATCTGAGTTAAAACAGAAGAATATATTTAAAAAGATCTTCATGACCCAGATAACCACTATGGTGTGATCACTTACCTAGAACCAGAAATCCTTTACTGTGAAGTTAAGTGGGCCTTAGGAAGTATCACTAGGAACAAAGCTATTGGAGGTGATGGAATTCCAGCAGAGCTCTTTCAAATCCTAAAAGATGATGCTGTTAAAGTGCTGCACTCAATATTCCAGCAAATATGGAAAACTCAGCAGTGGCCACAGGATTGGAAAAGATCACTTTTCATTCCAATCCCAAAGAAAAGCAATGCCAAAGAATGGTGTTGGAGAAGATGCTTGAAAGTCCATTGGACTGCAAGGAAATCCAACCAGTCCATCCTAAAGGAAATCAACCCTGAATATTCATTGGAAGGACTGATGCTGAAGNTAAAAACAGCATGGCTTTTAAGACAGGTTCTGGTGCGTGAAGACAGGAGGAAAGGGGGTCTTTGTTAGTGGGGACTGGAAGCATGTGGCCCACCAGACAGAGCAGGATACAGAGGATCTCCCTACTGTCTGCCGGCCGCTGCGGTCGCCTGGCTGGGCAGAGGCAAAAGCCAGCCGCCCTAGGGCTCCTCGCAGCCCACGGGCAGGGCCAGAGCAGCTGCGGGCTGACGGCTCCGAATGACCAGCAGGTAGTGTCACGTTAGGACCAAGGGTTTATTCCATAATATAAACCGCAACACTTGATACAAGCTTCCAAATGAGCAGGCAGGGGCGGGGTGCGGAGAGCCAGAGCGGCTGTGGCAGGGTCAGGGAGCAGCCTCTTCTCTGCCACCAGCTCCCCAGTGACACCAGAAGCCAGACAGGCTGTGTTCGGACATCCGCCAGATGCCAAAGCACCACACTGTTTGGAAGTTTGTTTGGTTTTAATTCCAGCCACTGAAACCAACATGGAAGTTATTGCTTAGATAAATAAACCTAGTCTACCAGGAAAACAAAAGTGGATAAAGAAAACAAACAAAAGCCTCAAAAGTGAAAAACGTAAGCTCCCCAATGTGGTAACAGAGTAAACGAGAGAGAAATTCCTCAAATGAGGATCTACTGGGCCCTTCTGGGCACTGAAACCGAGTTGGACTCAGCCGGTAAACCCCAGGAAGAGGTACGATTTTAATGCTGTACATGAGAAGGTGCAAGCGCCAATCCTTCCAAACTGGTGGGAACCCCTGTGAAAACAGTCAGCGTCTCAAACTCAGCAACCACAGACAGCTCTTACGGAAGAAATACAAAAAGTGTCAAAAAATTTTTGTCGTTTTTTTTTTTCTTTTTTTCAAAGAGTTCTGAAAAAATGATCCCATAAGGAATAGAAATAGCACCGTTCACAGGCTGGTTTGAATGCCAGTCCTGCAGCTTTGCTGAGAAACTGGGAGTCCCCGGGCCGAGCCCTGACTGAGGAGGGCTCTGCGGGTTTTATCTCCGGCCCGGCGCGTCCGTCTCCGCACAGCGCACGCACACGTAGTCCTCCTCCTCGGCCGTCTCGGGAGAGACACCAACACAGACCTGATGGAACCACCGACTGCAGCTGCCATCACACTGGACCCAGTCCACCTGGTTACAGAGAGCAGGGAGACGGGGTTTTCAGGGGAGAAGGGGCCTGGCGGCCGGGGCAGCCACTGCCCCTCACGGGACCTCCGGCACGGCAGCCCAGGTGAGCACGCTGAGCTGTTCTCCACGCGGTGGCTGGGCTGGGCGAGGACAGGCCGCCCCATGACAAGTAAGCAAAGGGACGGCAGCGGCACCCCCCCACCTTCTGAGCGCCGGGCGGCGAGAGACGGAGAAGCAGGAAAGGAAAGGGCAGAGGAAGAGTTTCTTCGAGAAAAGGGAGGAGCCCCAGGAGCGCTGTGAGAGCAGAGACACCAGTGGGGGAGGGTGAGCAGCCCACTCAGACGGGCTTGAGGCAGCCAAGCAGAGAGAGACCCGGCCGGGCGGGCTGGTGCTCACAGGGCTCCGAGCTAAGGGAACGCACGTCCTCCACGGCCCAAACCTCACTGACCTCGTCTCCTTCTGGCTGCAGGCAGCTCACGGCCGGGCAGATGGCGTCCTCGTCCTCAGAGTCCTCCTGTTCCGAGGAGGACGAGTCTGAGGGCAGGGACTGCGTGTCGGCAGAGGGGGCCAACTCATAGCTACACTCTCTCTCTAACTTGAGACTGTCCGTGTCCTTGGGGCGGCTCAGTTTGATTCTCTTCTTTTTGGGGGCCCGCATTTTGGTGATTCGATCCCACCGCTCACTGGAGAGGCCTTCTCTTTCCAGGCGTCTCTTCAGCTTGCTCTCGAGGCCACTGGCTCCGTCTCGCTTCCCTCGGCAGCCGTCACTCTGGGAGGAAGATGGCAAGCCCAGTTTAGGGCACGGCTTGCCTCTCACTAAAGCTGTCGTGTCAACACCCGCAGGCATGAGCAACAGGTGTGCCCCATGAAACCAAGACAGGCTGTCCCCACTCCCGGCCTCACCCACCTCACCCCACAGGACCACCTAACTTCGCCGTTCAGCCCATCAAACACTGGAGAACAAAAGTGTCACCAACATGAACTGTCTCACACCAGCCCAGCGGTGAGTGCCGGGAGGTGGGAGAGGCCAAACACACGAGCAAACGCCTGACATCCACAGAGCTTCTTGGGAGGTGCGGACCCACAGATGGCTGAGAAACCAGGCCAACACCGTCCTTCGTAAAGGACATCTCCACCCCTTAGAGGAAAAAGGTGCTTTTAGCTGAACACAGTTGGTAATGTGCTACACTATTTGGTACTGAAATGATAAAATCAACCCTAAACGCCAGGGTCTACCCTTATGCTGTCTTCCTGCTTCAACTATATCCTCAGGGGTCAGCGATTTCATTAACAGGATGCAGGAGCAGCAGCATCTTACACTGCTGAGAAACAGGACCTGAGTACTTTAAGTCCGCACTTGAAACAGGCCCCCTTGGGACACACTGGGAGCTCCAGAGGTTAGGACTCCCTCCTTCTACTTCAGGGGGCACACATTTGAATCCTGATCAAGGAATTAAGATCCTGTGGTGCAGCCAAAAAGAGCGAAGCGCCACAAAGACGGGCCCTCTCGGTCTAGTCGCCCGGCCCTGCCAGCAGCTGTCAGGCTCCGTCTAGGAGTCACAGCATCTGTACACGCTGACTTGAGAGTGAAGCCTTTCCAGCTGTTATTACATTTTCATCTAAGAGGATTTCTCTTACACAAGAATAATCCTGTTTCTAGCTATTATCACATGGAAATGATGCAAAGCACCTTATGAAAAAGAAAAACTTTCCACACAGTGGTTTAAAAGCCAGTGTCAGAATCCAGGTCACGAGCCCAGCCGTCGTCTGCATCCTTTCCCAGATCAAAGACAGTGTCTCATCCCTGTGCTATCAAGAGGGGGTGACACCGAACCCCAAAGCCCACCTTCTCACTGCCGGGTCTCACTGGAGAGCTGTGGTCAGCCTGCTGTGCAGGGCTTGGCTTTGCGAGTAATGTCTGGTAGAGCTCCTGAATTTCAGGAAGGGACACCTGGAGCAGCTGGGCCTCCATCAGCAGCTCGTTCACTTCTGGGCTGATACCTGTCAAGACCAGAGCAGATCACGGGGACACTCCTTGTGACATGAGCAGAGGAGGACCACCCACCAGACTGCCACCCTCCCCATGCCAAGTGAAGCCACTTCCTGTGTCCAGAGCCACAGCCTGACAGGCCCAGATGAGACTGAGTCTAGCGCTGACGCAGGAGAGACGCCTCTGCCTGGACAGCTGTCTCAGGGCTGGGCACTCTGCACGGGCCAGGGCTCCAGCCAGAGCTCCCGGGGGACAGTCACCCTCAGGAGGGACAGAAGAGAAGCAGGGTCTCGAGGACCCCCTTCAAGTCTCCTGAGTAATGAAGCAACGAGTGAGCCCGGCACTGAGCATCGGACCGTGTTACCTGCTGTTCAACTATCAGCTGACCTGGGATGAGCCCGCTCCTCCCTGAAAGCAGTGGGTATAAAGCTTTCCTTTCTATTTCTTTTGCGTTTACAAGCCTTTAAATAGGATTCTCCTCCCACCTCTCAAGTACACAGTAACACATATCCCACATATGAGAATAAAGTCATTTCTTAATGGTTCCAGATTATCTACAACAAAAAACTACTGCAATATCACTTGTTACTATTCAAGCCCTCAGAACAACAACGATCATGATGATGATAATCGATACAGACCATGGAGGGGGATACAGCTCCGACCAGTGGAGAAGGGAGAGTGTACATAGGAGGTTCTGCTGTCCCAGTCGTCGGGCAAGGAGAAGGACGTGGGGCCAGGAGGCTGAGATATCTGACGGAAGGAAAACATCTCATAGTGAGGCTCTTCCAGGACTAAGACTACCGCCAGCCTCACAGAAGTAGCTTGGGTTATCAGGCAGCATATAGCAGAGGACTTGATTTTCCCAAACTGAAACAAGCCTCTGGCATCTCAGATCTAGCCACGCCAACTCCTGTTCACCAAGCCTTTGGCCTTCCTGGCTGTGCCTGGACTGACTTCAGAGGTGAAGAGCGCTACTGGGCAATAAGTCCGTTTTCTTGCATGGAAACAAATCACACAGCCTCTTGGATTCCTGGGGGAGATTTTCACCTGCCTGACACAGACATGCAGCCCTTTGGGTAAACCAACTGAGGAGCTGCCAGAGAGCACTCACATTCATGTTCCCACCTTCTTCAGAGCTTATCAGAGGGGCTAGAACAACAGTCCTTTGACCACAAATGAGCAAACAGCAGTTGGGTCTTTCCTCTGTATTAACACAGGGAAGCTCCCGGCACGTCGTGTGTAAGGAGCACAACTGTCTCCAATGTAGGCTAGGCTGCTCGAACAGCCACCACTCAGCCATGAGGCAATAAGGCAAGCACATCATTTGCTAAGCACGAGGCGCTGTATTTCAGAAGCTGGAAATAAGTGGGGGGAAAAAAGAAAGAAAGATAACAAATACAGAACCAACCCTCTGTCTGTTATGTCTAATCTATATTCATGNGGGCGAGGACAGGCCGCCCCATGACAAGTAAGCAAAGGGACGGCAGCGGCACCCCCCCACCTTCTGAGCGCCGGGCGGCGAGAGACGGAGAAGCAGGAAAGGAAAGGGCAGAGGAAGAGTTTCTTCGAGAAAAGGGAGGAGCCCCAGGAGCGCTGTGAGAGCAGAGACACCAGTGGGGGAGGGTGAGCAGCCCACTCAGACGGGCTTGAGGCAGCCAAGCAGAGAGAGACCCGGCCGGGCGGGCTGGTGCTCACAGGGCTCCGAGCTAAGGGAACGCACGTCCTCCACGGCCCAAACCTCACTGACCTCGTCTCCTTCTGGCTGCAGGCAGCTCACGGCCGGGCAGATGGCGTCCTCGTCCTCAGAGTCCTCCTGTTCCGAGGAGGACGAGTCTGAGGGCAGGGACTGCGTGTCGGCAGAGGGGGCCAACTCATAGCTACACTCTCTCTCTAACTTGAGACTGTCCGTGTCCTTGGGGCGGCTCAGTTTGATTCTCTTCTTTTTGGGGGCCCGCATTTTGGTGATTCGATCCCACCGCTCACTGGAGAGGCCTTCTCTTTCCAGGCGTCTCTTCAGCTTGCTCTCGAGGCCACTGGCTCCGTCTCGCTTCCCTCGGCAGCCGTCACTCTGGGAGGAAGATGGCAAGCCCAGTTTAGGGCACGGCTTGCCTCTCACTAAAGCTGTCGTGTCAACACCCGCAGGCATGAGCAACAGGTGTGCCCCATGAAACCAAGACAGGCTGTCCCCACTCCCGGCCTCACCCACCTCACCCCACAGGACCACCTAACTTCGCCGATCAGCCCATCAAACACTGGAGAACAAAAGTGTCACCAACATGAACTGTCTCACACCAGCCCAGCGGTGAGTGCCGGGAGGTGGGAGAGGCCAAACACACGAGCAAACGCCTGACATCCACAGAGCTTCTTGGGAGGTGCGGACCCACAGATGGCTGAGAAACCAGGCCAACATCGTCCTTCGTAAAGGACATCTCCACCCCTTAGAGGAAAAAGGTGCTTTTAACTGAACACAGTTGGTAATGTGCTACACTATTTGGTACTGAAATGATAAAATCAACCCTAAACGCCAGGGTCTACCCTTATGCTGTCTTCCTGCTTCAACTATATCCTCAGGGGTCAGCGATTTCATTAACAGGATGCAGGAGCAGCAGCATCTTACACTGCTGAGAAACAGGACCTGAGTACTTCAAGTCCGCACTTGAAACAGGCCCCCTTGGGACACACTGGGAGCTCCAGAGGTTAGGACTCCCTCCTTCTACTTCAGGGGGCACACATTTGAATCCTGATCAAGGAATTAAGATCCTGTGGTGCAGCCAGAAAGAGCGAAGCGCCACAAAGACGGGCCCTCTCGGTCTAGTCGCCTGGCCCTGCCAGCAGCTGTCAGGCTCCGTCTAGGAGTCACAGCATCTGTACACGCTGACTTGAGAGTGAAGCCTTTCCAGCTGTTATTACATTTTCATCTAAGAGGATTTCTCTTACACAAGAATAATCCTGTTTCTAGCTATTATCACATGGAAATGATGCAAAGCACCTTATGAAAAAGAAAAACTTTCCACACAGTGGTTTAAAAGCCAGTGTCAGAATCCAGGTCACGAGCCCAGCCGTCGTCTGCATCCTTTCCCAGATCAAAGACAGTGTCTCATCCCTGTGCTATCAAGAGGGGGTGACACCGAACCCCAAAGCCCACCTTCTCACTGCCGGGTCTCACTGGAGAGCTGTGGTCAGCCTGCTGTGCAGGGCTTGGCTTTGCGAGTAATGTCTGGTAGAGCTCCTGAATTTCAGGAAGGGACACCTGGAGCAGCTGGGCCTCCATCAGCAGCTCGTTCACTTCTGGGCTGATACCTGTCAAGACCAGAGCAGATCACGGGGACACTCCTTGTGACATGAGCAGAGGAGGACCACCCACCAGACTGCCACCCTCCCCATGCCAAGTGAAGCCACTTCCTGTGTCCAGAGCCACAGCCTGACAGGCCCAGATGAGACTGAGTCTAGCGCTGACGCAGGAGAGACGCCTCTGCCTGGACAGCTGTCTCAGGGCTGGGCACTCTGCACGGGCCAGGGCTCCAGCCAGAGCTCCCGGGGGACAGTCACCCTCAGGAGGGACAGAAGAGAAGCAGGGTCTCGAGGACCCCCTTCAAGTCTCCTGAGTAATGAAGCAACGAGTGAGCCCGGCACTGAGCATCGGACCGTGTTACCTGCTGTTCAACTATCAGCTGACCTGGGATGAGCCCGCTCCTCCCTGAAAGCAGTGGGTATAAAGCTTTCCTTTCTATTTCTTTTGCGTTTACAAGCCTTTAAATAGGATTCTCCTCCCACCTCTCAAGTACACAGTAACACATATCCCACATATGAGAATAAAGTCATTTCTTAATGGTTCCAGATTATCTACAACAAAAAACTACTGCAATATCACTTGTTACTATTCAAGCCCTCAGAACAACAACGATCATGATGATGATAATCGATACAGACCATGGAGGGGGATACAGCTCCGACCAGTGGAGAAGGGAGAGTGTACATAGGAGGTTCTGCTGTCCCAGTCGTCGGGCAAGGAGAAGGACGTGGGGCCAGGAGGCTGAGATATCTGACGGAAGGAAAACATCTCATAGTGAGGCTCTTCCAGGACTAAGACTACCGCCAGCCTCACAGAAGTAGCTTGGGTTATCAGGCAGCATATAGCAGAGGACTTGATTTTCCCAAACTGAAACAAGCCTCTGGCATCTCAGATCTAGCCACGCCAACTCCTGTTCACCAAGCCTTTGGCCTTCCTGGCTGTGCCTGGACTGACTTCAGAGGTGAAGAGCGCTACTGGGCAATAAGTCCGTTTTCTTGCATGGAAACAAATCACACAGCCTCTTGGATTCCTGGGGGAGATTTTCACCTGCCTGACACAGACATGCAGCCCTTTGGGTAAACCAACTGAGGAGCTGCCAGAGAGCACTCACATTCATGTTCCCACCTTCTTCAGAGCTTATCAGAGGGGCTAGAACAACAGTCCTTTGACCACAAATGAGCAAACAGCAGTTGGGTCTTTCCTCTGTATTAACACAGGGAAGCTCCCGGCACGTCGTGTGTAAGGAGCACAACTGTCTCCAATGTAGGCTAGGCTGCTCGAACAGCCACCACTCAGCCATGAGGCAAAAAGTCAAGCACATCATTTGCTAAGCACGAGGCGCTGTATTTCAGAAGCTGGAAATAAGTGGGGGGAAAAAAGAAAGAAAGATAACAAATACAGAACCAACCCTCTGTCTGTTATGTCTAATCTATATTCATG
Organism: Raphicerus campestris; assembly: GCA_006410735.1. NCBI lineage: Eukaryota > Metazoa > Chordata > Mammalia > Artiodactyla > Bovidae > Raphicerus > Raphicerus campestris. The sequence goes on along the minus strand of SJYW01057064.1, from coordinate 197,721 downwards.
CAGCCCTTGCAAATCACAGGCCTCTGCTGGTACAGCACCAGGGAGGTGCAGGGGCTCTGCTAGAGAGTCTACAACATTCGGAGTTCATCAGGCGGGCCTTATAAGAAGACTAAACCCTGCATTCCTGACTGTGCTTTCTTATCTTCTGTGGACGGAGACAGAACCCCAGTCCCACCACCAAAGTCATGGTTACAAGAAATCAGGCTTTTGGCAGCAAGACCACAGGTAGTATGAAACCCACTGCCTCCCCTCTGAAGCAACATGGTACATAAGATGCTTTAAAACTTAATTTTTCCTCAGAAAGCAACAAGACACAGAAGGAGGCACTCTCCCTTTCTGCTCAGTGACTTACATGATAGGAAGCAAGAAAAAAAATAGATAAGCAAAAAAAAGAAAAGCATATCTATTAAAAATACCTAGGTTCATACAGACAAATGGGGAAACCATACGTATATATGAGCAGGTGAAATCTGCTCTACAGACTGACCACTGGGAACAGAGGAAGCAAGCAACGTGGCAGGAGCGCAGAGCCCTGCAAGGACAGCGGGCGCCGGCGGCAGCAGCACCCAGAGCCACCGAGGCACGGCGGTGAGCCGCCTGCAGACCAGCAGAGGGCCCAGGCTCACCTTGCTGGTCTCTGGCACCTGTCCTGCTGTGGCCTGCCACCTGCCACACAACAGTCCTGAGCCCACTGGGTCCTGCAGGGCCGCGAGGCGCCCTGACGAGAGCAGCCGCCGGGCTCTGTGCTGCCAGCTCACGGTCCTCTCGATCATGTACCGCAGCGCGTCTCCCTCGGGCAGGCGGACACGAATGCGCTGCAGGGAGGCCAGCAGGGGCAGAATCTTCTCGAGTGGAGGCTTCTCCGACCTCCGACAGTTGGGACACAGCCAGACTCGGGGGCCCTGTGGAACGCTGGGAGCCGCCACACAGCTGGTGTGGAAAGCGTCCCTGCAGAGTTCACACTGGATCATAGGGGCCGCAGGGGCCTTCTGACACACGCAGACTCTCGTCTCCACAGGGTGCACGGGCGACAGCAGTCTCCGCTCATTGGCCTGCCGGAGAGACTGCAAGGCTTCCATTTCTCGTGCGCGAGCTTCCCCGAGTGCTGCCATCTGGAAAGGAGAGGGCGATAGAGGGCGATGGCACAGAGACCTCGGCCGTCTTCTCAAACTCACGGGTCATGACGGTGAGGAACACTGGGCTCCAGAGCAGGCTCTGGGTGTAACGCCGGTTCTGCCTCACTAAGCCGTGGGGGCGCCTGAATAACAACAATCTGCTCGCTGTGGTGGGGCGCCCACAGGTACAAACTAGAGTGGGCAACGGTGCCCGCCTCACAGAGCTGCTGTGACGAGCCCATGGCCAGGTGACCGGGCCCTCTGGCTGCCACAGAGCAAACCACACTGTCAGCAGTTACCTAACACACACTGTCCTTCCAAGCCCAACTTCTCTGCACATGAGTCTCTTAGAAAATATACCTCCCTTCTAAGATCCAGGTTTTTCACTGTCTGTGTACACATTTCTGAGGTTTCTTCAGCTCCAGTAACTTCTGTGATCTTCTAGAAAGGTAATTTAGATGAGAGTCTCTCAGATGGCACACTAGCCTGTGTCTCTCACTGCCTCTAATACCAGGCCTCGCAGGAGCACCTCACCAAGAGCGCCACACACACACACACACACACACACGCACGCACGCACGCACGCTGTGAGGCCCCCAGACACAGACAAAAGCAAGCTGCTTTTCTGCAGGGAGGGGCAGTGCTTGCTATATTCTTCTCTCTATTAAAACAAGAGCCACATCTCACTTCCGAGACCAGGTAATCTGTATAAGCAACTTGAAAACACAAGCATGATTAGTTTCAGAGTAAAAAGCTGAAGTGATACTGAACATGATCCTGACCAGTATGTACAAATTGTCCATATGTGAGACCTCTACGTAAGGCAGTCCAGGCTTTACAGATTTATTCACCGCTCACCATGAAGTAAAACTGCTTTAAGGGGGACCAGTTCAGATCACTAGCTATGTAAGAGTAAGTCACCACCCCCCTGGTACATAACACGTTTGCTGACGTTTCACAGCAAACGGCTGGACAAGCCAAGTCCTGATACTTCACTGAAGAGAAACACAGAGCAAGCACGGATTTTTGAAACTAGCTTCCCCACCAGAAGCAAAACTAAAGGCTCACAAGAGCCACGTCTCTCCTAACTCTATTTCCAAGTCCTTAAAATACTAATGTGTCATAGCTAAACCATTCCCGAGACAGATCCACCCCCAGTCACCAGATGAGAACCTGAGTCGTAAGGCCAGACTGATGCTCCACTGTTTCTGGATTAGAGGAGAAAATATATCAGTGAGGGTTTAAGTAAGAAACAAAAAGGTCTAGACTAAGCCACCTAACATGCCCTTGTTAAACGTGGAACATCTCCTGTTTCTGCAGATGAAGCATCTTGCAGGCAGTGTGCACGGGGCTACGTGGTGACGGAGTGACCAGCAGGGGACGTGGAGAGCCCAGCGGAGCTCCAGACGGCCTCTACACAAGCCCACCGTGCGGCGGGGGGCAGCGCCTCGGAAGCACCACAGTGACGCTCAGGCAACCACATCTGACCACAGTCTGAAGGAAGGGACGAACGTGCCAAAGACAGTCCCCGTCAAAATACACAAGACACTTCAGGGCAGCCCCACATCAATGCCAAGGGCAGCCAGGCAGCACTGAGGGGTCAGACTAGAGAGGCGTCCCGGCCCGAGAGCGAGGCCGCTTAGCTCCGCTCCAGCAGCAGGTGAGTTCCTGCTCTGGGAAGGACAAGGGTTCGTGCCTTCAAAACCACCGTAAAAGGGGCTTCATCAGCCTAGAAAACTTCTGCACACGGAAAGAAATCATCAACAAGATGAAAAGACAACTTACAGAACGGGAGAAGTGTTGGCAACTTGTAACCTGATCCAGGGGATTAACACCCCAAATCTGTGAAGAACTTCAGTGCAACAGCACAAACACTATCGTCCCTACCAAAAAATCCAATTAAAATGGGCAGAAGACCCAGGAGGCATTTTTCTAAAGACAACGAACAGATGGCCAACAGGTCCATGAAAAGATGCCTACCACCTCTGACTGTCAGGGAAGTGCAGACCAAAACCACGCTGAGACATCGCCTCACACCTACTTTAAAATGACCATCGTCGCAAAGACCAGAAATAACAGGTATCAGCGAGGATGTGGGAAAAAGGGAACCCGCTCCTTCTCTAGGAGTGGGAATGTGAATTGTTGTAGCCACTGTGGAGAAACAATATGAAGGGTCCTCAAGAAAACTAAAAACAGAACTACCACAGGACCCAGCAACTCCATTTCTGAGTAACATCTAAAGGAAACAAAAATACTAACTTGGAAAGATTATCTGTACACCCACGTCCAAGGTGGCATCATTCCCAACAGCCAAGATACGGAAACCATCTCAGTGCGCCCACTGGTGGATGTAAGGAAGTGTGGCTGTGTATGTACAATGGGATGTTACCAACCACAGACAGAGAAAAGGATTCTGCCATTTGCAACAACAGAGATGAACTCAAAGCATTACACCGAGTAAAATAAGCCAGAGAAAGACAAGGACTGTATGATCTCACTTACATGTGAAATCTGAAAAAGAAAAAAAAACAAAAACACCCCACAGAAGACTGTGTGGATCACAACAAACTGTGGAGAATTCTTAGAGATGGGAATACCAGACCACCTGACCTGCCTCCTGAGAAATCTGTATGCAGGTCAGGAAGCAACAGGTGGAATTGGACATGGAACAACGGACTGGTTCCAAATTGGCAAAGGAGTACGTCAGGGCTGTATATGGTCACCCAGCTTATTTAACTTATATGCAGAGTACATCATGCAAAATGCCAGGCTGGATGAAGCACAAGCTGGAATCAAGATTGCCAGAAGAACTATCAATAAGCTCAGATATGCAGATGACACCACCCTTATAAGTGAACAAGAACTAAAGAGCCTCTTGATGAAAGTGAGAAAGAGGAGAGTGAAAAAGCTGGCTTAAAACTCAACATTCAGAAGATTAGAATTCAACTAAGACCATGGCATCCGGTCCCATCACTTCATGGCAAACAGATGAGCAAACAATGCAAACAGTGGGAGACTTTATTTTCTTTGGCTCCAAAATCCCTGCAGATGGTGACTGCAGCCATGAAATTAAGACGCTCGCTTCTTGGAAGAAAACCTATGACCAACCTAGACAGCATATTAAAAAGAAGAGACACTACTCTGCCGACAAAGGTCCATCTAGTTAAAGCAGTGGTTTTTCCAATCGTCATGTATGGATCTGAACTGGACTATAAAGAAAGCTGAGTATGGAAAAACTGATGCTTTTGAACTGTGGTGTTGGAGAAGACTCTTGAGAGTCCCTTGGACTGCAAGGAGATCCAACCAGTCCATTCTAAAGGAAATCAGTCCTAGATAGTCATTGGAAGGACTGATGCTGAAGCTGACACTTCAATACTTTGGCCACCTGATGCGA
>SJYW01057064.1:155172-165172 GCA_006410735.1 Raphicerus campestris | reverse complement strand
GGTGTAGTCATTCATTGAATGAAGCATGCTTATGCTTCTCAGTGAATAAAGGAGAATGTAAAATTGTAAAGCTCATAGTGCTAATTTATGACAACGTAAGAATAAGTAAACAGGACCCCAGGGCACAGCACACTGGCACACGGGAGTCGTTCAGTAAACGTGATGTTTTCTTCAAACTGTGTTTGCTGAATTGAAAGGACTGCCAGTGTTGTCCTTTAATCAGCATTCTATTCCTGCTGCTGTATGATTTGTCTCAAAAAGCCTATCTTTAGAGAAATCAAATGAAATCTTAAGAGTGCATTTTAAAAGTATTATGGAATTTTAATACTATTGAACAAATTAAAGGTTTTATTGTGCATGAATTGACTATCAGTTAAGAACCAACTCAAATATCCTCAAATACACCTTCCCTCAAAGTTAAAAAAAAAAAAGAATCCTAAATCAGAGCAGCATGTATGTACATACATGGACTGGCATATTGAAGTAATCAGATTTGAATGCATCTGCCATTTCACCAAAAGTACGGAGAGTATAGTCCCTGGCCGCCTGCTCAAAGCCGAATGCTTCTTGTGGCTTACTGCATTCCTGTCAAAAAAACAAAGAGAAAGGAAAAATATTTATGTATATCCATATTTACTTACAGTCCACATATACATATATATGAGAAATCATAATTACATGTTCATTAAAATTACTTGCGCAGTGTAATTCTACTTGTCTGGAAAATATTAACAGTGGATATCTGTTGTGAACTTATCTATATTTTACGTTATTCAGTTCCTAAGAACTTTTGCAAAGAGCATACTATGCTTTTTTTAAGTGAGAAGTTTTCAAGCATAGTTATTAAAGCATTTTTCTGCCTCTCAGCTGACTGCATAGCTGTGCAGTCACTTCCAAGACCTCCTTTCTATTCAGGCCCACCCCAGTTTTTATCATGAGCCTCATTATTATCAACTGCTGAATATAAAACACAAAGGCAAAGAAAACACATTTGAAGGAAACGCTTTATGGCCGCCTCTGCTATCACTTCTAACCTGAGCCAAACACTTAGGACACCTCCAGTCTCCCTTGGGAACGTCATGGAGCGGTGGGATCAGGCAGAAGGTGTGGTAGCTGTCATCACACCCATCGCACAGGAGAAGCCGGTCCTCGTCGCTGCCGCTGCCACACAAGAGACAGACGTACAGGTCAACCTGCAGCATGAAAACAGGCACGAACACAGGCATGAGCTGCAGGATGACTCGAGAAATTCTAAGAATGTGATGAATCTGCAGCATAATCTAGTCTCTTCAATCTGCTGCAAATGAAAACGTTTCATCCTCTGTAAGGAACATTTTAAATAAAAATGCTTCAACTTCTGTAAGAGATATTTCACAATACCCATGCACTCCCAACTGTACAGAGTAATCTTCAAGATTTCTCAATTATGTGTTTTAATTAAAGTTACTTGTTAAATATCCAGCTTGTAGTAGCGTACAGAAAGATTAAGTCTTCTAAAAGAATAACACGTTAGGCAATAAATTATTCACCTAACCAAAAACAGAACTTACAAAGGAAAAGTTTAATTTCAGCATGTTAAAAGGAAATTGTTTTAAGTTAATTAAGCATATCAAATTACCACTTTACATCCTAATTAAAGAGTGATATTTAAGAAGCTCTCCCAAATACACAAGGACAAAACTACTCAGTCATCACCTACTGTAAGTTGAGTACCATCTCCCCCAAATTCACATGTTGAGTCTTGACTCCCAGCACCTCAGAATGCGACTGCATTTGGAGACAGGGTCTTAAAGAGGCCATTAAAGAGGTCGTATTTGTTTCTCTTTAGTTACTCAGTCGTGTGCGACTCTTTTGCAATCCCATGCCTGCCAGGCTCCTCTGTTCATGGGATTTCCCAAGCAAGAACACTGGAGAAGGTTGCTATTTCCTTCTCCAAGGGATCTTCCCAACCTAGGGATTGAACCCGAGTCTCTAGCATAGTAGACGGATTATTTACTGCTGAGCCAGTAGGGAAGCCCCAAAAGGCCCTATGAATGGGCCTTAATCCAATCTGACTGGTGTCCTGATAACAAGGGGAGACTCGCACACAGACACACAGAGGATCACCACGCGAGAGCCATCTACGAGCCCAGGACAGAGGCCTCTGGGACAAACCAGGCCTGCAGACACCTTGACCTCAGACCTGCAGCCTCCACAACTGGGGGAAACCGAGTCTGCTGCTGAAGCCACTCGGTCTGAGATACTTCACTACGGCAGCCCGAGCAGACGTCTTCACTGTGGCCCACAGAGGCCTGGACTGGCCCACAGAAGCCTGGACTGGCTCACAGACCCACTTTTCTGGTGGCCGTGTTTTCGTGGTGCGGCAGGGACAGATATTTATGAAGAGAACATTTAACTGAGTAACGTCAAATTCCAAGATCAAAAGTACTGTTGTTAAGCTGCTGCTCCCAGGCACTCAGAAGGGGGCTGAGGTACAAGCCTGGCTTTTTCTGTCCCCCTGAGTGAACAGCCCTGCCAGGCCCTGGCTGCCCGGGGGCCCACACTCCTTCCCGTTTCCTTCCTTGCTGGAGAACACCATCGTGATTTTCTGATCCACCTGCAGCTTACCTGGAGGCGGGGAAGTCACTTAGCAATAACTGGATAGGACGGAGCTCACCATTATTCAGTGCTAAATGGCACGGCCTCCAGAGACACGGCTGTCCTTGTCCCCAGAAGTGACTACCATCTTCACCATGCGTCTGTGTTCCCTGTTTATGAGCTGACAATACACACCACCTCCTCAGGTCTCTTCACTGTTAGCGACACTGAACAAGCGGTCCTGGGCAAGGCATTAAATATTTATGAAGTGGGCCACAGAAGAGTTTAAACATTTCAACTCACAGCATTGGTAGTTTTTTTAGCTCGATTCTTGGGTTTTTCCTTCTCACTTTCTGTAACATACTCTTTCTTTTCAACAGGTTCTTGCTTGAAGCTGCTTTTCACGTCTTTGTCTGTAAGAGGCAGTCCAGGTTAGCACTTTCTCTGCTCTGCTCCTTCAGCTCTCTCCCTCCTCCCCACCTCCTCCTGAAGCGCACCCTGAATGGGTGTCCCGCTGCTCTCACCGCAGCGGCACGGGCACCCAAGCGACCATGCTCAAGGGCTCTGTGCTCATCGCTTTAGGGTCAAGTGCATCACTCACATTCTAAGAGACGAGCACTTCTGGAGATGCTGCTCAAGCCTGTATGCTTCTAATGTGGGAGGTGGAGAGACGGTCTTAAGACTAAGACACAACATATGCGGATGGTAAATTGTTCTTGTTCTCGACTATGACTGACAGCTCACCACCAGAGCCCTCCTCCACACTGCAGAGAATCCTTCCATGAGCTAAGACTACTAACCTACCTTTCTCGTTCCAAAGATGCAGACTTTTTAAAAACACTAGCTATTAACTAATGGGCTATCTTGTGGCAGGTACTGTACCAAAGCATTATTGTAATCTATCACAGAATGCTTTGCATCAACTCTGTTTCAAAGACAAAACTGGCATTCACAGAAGACAAGAAACATCTCTAAGGCCACACAGCCAGTTAGTGGTGGAGCCAGGATCAGACCCAGATCTACGTCTTTTAAAATCCCATCTGTTTTCTATACCTTGTGCTGCCTTTACACTAACATTACTACCTGCCTCCCTATCTAGAACTTCTCTCAAGAGAGCGCCAAACCTACCTTTCTGTGACTGACATCAAGCAATGGCCAGGCAGGCAACTGTTGATTAAGACTCAGACTAAGCAAGTGTGCCTGAAAGCAAACCTCTCAGCTTTTCAGTCAAAGGCGCCCATGCGTCTCACAAATCACTGCTTTACAATTAATGTTGCCAAATCAAAATTCAAAGTAGCAACTAGGGACAGCTGAGACCGTTTCACCTCCTGGTCACTTCATATGTGAACAAATTAAGATTTTATTTCTCAGGGTGAAATGCAATGACTAGTATGTAACCCAGTGACTAGTATGTAAAGCTGCTCCACTATTTTAACTAACAGATGAATGACTGTTTTCATTTATCTGCTCTTCCTCCCTATTCATGGATGAACTTTCTTACCATTCTCATACTTTGGAGCTGGACATCCCATTCGACGTCTCAGGTTATGAGTTCTGGCTTCTGTTGTCTCTTCGGGTTCTATTTTAATATTCATGGCCTTAAAAAAATTTGTCACATACATGAGTATCTTCTTTAAAAAAAAATAAATATCCAAAAATCCAATTGGAATCACAAAATTCCCACAATCTTACAAATTATCTCTATCAATAGGACATTCAAAACATAGCTCCCTTTCCCCTTAAAGGAGAGACTCCACCTTTATTATTATAATTACTTAAGGAATGAATGAGGAAACTTCTAAGTTACAAGTCTTCTCCCCTTTTAACAGGTCAAAAAAAATATGGAAAAGGCAAGGAATCAGGAATGACTGATGGGAAGCATTACTACCCCTACTGGGAACAGAGTGTATTTCCTCCTAGAAGCTCTTCAGTTCTCCTCTGCTCACAACTTACACTCTATTCAGTCATCATTAAGCCACATCCTAAACAGTTACAGAAATATCATAATTTCATCAGTCTGTAAGCTTTGCTGGCTCTTCCAAAGTTTGGCTGCATTCAAGGAAAATTCAGCTTCCACAGCAATTTTCTATTAATTCCTGTAGTGAACTATCACTATAACTGCTCCTCTAACAGCACTGAACCATGGGCTGCCTCATCAGCAAGAGCATGCAAGCCAATCATGGTCCCTAGTGTTCACTAACGTGCTCACACTGGTTGATAAGCAAAGCCCTGTCTGCTCTGGGACACAAGTGAGGTTGTGAAACTGTGCCCCGCGTTCACTCACACAGAATTAGGATGTCCACTGCTACCATGTGTCATCAAGACAGACCTGGACACTCACAACACTCGGATGTCTTACACATTTCAAGATCAAGATGTACTCAAACAAGAACTCCCTTTAAGACGAATACACCTGAAGCCTGCCTGTGGGCTTCAAATAACCATATATTCCTATTCGGAGGCACTCTCACTTCAGAAAAATGGAGTCACCAATCTTTTTCCTATCTCCAACCCACCTAAGTAAAAAGTAATTCTCTTATTTATCCATTTTCTCAGAAACCAAAATGGCTGATTTTTCTCATCCTCTCCAATAATTACTAAATAACCCAACTACTGATTCAGAAACCTAACTAATGCCAAGAAGCTTCCAAGTTCTAAATTGTTCTTAATATGTTAACCACTGATTCTTCATACATGTGCATCAGCCAGGGAAGAACCCCAAACTTTCCCACCTCTGTGTGGGAAAAAGGTAACTGGGAAAACACTTTGCTCCGAAACCTCTCAGAGCAGGAGTGCCTGAAAGCAAGCTGCTTTTGTTAGCTGTTCACTCCTGATCTTCCCTCCTGCTTCTCTTGCATTTCACCTGTGTTCAGTTCCCTGCCCCTTGCTGGTGCAGCATAAACATTTGCCACAGACACATTCCCCTTCAGGAAGTCTGACAGAAACAACTCTCACTACCCGCTTCCTCAACGCTCTGTTAGAAACACAAAGTGCTTCTCAGCGAGAAATCTTCAGCCTCACACCTACTAGCCTCAATGTTAGAAACACAAAGTGCTTCTCAGCGAGAAATCTTCAGCCTCACACCTACTAGCCTCAATGTTAGAAACACAAAGTGCTTCTCAGCGAGAAATCTTCAGCCTCACACCTACTAGCCTTAGTCCCCAGTAAACTCTGCCCTGCCTCATCAGGGTCACAATGCATGCCTATGCTTCCTACGTCTCTGACTGCTGACCACTCAGCAGCGGACTGTCCGGCAGCATCAGCCTACAAAGAGTTCCTCAATTCATCGCCCTCTGACAGCATGATCCTCCAAGTGCAAAAGCCAGAGTGCACACAGCACGCCGCTGGGGGGTCAGGCAAGTTCCGCCTGTGAAGAGCACATGCCCGAGAGTCCAGGGCGAGAGAGGCTCCAGCACTGGCTCCAGGCCTGACCAACCCCACGAGGCGCTCACCTCCGCTCTCATGCGTTTGGCTCGCCGGGCTGGGGGACAGGTTTCCGAGGGCTGCACAGACTGCCTCTGGGGAATGTCATGGGGTTTGTACTCCTTGTCCTTTGTGTCTGTGCTCAGATTTGGCTTCTGCAGACACTGGAAATAAAACACAACTGTACTGATGAATTTCTCCCGTTTTAATCTTAAAAGAATTTCAATGGGTTTTTGCAGGGTATATGTTACAATTACTGATGGAAATACAAGTGTGCAATTTAAAAAATCTAAATAAACGCAAAGGCAAGTCTGCAGTTACCAACCATATACACACACATATAGTTATAACACCTTGAACTTTTTTCCAGGAGGTGAACAGTGCTGCTTCAACTCATGTAATTGTTGATGTCATCTCATCAGGTTACAACAGGCCAAGGCAGAAGCCGCTCCCATGAGCCAGTGGCAATTATCCCTGCTTACAGCTTGTCAATTAACCGAAGGTCCAAATTGCTAGAAAGGCCCGTATCAGTCAGTTCAGTTCAGTTCAGTCGCTCAGTCGCGTCCAACTCTTTGCGACCCCATGAACTGCAGCACGCCAGGCCTCCCTGCTCATCACCATCTCTCGGAGTTCACTCAAGACTCTCGTCCATTGAGTCCATGATGCCGTCCAGCCATCTCATCCTCTGTCGTTCCCTTCTCCTCCTGCCCCCAGTCCCTCCTAGCATCAGAGTCTTTTCCAATGAGTCAACTCTTCACGTGAGGTGGCCAAAGTACTGGAGTTTCAGCTTTAGCATCATTCCTTCCAAAGAAATCCCAGGGCTGATCTCCTTCAGAACGGACTGGTTGGCTCTCCTTGCAGTCCAAGGGACTCTCAAGAGTCTTCTCCAACACCACAGTTCAAAAGCATCAATTCTTCGGCACTCAGCCTTCTTCACAGTCCAACTCTCACATCCATACATGACCACTGCAAAAACCATAGCCTTGACTAGATGGACCTTAGTCGGCAAAATAATGTCTCTGCTTTTGAATATACTATCTAGGTTGGTCATAACTTTTCTGAGGAGTAAGCGTCTTTTAATTTCATGGCTGCAGTCACCATCTGCAGTGATTTTGGAGCCCCAAAATATCAAGTCTGACACTGTTTCCACTGTCTCCCCATCTATTTCCCATGAAGTGATTGATGGGACCTGATGCCATGATCTTCGTTTTCTGAATGTTGAGCTTTAAGCCAACTTTTTCACTCTCCTCTTTCACTTTCATCAAGAGGCTTTTTAAGTTCCTCTTCACTTTCTGCCATAAGGGTGGTGTCATCTGCGTATCTGAGGTTATTGATATTTCTCCCTGCAATCTTGATTCCAGCTTATGTTTCTTCCAGTCCAGCGTTTCTCATGATGTACTCTGCATAGAAGTTAAATAAGCAGGGTGGCAATATACAGCCTTGACGTACTCCTTTTCCTATTTGGAACCAGTCTGTTGTTCCATGTCCAGTTCTAACTGCTGCTTCCTGACCTGCATACAGATTTCTCAAGAGGCAGGTTAGGTGGTCTGGTATTCCCATCTCTTGAAGAATTTTCCACAGTTTATTGTGATCCACACAGTCAAAGGCTTTTGGCATAGTCAATAAAGCAGAAATAGATGTTTTTCTGGAACTCTCTTGCTTTTTCCATGATCCAGTGGATGTTGGCAATTTGATCTCTGGAACAAAAGGCCCCTATACATCCCCAAAATAGCTTTCCATAATTGGCATATCTCATGAAAAAAAAAAAAAATTTACAGCAATGAAATGTGGAATTCAGTAAGTTGTCTAAATTATGTTATGCTATCCTGTAGGTTTAAACATAACTAGACACCTTCTGTTATCAAAAAGATATCATTTGAAATGAGAAAACAGATCACCTGACTGTTTTCCCATATTAAGGCTTTCCTTTTATTCAACAAATCCCTACAAAGTCTCACTGACAAGGCAAAGGTTAACAGGGAGCCCTCAGCAGTAACTTTGGTTCTGGTCACACAACAGTTGTCTTTTTGCTCTGATTTTTCTTTTTGGTTTGATTCTAAGCCCACTGTAAAAGGTGATTTAATGCCAATGAGACAAAACAGTGATTAACAAATTACCACTGAATCTAATATAAATTTCAAGAAAATACTACTCCTTTGTAAGAGGACCTACAAACATCACTGGCAGCATTTTTAAGAGCAGTTTCCACAACATAAGCGCTGAAGGCTGTTATGTCACCCACACTCAGAGTAAGATACACTGAAGTGATAGCCTTCCACGGCGTCTGCTCCGCGAGCACCATCACAGCCACGGCCTCACCAACATGCCCGGCCCCTTCCTCATGACATCTGCAAAAAGAGTCCAGAGAAAGGGGGACAGAAACACAGAGGCTCCACAGAGTAACCATCTAGCACAGTCTGCGTCTAACACAGAATATTATGTGCTATTAATGAATACTATTATAGATTGCTTGATACCATAAACAAGTAACAAATCTGCCAATGGCAGTACAACTCATAAACATTAAATAATCTCATTCTAAGAGATTTAATCTAGAAACATCAATTCAATTAGAAGAGAGTATCACCGGCATTGTGTAATTATGTAGTTAAGAGTATGTTCAGTGAAAACATGGAGATGGGAATAAAACCTGTCCACCCCCTCAATCAGTCACTTTCATGTATTATATAAACTTTCTATTGAAACCTAAATGCATGTATGATTGTGGCCACAGGAACTAGGCTGATTCATAGACATTCTATTAAGTGGAGGGTCAGAAATGAGAATACTGTATGTGTGGTTCTGAAGTCTCCACTGGTGTAAACAGCTCCCTAACACGTGGCCTGCTTGGCCGTGTAAGGGCTCTGAAGAATGAATCTGAAGAGATTAACTGTTTCAAGTGAAGGTGTTAGCTGCTCAGTCAACTCAAAACACAGCTTATGTTTGTTGTATATTTAATGCTGCCACACGCCAACCCTCAAAGGTTTGAGAAATTGGGCCTTAGAGGTAACTGGTATCATCACACATAGTGACATCATCCTATGGAGACAATGCAATCCCGTGAGACACTCAGAGCACACAGGACGCTAGACTGAAGCTCTGTCCCAAGAGAGCATGTCACCAGTCTCTCAAGTTTCCCGAAACTTACTTCAGGCTTCAACAGTTCCTTCACAGAGCACTCGTCTCTCCCAGCCCTTACTAAGGGTTTATCTTTCAAGAGAATTTTTAGGTTTACAGCCTAGCTGAGAGGAAGGTAGCTAAATTAACCATACAGCCCTTGCCCCCAACACATGCATGGCCTCTCCCATTATCAACACCCTCACCAGTGTGTCAAAACACTGGCTTCAACTGATGGATCCACACTGACACATCACCCGAAGTCCACCATGCGTGCCGCAGGGCTCCCTGTTGGTGACGTACCTGCTCTGGGTTTGAACAAAGCAGGGGGCATCGCTCGGAGTGCTTTCGCTGCCCGCCGTCTGCTGGGCTCCGCCTGCTCCGCTTACCCCACTGCCCCCAGGCCCCTTGCCATCACTGCGCTTCTCACTGTCCTATGGCCTTGTCTTTTCTAGAATGCCACCAAGTTATGATCACGCAGTAGACGCAGTTCTGCCATTAGCTTCTTTCACGTAAAGAAATGCACATAAGCTTCCTTCTTGTCTTCTCATGGCTTGACAGCTCATTGTTTTTAGTTCAGTTCAGTTCAGTCGCTCAGTCGTGTCCAACTCTTTGCGACCCCATGAATTGCAGCATGCCAGGTCTCCCTGTCCATTACCATCTCCTGGAGTTCACTCAGACTCACGTCCATTGAGTCCGTGATGCCATCCAGCCATCTCATCCTCGGTCGTCCCCTTCTCCTCCTGCCCCCAATCCCTCCCAGCATCAGAGTCTTTTCCAATGAGTCAACTCTTCGCATGAGGTGGTCAAAGTACTGGAGTTTCAGGTTTAGCATCATTCCTTCCAAAGAAATCCCAGGGCTGATCTCCTTCAGAATGGACTG
>SJYW01057064.1:141884-155138 GCA_006410735.1 Raphicerus campestris | reverse complement strand
GTTGGCAAAGTAATGTCTCTGCTTTTGAATATGCTATCTAGGTTGGTCATAACTTTTCTTCCAAGGAGTAAGCATCTTTTAATTTCATGGCTGCAATCACCATCTGCAGTGATTTTGGAGCCCCCCAAAATAAAGTCTGACACTGTTTCCACTGTCTCCCCATCTATTTCCCATGAAGTGATGGGACCTGATGCCATGATCTTCATTTTCTGAATGTTGAGCTTAAAGCCAACTTTTTCACTCTCCTCTCTCAGTTTCATCAAGAGGCTTTTTAGTTCCTCTTCACTTTCTGCCATAAGGGTGGTGTCCTCTGCATATCTGAGGTTCTTGATATTTCTCCTGGCAATCTTGATTACAGCTTGTGTTTCTTCCAGTCCAGCGTTTCTCATGATGTACTCTGCATAGAAGTTAAATAAGCAGGGTGACAATATAGAGCCTTGACGTACTCCTTTTCCTATTTGGAACCAGTCTGTTGTTCCGTGTCCAGTTCTAACTGTTGCTTCCTGACCTGCATACAGCTTTCTCAAGAGGCAGGTCAGGGGGTCTGGTATTCGCATCTTTCAGGGCTGAGTAATACTCCATCGTCTGGGTGCTTCACAATTTGTTTCTCCATTTGCCTGCTAAAGGACATCTTGGTTGCTTCCAATTTTTGGCAATAAAGCCGCAACTCTTTGGGTAAATACCAAGGCATGTGACTGCCGGGCTGTGTGTGGCAAGTAGCATGTTCCGTTCTCTAGGAAATCATGCGCTGTCCTGCAGGGCGGCGCTGCCAGGCTATGTCCCCACCAGCAACGGAAACAAGCTCCTGCTGCCCCACACCCCACCAGTACCAGGGCTTCCGTCGTGCTCTGGATCCGGTCACTCTAATGATGCGCAGTGGCCTCTCATTGTTTTCCATTAAAAATATGTGCATTTTGATTCTCCTTTCCTCTAAGGATTATTTTCAAAAATCAGAAATGGGCACAAAATTTACTCACAAAGAATGCAACATGAGAAATCAAATCAAGGTCTGTATTGGGACTTGCCTGGTAAAATCTCCCTGTCAATACAATGGACACGAGGTTGATCCGCAGTGCAGGAAGATCCCATATGCTACGGGACTGCTAAGCCCAAAGGCTGAAGCTCATGAGCCTGCACTAGAGCTCACACTCAGCAAGACACCGTGNAGTCCAGTGGTTTAAAATCTCCCTGTCAATACAATGGACACGAGGTTGATCCACAGTGCAGGAAGATCCCATATGCTACGGGACTGCTAAGCCCAAAGGCTGAAGCTCATGAGCCTGCACTAGAGCTCACGCTCAGCAAGACACCGTGCCACGAAGCCCAGACACCACACCCAGAGAGCAGCCCCACGCAGCACAGTGCGGGAAAGCCCCGCAGCGGAGACCCAGCGCAGCCAGCAATGAGTGGCCCAAGCAAAAGGGGGTCTGGGTATAAAAAGAGAATGCCGCAGATTCCTTAAACACCTGTATCTTCCAAAATACACACTGACATGTTAAGCAGGAAAAAAGTAAGATCAATTCTGTACATAAAGAATATATCTCCATTTGTATGTATGTGCATAAAAATAACCTTAAAAGGAAACAGAGATGAGAGGGTTAGGTGGGATTTATTTTCATCCTATTTCCCTTTTAGACTTTTTCCACAATGAACATATCAGTAGACCCCTCAACAAATATTTATCTGTGTTGTAGATGCAATGTTTATAAAAAGGTTCTTTAAATATCCACTCCTTTCAGACTATTACTGTATAAATGCTTACATACTTTTCAACTATAAAACTATAAGGCCTCTAAGTACATCAGTTCACTTCAGTTCAGTCGCTCAGTCGTGTCCAACTCTCTGTGACCCCATGAATTGCAGCACGCCAGGCCTCCCTGTCCATCACCAACTCTCAGAGTTCACTCAGACTCACGTCCATCGAGTCAGTGATGCCATCCAGCCATCTCATCCTCTGTCATCCCCTTCTCCTCCTGCCTCCAATCCCTCCCAGCCTTGGACTGCAAGATCCAACCAGTCCATTCTGAAGGAGATCAGCCCTGGGATTTTTTTGGAAGGAATGGTGCTAAAGCTGAAACTCCGGTACTTTGGCCACCTCATGCGAAGAATTGACTCATTGGAAAAGACTCTGAGACTCTAAGTACATAGACTGGAACTATTTCTAAAATGTTGCAACCCATAAAGCAGAGAGACTCTTTCTCTGTATTCTTCGAACTTCTGCACCAAGAAGGTTAAAAGGAAAAAATCTATTGTGGGCAAAAATATGTAGCTCTGATTATAAAACAGACACATAAAGGTTCCACACACAGTATTCTTAACTATTTCATCCATGGGTTCACTAACACTCACACAATCCGTATATCTTTAAACAACTTTCTGAATATTAGAATAGCCACATTCTTCGAGACTAAAAATAATGCCTTCCTGGAATCACTAGAGAGAAAAAAATGCTATGAAAACCTACAGGATGCAAGCATCATGGATGGTATATTTGTATCAGGACACAGTTCTGATTAGTGGTTCACCCTCTGAAACAGTGATGCCTTCCCACCTCTCTATGTAACAGTTTATAAAACTACAGGGCCCCTGCTCTAGTGTACAACATCTCAAAGGGTAATTAGGATATTCTTCTTCCTACCAGGGCCTAAAATAAAGTGGGAAATTTTTATAACACTGTTTTGCTTTAATTAGAAGGAAGTTTTCATCTGAATAATTTGGCAAACACCATCTTTGTAAGGAAACAAACATGGTTACATAGGACCTATCAGAAAAGGGATCCATCAGCTGTCCACCACTGCTAAGTCCCCTGCGTGAATGCTAAGTCTCTTCAGTTGTGTCGAATTCTCTGTGACCCCAAGGACTGTAGCCTAGGAGGTTCCTCTGTCCATGGGATTCTCCAGGCAAGAACACTGGAGCAGGCTGTCATGCCCTCCTCCAGGGGACCTTTCTGACCTAGGGGTCAGGCCTGCATCTCTCAGATCTCCTCCACTGGCAGGCAGGCAACAGCTGCCTATGAAGTCCCCTGACTCTTTACCAAAATCAACATTCTATTTGAAAATCTCCTTGGAGATCTCAGCTGGCAAGAGGGCACACAAGCAAGATATTTCACATGCTATACTTTCGCGTGACAGCCAGAATTATATTTTTAAAAAGCCTCATACTTTTTAAACTTGTTCTTTATAAAGAACAAGTGCTGGGTCTCCATTGCTGTGCGCAGGCCTTCTCCAGCTGGGGCGAGAGCGGCTCCTCCCCAGTTGCGGTGCAGGCTTCTCTTGCTGCTGAGCAGGGGCTCCAGGCACGTGGGCTTAGTTGTCTCACAACATGTGAGACCTTCCCGGACCAGGGCTCTAACCCATGTCCCCTGCATCGGCAGGCAGATTCTTTACTGGCAGACCACCAGGCAAGTCCAGGAAGTGAATGCAGAAACATGAGTTGTAACAAGTAGGTAATAACCAACTGCTCATTGTAGGAAAGGAACATATAATATAGGTTTCAGTTTTATCAAAAGATTATTTTATCCATAACTTATTTATTCCAAAAACAACCTTTTTAGTATGTTCACTCTCGAAACAGAACAAAAACATCAGAGGAAAAATTTATAGAACAAGTCTTTTAAGGAAGTATTCCAGACATAATTAAGGCCTTTTCATTCCTTGCAAAGACCATGTACCAATAAGCAGTGAAATAAAACAGGTTAAGGCTAGCCCCACTCACCCTCAAACTGTCTCCAGACAGAAATAAGTTGTAGGGGTTCAGTATTCGCTCATAGTGTCCTCTGATATGAGAGCCCACAGCTTTGCCAGGAGCAAAGCCCATCTTGGTGGCAATTTTGGTCCATTTTCTATCCTTGCAAACAACTGCAAATCCACCTTCCTCGGCAACTAACTGTTAAATAAAATAGCAAAAGAAATTAGAAACATTTATAGAGAAATCAGTTCTAATTCCCTCAAGCCTAGGTATGGCACCAAAAATAAAATGTTCTTGGCTATGATCATCTTTTTTAAAAAATTACACTTTCAAAGTAAAAAAATACATACATATATATATATATACATACACATATATATATACTCTATTAATTTTAAACTAGAAATGGAAAACACTGCTTTTTTTTTGACAGCATAGTCCATTAACTTTTTGTACTCCTCCAAAAGCTACTTCTCAGTTCCCCAAAGCAGTCAAGATTTTCCATGAGAAAGAACTAAATTAGCAATGAAATCTCTGATAAAGACAGAGTTCAAGCCATTGGTCAAATCCAGTGACCCTTTAAAATCTCCATAAGCTGATGAGGAGGAAGAACAGCAGCATGCCAGGTGGAAATAAGGCAGGGTTTGGACTGAAATGAACTTTAAGGTAGAGATTTATAACTCAGCCTTTTCAAACTGGTCACTTTGGACACTGAAAGCCACTGGTGTCTAACCTGTAATAAAATGGTGGTAGCAATATACTTCACAAGATAAGGCTTTCAAACCTGAAAAGCAGAGACCAATTAATCGCAAAACTGAATGATGAATTTCATCTTACATATTTCAAGCAGCAGTAAGTTTCTTAGTTTAAGGCAACGAAGATCAAATTCACGCTGTCAGAAAAACTATCCAATGAGAAAAATGGTCATTACGCTTTTTTACCTTATTAAGCTGAAATAAGTCCAAGATCTTCCTCTCCACGTGTGGAATTTTCAGAGTACTTCCCTGTAATTCCCAGTACTTTGCAATCTGGTCCAGGAAATTTAATTTTACACGTGTTTGAGCCTAAATGACAAAGAGCTGAGCTTTACTCTTACCTAGCTTACTATACAGCTCCCTTCCTGTGCATGTGATATTTTCATTCTTATAATATTTAACTGCAATAGCACTTATGAATTCAAGAGAGAAACTGTCCCCAAATACACAAAATAAAACTGATTAAATAATTACACATAAACAATCAAAAATTTAATTCAGTCCCTACCATGTACCAGGTTAGTAGTAGTTACACACTCAGGAAGTCCTCGTATAACATAAACAGGCAATCTGAAAAGTTTTTCATTTAAGGAGTATCATAGGTAAGCTTCTATATGCCCCTTTGGTCTTTTTACAATTTCAGTATTTTAAAGTCCTATTTTCTCCAAGTACAAATTTTCTTATTTGCTCAAATGCAAATCTAAAAGCACATTTACAACAGTAGTTCTGCATCAATTTTAATAGTCCGGATATCTTAACAAAAGAACTCTTTTAAATGTTACTCCTTTAACAGATTACTAACTGTGGCCTCCAAGTCTTTTTTTAAAAAATTATCTCATTTTTCCCCCTCATTGTGAAATTCAGACAGTTATACGAGTTTTATCTTGCATAAGACCAAAATTGAGATCAATATTCAGATATTCCCAACCCATGTCAAAGTTAATACCCATCTTCCTATCTTTCAAGCTTAATGTGAAAACACAGTGGAATACCTGAAAATATATACACTAGATGTTACTACTGCCAATGCCCGCAGAGTTCCAGTGGACCTATTTTTCATTTAAGAATGTTTGGTTTGGTATAGGAAAATAAAACATGGTTCGGTATGAAAATTAGATTAGCAAAACATTCATATGAACAATGTGCCTTCATGCAAGAAACGCTCAGGTCTTACTTGCCCAGCACTCCAGGGCTCAAGTCACCCAGGACTAAAGAGACACTCCTCTTCTGTAGAGAATCCCAGGCTATTCATTCCTCCTTGGGGAAGGAATGTGTTACTAAATCTAAGTGAAGACATGCGGAAGAATGGAAGAACATCAGAGCTGAAGATCTTCTCCATGAAACAGTTCTGAAAGTAAATGCCTTTCAAATTCTAAATTCTATTGGTTGTCACCTAGATTTACAAGGATTTAAATTTATTTATTAACAGGCTGGGAATTATTGACAAAAATCAGTGGTTTTTTTTTAATGAAATTGGGTTTGCTTCAAAGGCTTATTGCCATTTGTTTTACTATGATTAACAATCACTAGCTATACTTTAGTCTCCCTGAAGCCACTAGATTTGCGACAAAGCCTAGTTCAGAAGAGGCCTTTCAGAATACTAGAACACAGGCAACCAGAATAGTGGTTGAGACATTACCTCCAGCTCATTCAGCCTCTGGATGCGCGGGGTAAAGTGAAGTTTGTCAACATCACATGCAAATGGTGGCTGCCAATCCTGGAAGAGAAGCAAAGGCTTTCACTAGAAACCTTTATAATTCTCACACTTAGAGAAAGAGTTTTAAAGTTAAATCTCTGGTTAAGTACTGTACATGTTATTTCTAATGAGTCAAACAAAATACAGAGTAGTAGTTTCTTAACCTTTTTCCACCAGAACAGCAAAATATGTACGATTAACCCTTCTCCAAATAAATGCCACAGCCTGCACACAGCCCTCTTCACACCCTTCCAACCAGGATCGAAAGACGCCACTGAAAGATCACCAACTCAGGCAAAAGAGGCTCTCACCCCTCTCTTCCCTAAGGCTCTCTCACTTTACAGAACAGCTATGAAGTGAAGTCGCTCACTCGTGTCCAACCCTTTGCGACCCCATGGACTATAGCCTACCAGGCTCCTCAGTCCACGGAATTTTTCAGGCAAGAGTACTGGAGTGGGTTGCCAAACAGCTGTATTAATGTCAAATTATATACAAACTGTATTTTAATATCTGTAACCTAGTAACATTAACCTTTATTATAAAATTGAGGATAAATTCTTCCCTGGGGGAAGGAGGGCTGACATCTAAAACCAACTTTAAGAATCATCCTTAACATACCTATTGATCCAGGTTCTTGGAAGAACTATTAGGAGAAAACAGACAAGGAGAGTATATATGGACTGTTTCAAGTGGAAAAAACTGTTCACAGTAAGAGAATAGTTAAAAGGTGTTAAGAAGCACCCTGAGTTAACCAACAGGCACAGAATCAGTCTGGAACAATGAGAAGGTTCTGGAGATGGACAGTGGTGACAGTTATGGAACACTGTCAATGTACTTAATGTCACCAAACTGCATCCTAACGATGGTTTACTTTATATTATGTACTATTTTAGTATTTCAACATAATTTTAAGACAAAAACTACACTGCTGTAGAGTTCTCATAGTGGCTTCCCTGGTAGCTCAGACGGCAAAGAATCTGCCTGCAACGCAGAAGACCCAGGTACAATCCCAGAGTCAGGAAGAACCCCTGGAAAAGGAAATGGCTGCCCACTCCAGTATCCTTGCCTGGGAAATCCCATGGACAGAGGAGCCTGGTGGGCTACAGTCCATGGGGTCACAAACACACACACAGCTCTATTTATTGACACGGAAATTTTTCCTTACATATGTTTTTTGGAAGAAAGGCAAACAGGCTATATAAGAGAAAAATAAAACATGGAAAGAACAACAAGGCTAACAGTGGTTTGTCTTCGGTAGGGTGGTGGGTGATTTTTCTTTTGCTTCATTACTCATTTTAAATACAATCTGAAATATACTGAATATATTATGTAATACCTATTAATAATAATTTTAGATTAAGAGAACAAGTTAATGCAAATGCTGGTTACATCTGTAAATAACAATAAAATACTCTGCAGCTGTAATGAAGAGTTATCTAGATACTCTAAACATGGACAGACAGCCAACAGTGAATGAGTAAAAAACGAAAACTTGCAAATTTGTATTAACATTTGTTAAATTTAAAGACTATCATAAAAGACAGGGGGAAAGAGATTATTTTAATTTCAAATTTATACTGTTGGAATTTATCACTATCGACTGCTTTTAGTTTAAAATTAAAACAAGACTTTGCTTTTATGATAGACACATTTAAGTGAAAATGCTCACCAGCAATGCCTGATTTAAACATTATGTTAAAAAGTAGATTAAATATTACAATTTTTAAAAAAAGGAATTAAGTAGATTACACATTGGTACAAAGCTATTTACTACAATTCCAAAAAGAGTAGGAAGGAGAAAGGAAAAAATGACAGTCCTGTTTGACAAGTCAATTACAGACCAGGTCTTGAAGCATCTAATGCTATCACACAGCCTCTTCAGCAAACACCACAGCTAATGTTCAAATGCTAGTTAAATATACTATATTGCTAACAGACTTGCCAAAATACTACCTATTTCATCCTGGGTCAAAAAGATTAAAATGATTTTTGTTTACCTTGATAACTAAAGACAAGGAAAGCAATGTGTTTAATTATATGAATAAACTGTAGCAGAAGAAAATCACATTGATTCTTAATATTCTGCAGCAGTATAATGGAAGACTGGATATTGCGCAGAGCTTTGCTCTCTACTACTTCATAAAAGCTGTAGGCTTTCTGAATTGATCGAGTTGAAGGTTAGATCAAAAATATATCAAAGATAATGTGTCAAATATGTAAGTAAATGATTAACATAATGCTCAAATGATCTGCAATTTTTATAGATTAAGATTTATGGGTAATATATGATATGCTCCAATGAACCAAATATGCCTTCTATTTCCAAAACACAATGATACAGAAATTAACTTCACTGTAAGTCTACATATTAAAGTTTTCTAAATTAAAATATGCAGTGTCTTTGTATGTATGTAGCTTATTTAATTTATACTTGGTTTTAGCCTGCAACATTTTTTGAGTAAAATGAATCCTAAAAATCACACAAAGGGAAAACAATATGTTTGTCCTCAGGAAGTTCACACACTGGGTATAACATGTTTAAAACCAAAACTATGTCAGTAGATGATTCCTTCACTAAATTCAGATCACTGCAAACTTTCGTCTCCTCCCCTGGTTACAAAAAATGAGATAAAATGAGATAAATGTCATTCAGTTTTGAGTCTTCCACTGTTGGGGGCAAAGCTATACTCCAATAAAAGAAGTGCATATTCTGTGCAAGGCTCACTGTCATATTAGAACAAAGATATCCTTGGCAAAGTCTGGCCTACTGAGCCATGACCTTTACGTGTGGAAAAAAGCCATCAGAGATACAACATTGGGCATTAACTGACACCAAATTTTAAAAAATTAAAACAACAGCCATCAGAAGGGAAGAGACCATAATAAAGCTTCTAAAAATTGAAAAATTTCAAACAGGAATCTAATGTTCAAATGTCAAACAATGAAAATTTCCATTTAGAAACATGGTGATAATTTCTGGTTTGACAGTGCAGTATCTAAAAGGGATATCATGTAATCTAACCAAAATCTTGCCCTCTACCAATAAAATGATTCATAAAATCATGGTTTTTTTTAACATTAGAAGAACAATTTCTACATGAACTAGGTAGAGATTGCAAGGAGTTCCATATAAATTCCCTGCCAAAATTCATTTTAATTTCCTTTAAAAACTTTAAAATGTTATTCGATATAAAAGTACAGTTATAATATTTAAAAGCTCAATTATTTTCCTGAGCATTAAAAAACATATTCCTTGGGAAGGCAGTTAAGTAGGACACTGAGGCTTCCAAATCCTGAGAGGCCTGAGAAACACCATGTAAACACTTTCCTTAGTCCCAGCACTAACCTAGCAACAGTAACTTACAGCATATTTAATTCAGAAAAATGCCTGAAATGATGAACAGTATGAAAATAACTTCCATAGAATGTTAAAGATTTTTCAAAAACATGAAAATTCACTCCGTAGATATCCACTATTAACACCCACATATTTACTATACTAGAGGCCGTTTTAGTGTTTCTAGAGACTGACATCATTTGAAACCTAACAATCACCAAAATGGGAAAGAAAGTATACAGAGGTTACAAGTTAGTTCTCCGATTCCCTACAGACAAAACCAATTAAAAATCAGCATCAAAAGCACATTAGTTTACAAAGAATAACATGAATTAAGAACCAAAGCTTTTTTCTAATTGCATATATTCTATCTATCCCACTCATCACTGAAAAAACGCGCTCGTGGGATTTGAGTTCAGTGTTAGCAGAGCTAAAACTCAGTGTTCTAAAGGCAGATTCTTAACAGTTTTTATGTTATCAACATTACCAGAGAACCTCAGTGCAAATTTTAAGAATCCCAACAAAGAATTTATCTCAGAATATTAAGGCAAGTTAGAAAAGCTTTCTGTTGAGCTGAGATTGTAAGATTTATCAGCCTTAATGAAGATTTCAGTAACATATTGTGAAATACAATTAAAGACACTTTCTCATCCATCAAATAGTTTGTATGATAGCCTAAGACATCTGCACAAACCGAACAGACAGGACGCAGCAGGGCGCAGTCACCGTGAACCGTGAGGGCAGAGCCCGTCGGGCATCCACGGCCACTCGCAGTGACACTGGCAGGTGTCTCGCAGCAAAGTTTTGTGACAAAGGCTTCATTCAGAGTCTTCTCAAAGCAAATACACGCTGGTGCTGCTTCTCCTTTGCTTCTTACTCCCCTCAGGGCAGACCTGGCCCCAAGCACTCCAGTCAGCCACCTATTTGTTCGAGTTTGTTTAAGATCGCCTGATCTTAGTGAGCCACTAGGAAAAACACTTGGAGGATTTTCTTTTTAGACTATGGAACACTTTTATATCTTAAATATGAGGCACTTTAAGTGTATGTGGCTTTTTCTGGGCAGGCTCATANCCCTCAGGGCAGACCTGGCCCCCAGCACTCCAGTCAGCCACCTATTTGTTCGAGTTTGTTTAAGATCGCCTGATCTTAGTGAGCCACTAGGAAAAACACTTGGAGGATTTTCTTTTTAGACTATGGAACACTTTTATATCTTAAATATGAGGCACTTTAAGTGTATGTGGCTTTTTCTGGGCAGGCTCATAGCTTTCACCAGGGTCTCAAATGGGTCTGTAACCAAACAAAGGTACTGGGAGTATATCTGGCTTTCCTTTAAAAATTGTGCGCTTTCAAGTTCTTATCTCACTACCCCAACTCACTTTCTTTCAATACTTTCTCCTTTTACTTAACCAAGCATAATAATAATAGATAAAGACACTTGTTCCCCAGAACATCAGCATTACTACAGGACAGAAAAAGAGTATGTACTGAAAGTCAGAAGCCTCGAGTCTGCATTTCATTCTTTACCCCTTGGGCAATCTCAACTTCTCTCTGTAGAAAGTATGAAAAACAGCCACCTTCAGGACTATGGTGAGAATAGAAATTACAAATGTAAATGTTGCTTACTGAAAAGCAAAAATAACAAGCATTACATCACATTGACTTCTGACCGCTGAAATGTAATTTTCCTCTAGCAAAAAGTCAATGCAACCTCGCCTTTCAAGGAGCACATGGCCTCAGAGCTCTGTAAGCCCCATCCTCTCAGCCAGACTCGAGCTGCCACCTAGTTGCCAGCCAGCGCTTTCCACCCCAGCAATTTCAGCACAAGTCAATTAGGAGCTCCTGCACACAGAGCAAAGATTTTATAGTAGCTAGAGACAGAGTACAAGCTTTAAAAAGAAGAGAACATAAAAAAAAGAAGTGACAGTGAAGACTGGTTCAAGACGGCAGAGTAGAAGGGCATGCACTCACCTCCTCCTGAGAGAGAGAGCACCAAAGTCCCAGCTAGCTGCTGAATAACCACAGACAGGACCATGCTGGAACCCACCCAAAAAATATACCCCACGTCCAGAAACAACGGAGAAGCCACAACCAGACAGGAGGAGGGGAGCAATCACAAAGTCAAAGCCCATGTCCACCGGGCGGGCAGCACACACTCAGGAACAGCTGAACTGCAGACGCTCTCCCACTGCTGCGAAGGGCCACGCTTCCCAGGCTGCGGGCCCAGCAAGCGAAGTGGAGCCGCTCAGTCGTGTCCGACTCTTTGCGACCCCGTGGACTGTAGCCTATGAGGCTCCTCCATTCATGGGATTTTCCAGGCAAGAGTGCTGGAGTGGATTGCTATTTCCTTCTCCAGGGGATCTTCCCAACCCAGGAATTGAACCCATATCTTCCACGTTGCGGGCAGACGCTTTACCGTCTGAGCCACCAGGGAAGCCCCACAGGTCCAGCGAAGGGACTGGGAATCCCCAGGGAATCTGACCTTGAAGGCCAGTGGGATTTGGTTCCAAGACTTCACAGGACTGGGGGAAACAGACTTCGCTCCTGAAGGGGGGGGGGTTTAGTTGCCAACTTGCATCCCACAGATAGACTGCATGTAGCTCACCAGGCTCCTCTGTCCACGGGATTCTCTAGGCAAGAGTACTGGAGTGACGAGCCATTTCCTCCACCAGCGGATCTTCCCCACCCAGGGACTGAACCTGTGTCTCCACATTGCAAGAGGAGTCTTTACCAACTGAGCCATCTTGCGTGCACCAGGGCCCGGGGGAAAGGAGCAGCTGACCCCACACGAGACAGAAGCAGACCTACCTGCCAGCACTGGAGGGCCCCCTGTGGAGGTGTGGGTCACCACAGGGGTGGGGGCACTGGCGGCAGCAGCCCTGCAAGATGGCCCTTGGCATTAAGTCTTCCTGGAGGTCACCGTTAATCCCACCACAGAGCCTATAGTGTGTGACAGGGTTAGTGCAGGTTCCCTGGAGAAGGAAATGAACACCTACTCCCGCATGCTTGCCTGGAGAATTCCATGGATAGAGGAGCCTGGCTGCAGCCCATAGACTTGAAGAGTCTTGCAAAGACTGATGGAGGAACACTTTCACTTTGAGAGCTTATAGAGCTCAAGGCTGGGTTGCCTCAGGCCAAACAACTAACAGGGAGGAAGTGTAGATGCCACGCACAGGAGACAGCTGCATTAAAGCTTTACAAGAAATGCTACCAAAAGGAAGGATCTTCCCTCAAAGCTCAGTGGGTAAAGAATCTGCCTGAAAGGCAGGAGACTCAGGTTAGATTCCTGGGTCGGGAAGATCCCCTGCACAAGGAAATGGCAACCCACTCCAGTATTCTTGTCTGGAGAATCCCATGGACAGAGGAGCTTGGCCGTCTACAGTCCATGGGGTTGCAACAGTTGGACACGTCTAAGCAACTAAATCACCACCACCCAAAGGAGCTCCCCTGCCAATGCAGGAGAAGACAGACTTGGGTCCAATCCCTGGGTCGGGAAGATCCCCTGGAGGAGGGCATGGCAAGCCACTGCAGTATTTCTCACTTTAGAGAATCCCATGGACAGAGGAGCCTGGGGGTCTACAGTCCATGGGGTTGCAAAGAGTTGGTCACAACTGAGCTAACACACAGAAGAACTAAAGAACAGAGAGATGAGCAATACAGTGGAAGCAATCAACAGCAGAATAACTGCAGCAGTAGAATAGATAAGTGACCTGGAAGACAAAATGGTGGAAATCACTGCCGTAGAATAAAATATAGAAAAATGGGGGGGCGGGGGGGGGGGG
>SJYW01057064.1:128101-141653 GCA_006410735.1 Raphicerus campestris | reverse complement strand
GGGGGGGGGGGGGGCGGGGGGGGGGGGGGAGCAGGACAGTCTCTAAGAGGCCTCTGGGACATTAAACACACCACCATTGGCATCACAGGGATCCTGGAAGACGGCAGGCGCTCCCATTTCATTCAGTCTGTGTTCTCTAATTTCTCCTTTTTTTGTTATTCTTTCTCAAGCCTCCATCAAGCACAGTAGAAAAGCTTTTTATACACATATTATATATACAAATAGTGTGTAAAATATTTAGCAAACTTACGAGTTTAGAAAAATTACAAGTTTTTGCCTAGTCTAAAAAATTATGACATTTTGAGTCTACTTGTTTGACTCAGTAAAAAACTCTGATATAGTTCCATGTATTTTGGCATTTAGTATTCATGCTAAAAGTCTAAAAAGACAACTATTTGAGGGATTATTTTTTGGTTAATCTGAATGAAGCTTGAAACTTCTAATCCATTTCTGAGAATATAAGGAAATATTATGTTGTTTAAAAAAATAGGAAATTAATGTGATACAGTATTATTGACTAAAGTACAGATTTTGTTCAAACTTCACAAAATTTTATGCTAGGGTACACTATCTTTTAAATTCTTTATTCAAGATTCCACATTGTATTTAGTTGCATCGAGCAGCTTCAGCTACATGCAACCAATTCTGGAAAATTCTCTTTTCATTTTTATTCTGTTACAAATATTTTCTAATTTTCCTCGTTTTGGCTTCTTAGATACAGCTATCATTTAAAAGTGGACATTTACCTTCCAAACACATGGCGTTTTAAAAGCACCTTTGGTATTAATTTCTCACTGAAATGCCTTCTTCTCTGTAATCACCCCCTGTGGTCTTTCAGTTTTCTAGCTTTTTGGAGGCTTTCAATATCCAACTCAAAGATCTCTCTTGGTAAATATCACACTGAACTTGAAAATATGTGGGTTATTTTCAAATATCTTTTGGTATTGTGTGAAAATTGTACAAATCTTTATTATGTTAAATTGGTTCACAGTGCTTTTTTCAAGTCTACTATATCCTTCTACTTCTCTGTATATTCATTTCTATTAATTTTTGAGTTTGATACTGAAATTCCAACTAAAAATTTTAATTTACCTATTTAGAAAAAAAATTAGCAATATATAAGTGGAAATATATGTAACTGTTCTATATTTTCCAAATCTCCTGTAATGCATTATCATACCTTCATTACTTAAAAAATAAAAAAGATTAAAAAAAAAGAAGTAACAATGTATTTGGGATAGATAGAAAAGAACTTGTTTTAACTTGCATCATGACTAAATTTTATTTATCTATATATACACATAATTATTAAATCCCTCTGTATATACTTTGCTATTTTATACATTTAACTCCATAAAGTCAGAATAAACAATACACTTATAAAATTAAATGGCATCACAGACTTAATGCACATGAGTCTGAGCAAGCTCTGGGAGCTGGTGACGGACAGGGAAGCCCGGCGTGCTGCAGTCCATGGGGTTGCAAAGAGTTGGACGTGACTGAGCGACCGAAATGAGCTGAAAATTAACTATAACAAGCAAGGGCCCTGTGCATCCCTCGTCTGTCACTTGCTCAATGCTGAATCCTGAGGCACAGTGGGGCCTTAGGCCTCCCCCCACCGCAGAGGAAATGTCAGAGAGGAGGCCCTCAGTCACACTGCCCAGGTTCAAAGCCTGGCTCCACTGTGACTCTGAATAGATTAATCTCCTTGTGCCTTGTGTACACGTAAAGAGGGAATCCGGAAGGAAGCCTAAGTGAAATAATATGGGCAAAGCCTTTAGAGAGACACCTGGCACTGACACAGTAAATGGAAGGAAAAAACATGTTCACTATCATGAAATGGTCATGCTGCAAAGCTTTGTTGTTTCCAGGAAGCCTAATGCAATCATTTCTTTTTTTTTGATTGGTTATGTTTAAAACAATGGCTGTGATTGTTAATCTTCATTATAAATTTGTATAAAATCAAATTCATTAATATATACTACTCAAGGTCTATTGGAGAAGGCAATGGCACCCCACTCCAGTACTCTTGCCTGGAAAATCCCATGGACAGAGGAGCCTGGTGGGCTGCAGTCCATGGGGGCGCTAAGTGTTGGACACGACTGAGTGACTTCTCTTTCACTTTTCACTTTCATGCACTGGAGAAGGAAATGGCACCCCACTCCAGTGTTCTTGCCTGGAGAGTCCCAGGGACGGGGGAGCCTGGTGGGCTGCCGGCTATGGGGTCGCACAGAGACAGACACGACTGAAGCGACTCAGCAGCAAGGTCTATTAATCTTTTTTTTTTTCCTGTATTCTTTTTCCAGCATTAGATACATGCATCCTGCTTTTTTGAAGCAGGATTTTCATGCTGAAAGAGCTTCCAAAGGAATTTCCAGGCGGTCCAGGAATCAACTCTGTGCCCAGGTTCAATACCTCGTCAGGGAACTAAGATCCCACATAGTGTGAGACAGGACCAAAAACCCCCCGAGACTCCTATCAGACTGTTTCAGTTCAGTGGCTCAGTCGTGGCCGATTCTTTGTGACCCCATGAACCGCAGCACACCAGACCTCTCTGTCCACCACCAACTCCCAGAGTTCACTCGCACTCACGTCCATGGAGTCAGTGATGCCATCAGACTGTTTTAGGCAAATTAATTCAAGTGTATAGGCAGTTAACAAAACTGTCTATAGAGAGGAGGTGGTAGGGTGGCAATGGAATTCAACTTCTGTAACACGAAAAATAACACTCAAGGGCAAGTCTACCTGTGGTTTCATGCGTGACATCAGTATTTTATACTGACAAAGCCATTTTCTGTATGACCACTATGTAAAATTTCCTGACTGCATATTTTCTTATGGGACAAAGGCTAAGGAATACAATAGGTTTAAAATATACTTTTATCCCTAATACAAAAGTAATCAGACTTATTACTGAAATTTCATAAAATAATATAAAGAAAAAATCAGACATAATTGCAGAGAAAAACCTGCTACAATTTGGTATACATCCTTCTAGTGTTTTTTCTAAGATGCTTATCTTCATAATTTCAAACCCTCCCCAAAACAATTACATTGCATTTTACTTATTACTATACAGTCAACATTAATATTTCATTGTATTGACACTTTAATAATTTATTATTGGACATTGAGGTTATTTCCTTTACTTTTCAATGTTAAATATCATAAACAAAACATTTATACCTTCTAAGAAGCTTCTTTCAGCTTCACTCAAGGGTCACGTTTTACACACTGCCAAGTACAGGAGAAACAAATCAATGTGATCACAGGAACCACAGGGGCCTGCCTGAGACCACCTTTTATGAATGACAGTGAATCCTGTAACAGAAGTATGAAAATAAGGAAGACTTTAAAGTGAAAATTACCTTCCTAGAGCGGTGCTATGGATGTCCCAATAAATGCTACTGACAAGCAAAGTCTAATTAGGAAAATTAATTTTAAATGCCTCTATAGAGATAAGATTAAAAATATAAAATAAAAAAACCTCTCACTGCTAAAAACTTGTCAATGAAGAAAACTTGGTGACAAGTATTTGAAAACAGTATTTTAGTGAAATACATCATGCTCCTTATTTAGGCCTGGGCAACTGCGTCAAGGGAGGCGCACACTGCAGCAGAGGGCTTCCTTCAGTTCAGGCAAGAACAGCTCCCACAGCTTTAATGTTTAAATATTCCCACAGCCAACAGGAAAGACTGCAAGAATAAATGGCTCCTAAAAAGAAAAAAAAAGTTGTTGATACATCCAGTCAGTCCTCCTCAAAATTGCCAAGGTCATCAAAACCAAGAAATCTGAAAAACCGCCACAGCTAAGAGGAGCCCAGAAAGACAAGTGAATGTGACATGATGTCCCAGATGAAATTCTGGAAC
Source organism: Raphicerus campestris (assembly GCA_006410735.1). Taxonomy (NCBI): domain Eukaryota; kingdom Metazoa; phylum Chordata; class Mammalia; order Artiodactyla; family Bovidae; genus Raphicerus; species Raphicerus campestris. The sequence goes on along the minus strand of SJYW01057064.1, from coordinate 137,784 downwards.
AGAAGACATCAGATAAAACCGAAGTGCACCTGTGTTCCTTCACAGATTTATGCAACAAATGTGTCACACTAACACTTCATTGACAGAATGTTAATAAAGGGGGAAGAAACTAGGTGAGGAGGTTCTCAAAGGACCTATCTTCTCAATTTTTCTGTAAACTTAAAATAGTTTAAAATTTTCAATTAAAAAAATAATTTGAATCAATTTTTATCTTATATTTCAAACTTCTGACTCCAAAAGAGAACTGTCAAAACCAAAACACAATCATATCATTAATATAAGAATTTTAAACTTAATGACAAAATGAGACCAAACAGGCCCACTTTACCGGTTACATGAGAAAATCTATTGTTTGCCATTTGAAAATATAAAACAATCCTCCCATTAATACTGCTTTTCAGATTTCAAAGACAGTTTCCTCCCAAGTCCCTCTGTAGGAACAAGCTAAGTACAAAAACACCCTTGATAGATAACTACCAAGTTATCTGCAGCAATTCATACATATATTTGGCATGTCCCAAAAGTGTCATAAAGCCTATCATGGAAGGATCCTTTTAAAATTCACTGAGAAAGATCCTCAGCTCAGTTCAGTCACTCAGCTGCAATGTCTAACTCTGTGACCCCATGGACTGCAGCACGCTAGGCCTCCCTGTCCATCAATTCCATGAGCTTACTCGAAACGCACGTCCATTGAGTCAGTGATGCCGTCCAACCATCTCACCTCTCCTCCTCCTCCCGCCTTCAATCTTTCTCAGCATGAAGGTCTTTTCCAAGAGTGAGTTCTTCGCATCAGGTGGCCAAGTACTGGAGTTTCAGCTTTAGCATCAGGCCTTCCAATGAATATTCAGGACTGATTTCCTTTAGGATGGACTGGTTGGATCTCCTTGCTGTCCAAGGGACTCTCAAGAGTTTTCTCCAACACCACAGTTCAAAAGCATCAATTCTTCGGTGCTCAGCAGTTCAGCTCTCCCATCCATACATGACTACTGGAAAAAGCACAGCTTTGACTAGACGGACCTTTGTCAGCAAAGTAATGTCTCTGCTTTTTAATATGCTGTTTACTTTTCTTCTAAGGAGCAAGCATCTTTTAATCTCATGGCTACAGTCACCATCTGCCGTGATTTTGGAGCCAAAAAAAATAAAGTCTCTCACTGTTTCCATTCTTTCCCTATCTATTTGCCAGGAAGTGATGGGACCGGGTGCCATGATCTTAGTTTCTTGAATGTTGAGTTTTAAGCCAACTTTTCCACTCTCCTCTTTCACTTCCATCAAAAGCTTCTTTAGTCCTTCTTCACTTTCTGCCATTAAGCATGGTGTTATCTGTGTATCTGAGGTTATTGATATTTCTCTCAGCAATCTAGATTATAGCTTGTGATACATCCAGCCGGCATTTTGCATGATATACTCTGCATATAAATAAGCAGGGTGACAATATACAGCCGTGACACACACCTTTCCCGATTTGGAACCAGTCTATTGTTCCATGTCCGGTTCTTTTTCTTCTTGAGTTGCATACAGATTTCTCAGGAGGCAGATAAGGTGGCCTGGTATTCTCATCTCTTGAAGAATTTTCCACAGCTTGTTATGATCCACATAGTCAAAGGCTTTAGCATAGTCAATAAAGCAGAAGTAAATGTTTTTCTAGAACTCTCTTGCTTTTTCGATGATCCAAAGGATGTTGGCAATTTGATCTCTGGTTCCTCTGCCTTTTCTAAATCCAGCATGAACATCTGGAATTTCATGGTTCAAGTACTGTTGAAGCCTGGCTTGGAGAATGCTGAGCATTACTCTGCTAGCGTGTGAGATGAGTGTAATTGTGCAGTAGTTTGAGCACTCTGGCATTGCCTTTCTTTGGGATTGGAATGAAAGCTGACCTTTTCCAGTAATGTGGCCCTGCTGAGTTTTCCAAATTTGCTGGCATATGGAGTAAAGCAATTTCACAGCATCATCTTTCAGGACTTGAAATAGCTCAGCTGAAATTCCATCACTTCCACTAGCTTTGTTTGTAGTGATGCTTCCAAAGGCCCACTTGACTTCACATTCCAGGATGTCTGGCTCTAGGTGAGTGATCACACCATAGTGATTACCTGGGTCATAAAGATTTTTTTTGTATAGTTCTTCTGTTTTCTTGCCACCTCTTAATAGCTTCAGCTTCTGTTAGGTCCACACTATTTCTGTCCTTTATTGTGCCCATCTTTTCATGAAATGTTCCCTTGGTGTCTCTGATTTTCTTGAAGAGATCTCTAATCTCTCCCATTCTATTGTTTTCCTCTATTTCTTTGCACTGATCACTGAGGAAAGCTTTCTAATCTTTACTTGCTATTATTTGGAAAGGTGTAGCTTCTCTTATTCTCTGCTATTTGTAAGGCCTCCTCAGACAACCATTTTGCCTTTTTGCAGTACTTTTCTTGGGGACGGTCTTGATCCCTGCCTCCTGTACAATGACATGAACCTCCCCGTCCGTAGTTCTTCAGGCACTCTTATCAGATCTCATCCCTTGAATCTATTTGTCCCTTCCACTGTTCAATCATAAGGGATTTGATTAGATCATACCTGAATGGTCTAGTGGTTTTCCCTACTTTCTTCAATTTAAGTCTGAATTTGGCAATAAGAAGTTGAGGATGTGAGCTACGGCCTGCTCCCGGTCTTGTTTTTGCTGACTATATACAGTTTCTCCATCTTTGGCCACAAAGAATACAATCAATCTGATTTCGGTGTTGACTATCTGGTGATGTCCACGTGTAAAGTCATCTCTTGTGTTGTTCAAAGAGGGCATTTGCTATGACCAGTGCATCCTCTTGGCAAAACTCCATTAGCCTTTGCCCTGCTTCATTTTGTACTCAGGCCAAACTTGCCTGTTACTCCTCCAGCTATCTCTTAACTTCCCACTTTTGCATTCCAGTCCCCTGTGATGAAAAGGACATCTTCTTTGGGTTCTAGTTCTAGAAGGTCTTGTAGGTCCTTCATAGAACCATTCAACCTCAGCTTCTTCAGCATTACTGGTTGTGGCATAGACTTGTATTACTGTGATATTGAATGATTTGTCTTGGAAACAAACAGAGATCATTCTGTCGTTTTTGAGATTGCATCCAAGTACTGCATTTTGGACTCTTGTTGACTGTGGTGGCTACTCCATTTTTTCTATGGGATTCCTGCCCACAGTAGTAGATATAATGGTCATCTGAGTTAAATTCACCCATTCCATCCCATCTTAGTTCACTGTTTCCTAGAATGTCAACGTTCACTCTTGTCATCTCCTGTTTGACCACGTCTAATTTACCTTGATTCATGGACCTAACATTCCAGGTTCCTATGCAATATTGCTCTTTACAGCATCAGACTTTACTTCCATAACCAGTCACATCCACAACTGGGTGTTGCTTTAGCTTTGGTTCCATCTCTTCATTCTTTGTATTTATTTCTCCACTGATCTCCAGCATCATATTAGGGACCTACCAAGTTGAGGTCCCTTATTTAACTTATATGCTTATTTAACTTCTATGCAGAGTACATCATGAGAAACGCTGGACTGGAAGAAACACAAGCTGGAATCAAGATTGCCAGGAGAAATATCAGTAACCTCAGATATGCAGATGACACCACCTTTATGGCAGAAAGTGAAGAGGAGCTAAAAAGCCTCTTGATGAAAGTGAAAGAGAAAAGCGAAAAAGTTGGCTTAAAGCTCAACATTCAGAAAACGAAGATCATGGCATTCGGTCCCATCACCTCATGGGAAATAGATGGGGAAACAGTGTCAGACTTTATTTTTCTGGGCTCCAAAATCACTGCAGATGGTGACTGCAGCCATGAAATTTTAAAGACACTTACTCCTTGGAAGAAAAGTTATGACCAACCTAGATAGTATATTCAAAAGCAGAGACATTACTTTGCCGACTAAGGTCCATCTAGTCAAGGCTATGGTTTTTCCTGTGGTCATGTATGGATGTGAGAGCTGGACTGTGAAGAAGGCTGAGCACCGAAGAATTGATGCTTTTGAACTGTGGTGTTGGAGAAGACTCTTTTGAGAGCCCCTTGGACTGCAAGGAGATCCAACCAGTCCATTCTAAAGGAGATCAACCCTGGGATTTCTTTGGAAGGAATGATGCTAAAGCTGAAACTCCAGTTCTTTGGCCACCTCATGCAAAGACTTGATTCACTGGAAAACACTCTGATGCTGGGAAGGATTGGGGGCAGGAGGAGAAGGGGACAACCAAGGATGAGATGGCTGGATGGCAACACGGACTCGATGGACATGAGTCTGAGTGAACGCCGGGACACGGTGATGGACAGGGAGGCCTGCACGCTGCGATTCATGGGGTCGCAAAAAGTCGGACATGACTGACTGCTCAGTTCAGACTGAACTGAACCAAGTTGAGGAGTTCATCTTTCAGTGTCCTATCTTTTTGCCTTTTCATACTGTTTGTGGGGTTCTCAAGGCAAGAATACTGATGTGGTTTGCCATTCCCTTTCCCAGTGGACTAGTTTTGTCAGCACTCGCCCACGACCCGCGCGTCTTGGCCGGTCCTAGTCTCACTGAGTTAGACAAGCCTGTGGCCCATGTGATCAGTTTCATTAGCTTTCTGTGATCCTGGCTTTCCATTCTGTCATTGAGGGTAAGAAGATTATGGAAGCTTCGGACAGATTGTGGGGAAAACTGGGTCTTGTTCTGATGGGCGGGGCCATGCTCAGTAAATATTTAATCCAATTCTCTGTTGATGGGCAGGGTTGTGTTCCCTCCCTGTTGTTTGACCTGAGACCAAACTCAGGTAGGGGTAATGAAGATAATGGTGACCTCCTTCAAAAGGTCCTGTGCATTGCCGAACTCAGAGCGCCAACCCATGCCTCTGCCAGAGACTCCTGGACACTCACCAGCAAGTCTGGGCCAGTCTCTTGTGGGGGCGCTGAAAGAAAGATCCTAAGAAATCTAAATCTCTAGAACAAATTATCTTCCCCTTAAACAGGCTGACAATACGATGGTCGTTCATAAAAATTTAACAGGAAAGCACTATTCATTTCAGGTCATTCATAAACATCTTATGGTCACTGAATGAGTCGGCAAGAAATTTCAGATCCTTCTCCCCTGTAGCAATTATAACTGGCAAAAATATTACTTCAGTATGCTTATAACCAAGCCACATTATGATCCAGTAGCAATACTGCAGTTTTTGAAATTATTTAATAAGTAGTTTTGATTTAAAGTTAAGAAAAGATTACATACTTCAGAAAGATTACAAAAATGATCTGTCAGAGAAAGGACTTTAGGAATGAGGTTGGACTCTGCCCCCTCAACCTGCACTTGGTAACACCCAAACCAACCTGGGCACCAAGGGCAGGGAAAGTTAAACAGCCCACACCCTATCTTTAAAGCCTTATTAGATCTGTGAACACCTGCTCTACACTACAATTTCCGGTACTTGACAAACTGGGATCTCTTGGAGATTCAAACATCAAGGTCAGGACAGGGACAGCAGTAGCACTGAACATCAGCCTGAGCCTCGGAGAAGACACTAAGGGGTGGTCTTTGTTTTGATGTTCTATCTCAAGATCAGTTCCCTTCAGTCGCTCAGCCGCATCCGACTCTTTGCCACCCCATGAACCACAGTGCGCCAGGCCTCCCTGTCCATCACCAACTCCCGGAGTCCACCCAAACCCACGTCCATCGAGTCGGTGATGCCATCCAGCCATCTCATTCTCTGTCGTCCCCTTCTCCTCCTGCTTCCAATCCCTCCCAGCATCAGGGTCTTTTCCAATGAGTCAGTTCTTCACATCTATCTCAAGACACATTTGCAACTGTACAAAAAAGAAACATAAATAGTAAGCCATACATTTAATTAAAGCAAATATTTAACAGCTTTCGGTCCTGCTGCAATTAAGATATATTAACTATAAATCTAACAACAAAAGTGGAAATAATTTTAGAGTATGTATGATCCCTAATAGCCATATTCAAAGGAAAAGACTAAGCCTGAACTTGAGCTGGAATTGCTAGGAAGCTGCTCTGTTCACCCCACTGCCAACCACCTAATATTTACAGAAGGATAACCAGACCGTCTATTCAATATACTCTAATTCTGACCATGCCTCAAGACTAGATCTTCTGTATGAAAGATAAAAGGATGTAATATTACACAGGCAAGCTCAATTTAGGATAGTAGATACAGGTCTTATGTCCAAAAATCTTAAATTTATCTTATGATGTATCTCTGTTACTGCTATACAGATAGCACTATCTTACTTCTTTCACATGTACCGCCACATTTAATAATCAATTTGGGAATTCCTGGAGGTTCAGTGGTTAGGACTAGGTGCTTCCACCACTTCCAGGTTCAACCCCTGATGAGGAAACTAAGATCCAGCAAGCCGAGCATCATGGGCATAATAATAAATTTGAGCTATTTATTACATGATTATGACGCACCCGACTCCAAAATATGAGGAAATTCCAGACTGATAAAACTGGTCCTCATGTGAAGGGATGCCTGGTATCAATGGGACACGCACTATAAAACTCCTCTATTATTTACTTTCCCAGATTTTAAATAAGAGAATTTTACAGCTGTCTCTGGAGTGAGACTTGAGAAAATCATCGCCAAGAAGTCCTGTAAGTCTGAAATGCAGACCCAACAAACCAGCTGCTTCCTCTCCTGGCTTCCCAGCACGCTCCCTGCAGCCTCCGTCTAGGTCCTCTTCACACCCTGTCTGTTGGTGTTTCTGGGGGTTCGCATGCTGCTCGCTCTCCTTCTGAAGTCCTATCCCTCCCTAACTCTGCCCTAACCCAGCCTTCCCAGATACCCCAGGCAGCCCCCTCTCCCCATACTCTCTATCCACCTCCACATCTGCCCAACCCTAATACCTTCAGGCATTCCATATACAATTCCATTACTTGCACACATCCTACTATAAAATCTAGTTGCTGATCTTTCTCACCAGTAGATTACAAGTTTCCTTAAGTCAAAGTTGTACAGTATAAGAACCTTAACAATTCCTGGCACTTAATCAATAAGCCTACTGAATGGAACCTAGAGCCAACCCCAAGGACCCAATCCATTTCTTCATTCAACAGACCTGACAAAAAAGGATTTCTCAGTTTCCTATAGCAGAGCTGAGAATTCCTATTAATTCAAAGTCAACAGGTAAGAAAAGCCCATATATTAACATTGCCTAAACATCGTCATTCGGTCCCATCACTTCATGGCAAACAGATGCGGAAACTGTGGAAATAGTGGCTGACTTTATTTTTCTGGGCTCCAAAATCACTGCAGATGGTGACTGCGGCCATGAAAAAAGACACTTGCTTCTTGGAAGGAAAGTTATGACCAACCTAGACAGCATATTCAAAAGCAGAGACATTACTTTGCCAACAAACTCCGTCTGGTCAAGGCTATGGTTTTTCCAGTAGTCATGTATGGATGTGAGAGTTGGACTGTAAAGAAAGCTCAGTGCCAAAGACTTGATGCTTTTGAACTGTGGTGCTGGAGAAGACTCTTGAGAGTCCCTTGGACTGCAAGCAGATCCAACCAGTCCATTCTGAAGGAAATCAACCCTGAATATTCATTGGAAGGACGGATGCCGAAACTGAAACTCTCAATACTTTGGCCACCTGATGCGAAGACCTAACTCACTGGAAAAGACCCTGATGCTGGGAAAGACTGAGGGCAGGAGGAGAAGGGGGTGACAGAGGATGAGATAGTTGGATGGCACCACCGACTTGATGGACATGAGTCTGAGCAGGTTCGGGGAGATAGTGAAGGACAGGAAGCCTGGCGTGCTGCAGTCCATGGGGTCACAAAGAGTTGGACAACAGCAGAAAACAGACAAAACAACACGGTAAGTGCACTTTGGCATCGTGTGAGCACAGCTTTCTGTTATCACTTTCCTGCAGTGCGTCAGGACAGCCAAAGGGAACCAAAGGGAGACCACAGTCTCCTTCCCAAAAAGCCCAGCTGATTTCTGTTTAAAAGCTGTGTCACCTTAGACAAGTCACTTAACTTCTCTCAGTACATCTTCTTTTAACTGTTCTCGAATTCCCTGGCAGTCCTGTGGTGTGCTTTCAATGCTGTGGGCCTGGGCTCAATCGCTGGTTGGGAACACAAGATCCCACAAGTTGCACGGAATGGAAAGGGGAAAAAAAAAGTTCTACCTTAGCAGCAAGAACTAAGTTAACAGAAATGTTTTTTACTGAACCTATTGGAAAAGGAAACCCTTGTATATTGCTGGTGGGAATGCACTTTGGAGAACAATATGGAGGAGGCTCTTTAAAAACTAAAAAACAGAGTTACCAAGGGTGCAGCAATCCCACTCCTGGGTAGACATCTGTAGAAAAGAAACTTCAAAAAGACACACGCACCCCACAGCAGCATCAGTTACAATAGCCAGGAAATGGAAGTGACCTAGATGTCCAACACAGATGAACAGATAAAGAAGATGTGGTGCCTATATACCAGAATATACAGAATATTACTCGGCTATGAATAACAATGAAATGATGCTATCTGCATCAATCTGGATGAACCTAAAGATTATTGTACTGAGTGAAGTAAATCAGACAGAGAAAGACAAGTATAATAAGACTGCTTATATGTGGAACCTGAAAGATGATGAAAATGAATCTATGTATAAAACAGAAACAAGAGTCACAGACAGAGAACACTTTTGGTTACCAAGGGGGAAAGGGAGGACCAGAAAGAGCTACATCAGGAGTATGGGGTCAGCAGATACAAACACACACACAAAACAGAAACGCTGCACAACACAGGAAACAAGCTTCAGCATCGTGTAGTAACCTAGGAGAGAACTGCCTGAGCGAACACAGGCAACTGCACCCGCCCCCTGCGCCTGAGCCCGACACCAACCACCCAGGCCAGAGCGCTGGAGCGGCTGCCACTCCCCTCTCCAGGGGGTCTTCCCGACCCGGCAATCGAACCCAGGTCTCCCACACTGCAGGCAGACTCTTTTCCGTCTGAGCCACCAGGGAAGCCTAAAACTGTTAGCTTAAATCAACTGCACTTCAATTAAAAAAAAAAAATCCATAATTCTCTGTGCACCATCCTATGTAACCCTAACTTTACGTGGGCATAGGCAATGCAAATATTGAGAACACTGTGCGGGGTCACGTTAGGCTTCTCTACTTAGCAGCCAGGTGACCTTGAGAAGCTTACTTAACCTCCTTATGCCTCTTCATGTAAACTAAGGCCAGAACTATCCCCATTTTACAGTCAGATTAATGCAATAAAACCTTGAAAACAGTCATGACCCTCAAGGCATGAAGCTCAAGGATAATAACTAGAGAATGGGAAACACACCAGAAGGCCAGCGTTTAGACTCCTGCTCCACAGCCTTTTCACGGACTCTCTGCTCTCCACAAGTTTTCACTTCCTATCTAATACCAACCTTCAAAATCAAATGACCCTGGACCCTAAGCCAAAGTTTAAACCCTGTTCCCCTAAAAAAAATTTGATGAGCAATTATCCTAAATATTCATTGGAAGGATTGATGCTGAAGCTGAAACTCCAATACTTTGGCCACAGTTCAGTTCAGTTGCTCAGTTGTGTCCCACTCTTTGCGACCCCATGAATCACAGCACGCCAGGCCTCCCTGTCCATCACCATCTCTTGGAGTTCACTCAGACTCACGTCCATCGAGTCTGTGATGCCATCCAGCCATCTCATCCTCGGTCGTCCCCT
>SJYW01057064.1:93466-109710 GCA_006410735.1 Raphicerus campestris | reverse complement strand
CGCCGAGGGCCGGCACGGGGCGCGGGCCGGGGGCCTCCATTCTCGCGGCGCCGCGGACGCGGCTGGGTGGCCGGCCTCAGCCTCCTCCTCCTCAGACTCAGATCCGGCTGCTCAGACTCCGACTCCGACTCTGACTCCGACACCGACCGACGGCGCCGCGCCGCCCCAGCCACGCCGTGCGCCTCCGCCGCCACGGCGAGGAAAAGGAGTCCCACCCCACCCCCATCCCCACCCAGCCCGCGCCGAGCGCCCGCCCCCGAGCCGGGTGGGGGGGCCCCCGGGAACGGATCGCGGCTTCACGGTTCAGCCCAGCCGGCCTCCAGTGACCGTTGACTGCGTGCCAGAGTCCCCTCCCTCCCTCAGGAAGTTACGGGTCTGGGGGAGAGGCTGGGCTCACGGGTGGACCCTCCGTCCCGCCCCGCCCCGTGGGAAGCGCCCTGGTGGAAGTCGCAGACATTTGGTCAGACCCCCGGGGCCGTGGGATGTCGGGGCCGGAGGCGGCTTTTCCAGGTAGAGAGGACAGCTCGAACGTGAGAACAGCCTAGAGGTGAGAAAACAACAGGAGGAGAAGAAACTAGCAGTCTGGACCAGGCCTGTGCACGTGCTCTCGTGATGAATTTTTAATATACACAACAACCCTACGAGGCAGGTACTCGACTCCATTTACACATAAACCCAGCGAGGCGCAAGTTGATTGGCCCAAGTTGCATGTAGGCCAACAAGTTGTGGAGACACCACCTAACCAGAGGTAGGGTGTTGCAGGGAAGAGTGCTCCTTGAGCAACAAGACGGCGGCTTGTTATGTGGTATGTTAGCTGCTTGCATGTGCGCTTCATCCCGCGCGGGAGTCCCTGCTGTTGTCCCCATTTTGCAGAGCAGACAATAAAGGCACAAAGAAGTTCACTAACTTTAACAGATGATAACACTTTTGACACATTTGGGGCGGGGTGGGGAGGATAATGTCCTGCCCCAGAAAAGGGAAGAGAGGGAATTCAAAAAGTAGAACTTCAACCCTAAAAAGATCTCTTTCGTCTAGAAAGGAGCCGGACCCACGAAGGACTGTTGGCCAGGGCCTCCTTGGGAGGTAGGTGTCGCCCGAGTCCTAAGCCTGCTGTTAGATTCACCTGAAGAAAAGTCCCTTATCCTTGAGGATCCTTCCTGTAAAAGGCCGCGGAGGGGAGACGCCTCCTCTTCAGAAAGGTCTCAAGTAAACCCAAAGGTCCTTGGAGAAGGCAGATCCTTCCCTTGCTGTCTAGGGCTTTAGGATCTTGCTAAGCCAGGGCGACGGAGGCTGAAACCAAGGGCAGCTGGCACCCTATTAAGTCGTCAGTGTACAGAGAATGTGAGATTACAGGTTAGAATGTGCTCATGTGTTCACAGAATCTAGCTGGGGGCGTAGAGGAATCTGTTGCAGAAAGTTTTTAACTTGGTTGAATATTTGAAAATTTTTCACAATAAAATGATGGGGAGAAGAGTCCTCGTTGTTACTCTTTGCCTTGGGCTCTAGAAGGTCTTGCTGCGGTGGATTTCCTGTCCTGTGCTCTCTCCCGGGAGCAGCGTTGAGACTTATCTCACTGAACGCTGGCATCCTCCGAGCCAGGTAGGCAAAAGTCCGAGACGAACTCCAGACACGTACGGATGACGGCCGAGAAGCAGGACAGCGCGCCCGTCCCCAGCTACCCCCGGGCCGCCCCCGCCCCGCGGCTTCGCCGCCCCGCGTCCGCCACTTCCGGTAGAGCCCAGCGCCACGGGATTCCGTGGCCCGCCAACGGCAGCAGCTGCCCCTCCCCACAGACGCGCCTTGCAGCTGAGGGAGGGTCGGCGACGGGGCTCCGAAGGGAGCTGGGAGGGGCCGCTGTGCCCGCGGGGACGCGGAGGCGCTCCCGGCTCTTTATGATGCGTGTTTACATGCGCGGAGGGATCCTTCAGCTGACAGCCGCGCCGCGCCGGCCCTTCTTTTTTTAAAGAGCCCGGCCGCGGGCGCTGATTGGCCGGCCGGCGCGGCGCTCGGGGGCGGGGCGCGCGCCGCATTGTCTGCTCCGCGGCCGCCGGGCGTCCCGGAGGCGATGCGATGCTGACGGCGGGAGGTCCGGCTCTCGGGGCGGAGGGCAGCGAGGCGGGGGCGGGCCGGCCTCACGTCCCGTGCCGGGGCCGGCGAGGGGTCGGGCCGGGGCCGGCGAGGGGTAGCGCCGGCTGCCGGAGCGGAGCCGAGCCCCATCCGGGTGCCACGTCTCCAGTAACCCCTCCTCACCCGGCACGACACCCCGCCCCGCGGGGCTCAGTCTCTGGCCGCAGCATCTGTGTCTCCGTGGAGCCGAGCACACGGCCTTGGGGTCTCTGTCCTCCCTTCCCCGCCCCGCTCAGCCTGCGGGCCTCCCCCCATCCTACCCCGGCTCTGCAGCCCGCGCCCCGGGCCGCCCGCCCGGTGTCGGGGCGCACCGCGTTCCTTCCGGAAGCCGCGCTGCACACTCGCAACCCAGGGCACGACGTGGTCCCGCGCCCACCCCTGACTGGGCTCCAGGAGCGGAGAGGCCGGCTCCCCAGCGAGGGCGGCCCGCGCGGCACGTAGCGCACGTGGAGGGCCGCTCGCGCCCGCCGCCGCCTCCCCCCGCTTCCGGGGCGCGCGGTGCGCCTACCCTCGGTGCGGCGTCCCTTCATTCCACCCGTCTTTCCCCAGCCCCGGTGGCCCTCCTCTCTGCCCTCCTTTCCCCTGATTTCCCCGACGCACAGGCCTCTTTCCCGGCCTGCTCAGTCCGGCTCGGCTCCTCCCTCTGGTTCGCTGTCGCCATCCCCCACCCCTCTGGGGGCCCTGGAATGTCTGGTGTCGGATGTCTCCCGTGGAGACAAACTCGCAGACCCCGAGACCTCGGGCTGAGCTGCCGCCTCGGCGGCCTCCGTGGTTTGTTTCGTGCGCTCCCTCGACGCGTCNATGTCTGGTGTCGGATGTCTCCCGTGGAGACAAACTCGCAGACCCCGAGACCTCGGGCTGAGCTGCCGCCTCGGCGGCCTCCGTGGTTTGTTTCGTGCGCTCCCTCGACGCGTCTCTGTTCTGCACCTTTAACTTGGAGCTCGTCTGTTTCCACCTCTGTCCCTGCCCTCTCACCCTGGGGATTGTAAACCGCTGGAAGGGAGGGAGCCAAGGCTCCCGCCCCGAGCAGAAGGGGAGGGGAAAATGATCTTTATGGTGGTCCGTGGCTCCGTCTGGCCGAGGATGGAGTTTTGGATCGGACAAGGAGATGAACCTGGCTCCCAGGGGAGGCACGCAGAGATCGCACCACAGGGCCCACCTACTGGGCTGAGCCCTAGTCATTCGCGCTTCTCCGCTGCCCCGCTCGGTGCTGCTGGACGTCTCTTCGGCGCTCCCGGTTCTGCCCCCCACGCCACGGGCCCGTCCTTGTAGGTCCACTCCCGCCGTGACGGGGCGGGGGAAGGGGGGGCCGCTCAGCCCTGGGCTACTGGCCCTGGGCAGCTGGGTCTGGGTCCTAGAAAGGCGCCTGATAACTACCTTTCCCTCCTGCCCAGTCCCTCTTCTGTCCGGTCATGGGAGGGACCTGGTCAGGACTTGGAGTCACCTGGCTGAGGCGCAGGGGCAGGGTGGGGCGGCGTCCTCACCCCAAGGGTGTTTCCTCCCATTCAGGTTGGGCCGCTTGGAGGTTCTGGGCTCTGCTGAGAAAAGCTGGAGAGGCAGGGAGAAAAGCACACGCCTCTGTTCACCCCGCGGCCGCCACCCTAGAAAGGGCCTGGGGCCCTCAGGTGGTCGGAGTGTTTGGAATTCTCTGAATCCGGGGTGAAAGTCTTGCAACAGAAATAAAACTTTACTTCAGAGCTTCCCGGAGCACTCCCAAATCCACCACACTCTTTTGAAATCCGGCGCTCAACCAAATCCTGTCTCATGTCCAACACAGGGTCTGTCAATCCTGACACCAGCTCCCTTTCTCCCCTCCCCTGGCAGGGGGTGCCTGGAGACACAGGGCACCTGATCTGCCGGTGGCTGGAGTGACACATAGTCTGCTGGGCACCCCGGCCTGTGAAGTAGATGGGTGGTGGTTTAGTTGCCAAGTCCTATAAGGCTGTTTTGCAACCCCATGGACTATAGCCCGCCAGGCTCCTCTGTCCTTGGGATTTCCCAGGCAAGAAAGAATACTGGAATGGGTTGCCATTTCCTTCTCCAGAGGATCCTTTCAATACAGGGGTCAAACCTAGGTCTCCTGCTTGGCAGGTGAATTCTTTAACCATGAGNAGTCGGGGTGGGGGGGGGGCAGTGGCCCAGGCAGGGGATGGTGTAGCGGCAGACACGGAGAGAGGGTTGGGTTCCAGATGCTTTGGGGAGGACAAGATAACAGAACTAAGCAGGTGGAATACGAAGTGTGAAGGGGAGAGATGTAGCGAGGCTTTTTCCCACGAGGAGCTGGAAAACTGGTGGTGCTGTTTACTGAGACGGGGAGAACTTGGGGAGGAGAGATGTGGCGAGTAGGAGGACTCTGGAGCTCTGCTTCAGCTCCGTGAAAATGAAGACACCTCTTATCCAAGTGGAGATGGTGAACTGTCAGGTCCTTCAGAGCTCAGGAAAGAAGCTGGGGCTGGAGGTCAGACCAGCCCTAGGAGTATACATGAAGTGATGGATATATACACACACTGCGTACGTGTATGTACACACGCACATGGGCACACACATGTTCACGAGTAGTGTACACAGTATGGTCATGGGACTGGGTCAGAGCCCTGGGGCACCCGACGGGGCTGGTGGGGAAGAGGAGAAGCCAAGGAAAGAGCCTGGGAGGGGAGAGGCAGCAAGCCAGGCAAGGTGTCTGGAGCAGGAGAAGCTGAGGGAGCCGAGGAGAGGCAGTGTGAGATGAAGCGGGCTGATTCAGGGCGACAGAGATTCTAGCGAGGCTGCGGAGGCAGGGGCCAGCACTTGGACATTTCTTCGGGAGGGGGGATTGCTGTTTTACCCACTGGGAGACGGTCGGTGTCCTTTTGACAGTGATGGGAATGGCCCAGTAGGGCAAGAAGCGTGGGCAGACGGCAGGAGGGAAGAGCGTCCTCATAGAGCGAGAGCAGGGAGCCGGCCACCTGGGCAGGAGGGACCCGGTTCAGGCCTCCCAGACAAGCCCAGTCACAGGTGAGTCCTGGCCAGGGGTCCCCTTGACGACGGGGCAGCGGGCTGGGACACAGAGCAGCATCACAGAGGGAGCCTAGCTCAAGGCTGGCGCCCTGGGGAGGGGGCCTAGTTTGCGGTGCCCGGTCCTCCGGAACCCCAGCTCCTCTCTCTCCTCGTCCAGGAGACTGACCAGCTCAGGGCTGCAACAGGGCAGTGCCCCCCCTAACCTCAACCCCCCCTCCCCACCGGGCGGGGCCGACAGTGAGTGACAGGTAACCCACACGCCAGGGGCAGAGGGATCAGGGCTGTGTACTTGAGGGCGAATGCCTCCGGCTGTCTGTGGTTGTAAAGCCTTTTATTCCATATGCGTATTATATATTTATGGTCTACAAAAAAGAAGCCTATTTCCGTCACATGTACTGATTTGTATCTGAATTACCCATCAGGCTAAAAGTCCTGGCTTAAGAAAGCCAGGTAAGAAAAGTCTAAGTCTTCCTGCCGAATAAGTACTGTTTTTATAACTCTTATCAAAAAGCTAAATGGCTAACGGAGAAAAGCATGGTAAACTCTACCAAAATATTAAAGTGGCAGGGAGCCATGAAAATGGGGGAAATTAGAGAATATTGTAGCCTTGGGAGCATCATAATTACTGATGACGATTTCTTTTCTTTTGTGTACTGACTGCAGAGAAAGGATCAAGCGTGGGAGACAAGGTATATTAAAACCTTTCTTCTGATCATTTAGAAACAATCAGAAAAACACATTCTCGCTGGAGGAAAGACACAGATAGGGCAAAAGTAGCAGGCGAGTGCTTTGGAGGCTGAGCCAGTCTGAATTCCTGCAGCCCATCAGTCCCGAAAGGATTTTTCTTTCGCTCTGAGTTAACAGAATTATGCTCTAATCGAGGTCTGAGAATAAGATTAAGGGTTGGAATAAATTAAGGACGTCCTTTATAAAAAGTAGGAAAGGCATCAGATTGCTTAGCACTTAGCAACACTTCAAGTTCAGCTATTTTAATAAATAGTTTGACTTTTGTTTAAAAAAGTAGGACTGGGTGGTAACCATCTGTTTTCTAAGATAAACGGGCTTCACCAATGAAGGCCCAGCAGACTGTGATCATTGGAGCAGGGAAAACTGTGAGAATTGAAATCTCCAGACAAACCTGCACTGAGAGGGCAGCAGAGGGCAGGTGGCCTCCCCCATGCCGGCCAGGAAGCGGGCTCTGGTCCCGGCTCAGACGGAGGGCAGGCGTGGGGACTGAGTGCGCAGTGGACAGAGGACGGCTGGGAGGGGCAGGCCTGTGGGAGACGGGGTGAGGCGTGGAGGGGGAGCCTTGCCGGCCTGTCACCCTCTCACCCAGGAGCCGCCATGCACTGTCCCCTACGGCGCTGCTGTGTCGTCTCAGTGGGCCTCGGGGTCCTGTGGCTCCTGTTCACGCTGGAAGTGCCCAGGGAAGTTGAAGACAACCAGGACAGGATGGCTGTCAAGGTCCAATAGCGGCCTTGCCCTCACTGTGTGGGTTCAGGGTGGGTGGGGGTGTGAACAGCACCCATCCTTCCCACGGGAGAGCAGGAGGCTCCAAGGGGTGGGTGTGGACCTGGCTGGACCCACTGGTCCACAGAGAAGCTGATTCCCCGTCCCTCCCCCCATATTTGTTCAGGTAAGGAGCACAGCGAGTACTGTGTGAGCCCTGGATACCCTGGTCAGTGGTCAGACGTCCTGATACCGCGCTGGGCTCACTCTGGGGGGAGTGAGCCACTCTTTCCCCGGAGGAGCTCTGGGGAGACCGCTAGCGATAAAGCCCGTGCTTTCTATGGCAGGAGGACTGGATGCCGCCTCTGCCAGCACCCCAGGAGGACAGCCACAGGAGAAGGAAGGACCCGGGGCCACTAGAAGGCTGGCAGAACCTCACCTCCAAATACCTGGAAAAGCTCCAGCAGAGAAAGAAGAGTGAGTTCCAAGGAGGGGAGTGGGTCCCCTGGGACCAAGAGGGTCAAGAGGAGGAAGGGGGCGCTCCCTGGTGTCCAGCGGTGAGCACTCTGCGTGTCCACTGCGTGGGCTCGGTCTCTGCCCAGGGCGGCAAGATCCTGAATGCCACGTGGTGTGGCCAGAAATTGAGGGAAAGAAGAAGGTGGGGACTCGGAGAGACGAGGCAGGGAGAGAGGGCAGGGTGCCTGGGAATCCGTGGGCCGGGCGGACAGTCCTTTCCCCGTCAGGGCATCTGGTCTCAGGGATGAGGAGCAAGGAGGGGGACGATAAAGCGGCTGCTCCCGGGAGACAGCCTGAAAACACCTGGGAGAGGGGGGCGGGCGCACAGCCCGACTCGCCCAGATCGCAGCTCAGGGGTGCCGGGACCCCTGGAGCCACACGGGCCCCGCAGAGCTGAGGCAGGCTCGGCTCCTGACTTCCAGGCGAGGGGCTCCTTCCAGGAGATCTTTGAAGATGAGCTAGGTAAAATCAGAAGGAACGACAGTAAACGTAAAAGTAGCCAACGTGTGTGCTGATCACTTAAACCGCGGGCGGCAGAACCGCGGCTCCAGGAAGCCTCGGAGGCCGCGGGGAGCCGCACCCTGGCTCAGGGCTTCGCGCGCACGCCAGGCGCCTGCTGACGGCGTCCAGGCGCAGTCCCGGTGGGGGCCGCACTCCGCACGGCGAGGGTCTGCCCCCCACTCCCGGGGGCGGGCGGGAGCCGGCGGCGAGGGAGGGCCGGCGCCCGCCCCTGACGCCGCCGCTTGCCTCCCCAGCGTGGCTGACGGTGGGCGTCTCCTCGCGGCCCCGGCCGGGGCCCGACCCCAGCGGCCTCCTGTACACGCTGCTCTCGGTGTTCCGCGCCACCTCGAAGGTGGAGCAGAAGCGCCTCACGGTGCTGGTCCACCTGGCGGGCGCCGACCCCGCCTGGCTCGGGGAGACCGTCCTGCACATTTCCAGCCTCTTCAGCCCGCAGATCTTGGCGGGGCAGCTGCTGCTGATCCACGCCCCCCCAGACGCCTACCCGCCCGCGGGCGCCGGGGGCGCCGGGGCCTCGGGCCCGGAGCTCTGCTCCGAGCAGAACGTGGATCACGCCTTCCTCATGAGCTCTGCCTCGAAGCTCTCCGAGTACTTCCTGCTGCTGGAGGACAACGCCTTCTGCGCCCCCAACTTCGTCAGCCACTTGCAGTGGAAGGTGGACGCGCTGCGGTCTCAGCCCTGGGCCTTCCTGGAGTTCGCCAACCTGGGCGTCCTGGGCAAGCTCTTCCGCAGCGGCGACCTGCCGACGCTGGCCCGCTTCCTGCTCCTCTTTTCCCGGGAGAAGCCCCTCGACAGGCTGCTCGCCCACTTCCGCGTCCTCCTGGCCCAGAAGGACCCCATCCTGTGCACGCCCTTCCTCTTCTACCACAGGGCCACCTACCACCCCCTGAACGACAGGCAGAAGGCCCCGGGCGGAAAGAGCCGCTACGCCCCTGACAACCCGCCGGGAGCCGCCTTCACGGACATGAAGGTGTTCGAGGTCCACTTCCCCTGGGAGGCCTACACTCTGGACGAGTCCTTCTTCTGGACCCACAACGTGAGTGCCGGCAACCACCTGACCGTCATCCTGAACCAGCCGGCCGACCTGAGGAGGGTGCAGGTGCTGACGGGCACCATCGTGGAAGGCAAGTACGCCCTGGAGAGGGGGCAGGTGGAGCTGGGCTACGGGCCCGAGGGCATGCCACAGCGCTGCTCTAGCTTTGTCCTGCTGGGCCGCCTCCTAGAGGGGCAGCTGGATCAGGAGGTAGTGCCCAGGTCTGTGGGGCACCAGGTGAGCTGCGTGAGGCTGCTGGCAAACGCCAACCAGGCGGGCGGGCTCATCGTCAGGCACGTTTATCTCTGGGAGGAGCATGCCAGAGACGCGGGCCACTCGGGATGAAGTCAGACGAGGAAGAGAATGAAAAATTAAAATCTTGCAGCCACATCATTCTAGCCTGTCTGAGTGATCTGGGGGCGGGGGGGGAAGGGTGTGCCAGGGAATGAGGGGCTGAGAGGGAAGACAGTGTGGTGCCAACAAGATGCTCCACCTGCTTCTTCCTTTTTCTGCCCAAACAAGGGACTCTCACAGTCTCTCTTCTCCTGGGCCAGATGTAGCTTAGCCCAGTTTGGGACAAGGCCCTGGTCGCTCCCAGAACCTTTTTCTTCCTGGGGTGCTGAGGTCAGCTCAAGGACAGGGTGACGGTGTGTGTTCTCCCACCGGGAGGGGAGGAGTAACCGGAGGGGAAATCATGGCCAGGCCCTGGAATGGAACAGAAGAAGCTAAGAAAGGGTCTCTCGTGAGAAGTCACACTCCCCGAGGCGCTGGAGTTCACAGACACATGCGCAGAAGTGAAACGAAGCCCTTGACCCTGTCTTTCTGAGCTGTTCTGCGGTGCCAGCCCAGTTCCCGCCTTCCCTCACAGACAACTGCTAACAAAGTTTGCCACCAAAGCATCGCCTTCTCCCAGGCGTTCACTCCTCGCCCCCTCCTCGCCCCCGTGGTGGCCCTGAACCCAGTGCTGCTGAGGCTCCTCCCTGTTTGTAATGAGAAAAGTAGTCAAACCTAGAGGGGTTTCCAGATCTCACTCTCCTCAACTCTCTGCAGCAATACACAGGACAAATTAGTCTTCTTGACTCCTGGGATTCGTCCACTCATCAGAATCGCTGAATCCCTACTATGTTCTGGGTTTACCAGGTGGCGCTAATGATAAAGAACTCACCTGCCAATGCAGACTGAGAGAATCCGGTGCGGGGTCAATCCCCAGGTCAGGAAGACCCCCTGGAGGAGGGCGT
Organism: Raphicerus campestris; assembly: GCA_006410735.1. Taxonomy (NCBI): domain Eukaryota; kingdom Metazoa; phylum Chordata; class Mammalia; order Artiodactyla; family Bovidae; genus Raphicerus; species Raphicerus campestris. The sequence continues at coordinate 99,831 of SJYW01057064.1, read as the reverse complement.
GCCACCCCGCCCCAGCATTCTAGGCTGGAGACTCCTGTGGACAGAGCAGCCTGGTGGGCTACAGTCCACGGGGCTGCAGAGAGTCAGACACGCCTGAAGGGACTTAGCAGGCTCGCACGACTATGTTCCAGGGACCAAAGGAGCTCCTCTTCGGGTGAAGAAGTACAGGACCCCTGGGGAGTATGGCCCTGTGTTAAAACTTCACTGGGAGCTTAGGAAAGGCTTTCTGGATATCACGACGTCTAAACCTGACCTACCAGATTTTCAGAGAAGAAAGCCAGGTGATGTAGGCGGCTCAGGAAGATTTTCCAGTAAAAGAAATAGCATGTAGGGAAGTGGGCCAGAAGTGAGAAGGAGCTTGGCTTGCTGGGGAGACCACTCATGTAACGGGGCTGGAAGTGGAGGGTGAGCTGGGGCAGGAGTGAGGCAGGAGGTGCAGCCACGGGACTAAGAACCAGTGTACAAAAGGCCGTGGGCAGTTCAGTGGGGGAAAGGATGACCTTTGCAACAAGCGGTGCTGGGACGGGGCCTGTCCATGTGCCAGGGAGCGAAGTGTGGCTCCTACCTCACATTAAAGATGAACCCAGAATGGATCTACACCCAGACAGAGGAGCTAAACACGAAAAAGCTCTTTGAAAACAGAAGTGTAAATTGTTGTGACCTTGGTTAGGTGATAGATTCTTAGATATGACACCAAAAGCACAAGTCAGCAAAGGATAAGCAAATTGGGTGGTCGTGGCTGGTGGTTTAGCCAATAAATCGTGCTCGACTCTTGGGACCCCGTGAGCTGTAGCCCGCCAGGCTCCTCTCTCCATGGGATTTCCCAGGCAAGAACACTGGGGTGGGTTGCCATTTCCTTTTCCAGGGGATCTTTCCAATACAGGGATCGACCCCATGTCTCTTACACTGCAGGTGGATTCTTTACTGACTGAGCCACCAGGGAAGCCTCAGATAAACTGGGCTTATGGTTCACAGGATATTGTCAAGAAAGTGATAAGATAACCCACAGAATGGAAGAAAACCATCTGCAAATCATATCTGATGAGAGAAGGATATCCAGAATATATAAAGCTCACACACAATAATAAAAAGACAAATAACACAATTAAAAATGGGCAAAGGATTTGAATAGACATTTCTCTGAAAAAGACACACAAATGGCCAACAAGCAAGTGAAAAGGCGTTCGTGGTCAGTCACTAGGGAAACGCAAATCAAAACCACACTGAAGCCCCACTTCACGCCCACGAGGATGGCTATTTAAAAAGCAGGAAGTGCGTGTTGGTGAGGTGTGGAGAAACGAGCCTCATACATGCTATTGCTGTGTTCAGTCCCTAAGCCGTGGCTGACTCTTTGCGACCCCATGGACTGCAGCATGCCAGGCCTCCCTGTCCATCACCAACTCCCGGAGTTCACCCAGACTCATGTCCATTGAGTCAGTGATGCCATCCAGCCATCTCGTCCTCTGTCGTCCCCTTCTCCCCCCGCCCTCAATCTTTCCCAGCATCAGGGTCTTTTCCAGTGAGTCGGCTCTTCACATCAGGTGGCCAAAGGATTGGAGCTCCAGCTTCAGCATCAATCCTCCCAGTGAGTATTCAGGGCTGATCTCCTTCAGGACTAACAGGCTGATCTCCTTGTATCCAAGGGACTCTCAAGAGTCTTCNTCAGGTGGCCAAAGGATTGGAGCTCCAGCTTCAGCATCAATCCTCCCAGTGAGTATTCAGGGCTGATCTCCTTCAGGACTAACAGGCTGATCTCCTTGTATCCAAGGGACTCTCAAGAGTCTTCTCCAACACCATAGTACATGCATGCTTAGCAGAGCTGTAAAGGGGCAGCCGCTTTGGAAAATGTTTAACAATTCTCAGAATGTCAGAGTTACCATATGATACAGCAGTTTCACTCCTAGGCCTGTGTGCGCCTAAGAAAATAAAAACGTTTATCCACACAAGGGCTTTCACATGAATGGCCACAGCAGCGTGGTGACAACCCGAATGTGGAGACAGTCCAAAAGTCCATCCCTGAGGAACGGGTTAGTGAGACACGGAGTGTATCGCGGGATGAGATAGCTGCTCAGCCAGGAGAAGGGCTGGGACACACACCANCTTCCTCCCCGCCGCCAGGGGGCGCCGGCAGGCCGCGCGCCCGTCTGAGGGGCTTCGCGCCCCGGGGCCCGACGGCGGAGGCAGGGCCGCCTCTGACCGCGGGCCGCAGCGCAGAGGGGCCGGTCCCCCGCGGGCCCCACCGCGCCCTGAGAGGCCTGGGGGCACGCGCGCTCCCCCGGAGCCGCCCCGCTCGCCCCGGGCCGCGCCCTGGCCGCCAGCCCGCCCTCCGCCGAGGCCCTGGGGAGGGGCCGGAGCCGCTGCTGCCTCAGGGCTTCACGCGGGCGCCACCGCGGGCCTGGCCGGGAGGGGCGGCGCCGGGGCGGCGGCGCCCGCTTGAGGCTCGCTTCGCAACCGGCGGAGGGCGAGAGCCGCCCGAGGAGGAGAACGCGGTCGGAGGCTCGACGGCGGGACAGAGGGTGGCAGCCGGGTGCGGCCGAGGGCCGTGCTGCAGTCCAGGGAGGGCAGCGCCCGCGGGCAGCCCGGCGGACCTGCGGCCCGAGCCGCGGCGTTGGGCTGCAGCGGGCGCGGCGTCCTCCGCGGGACACGGCTGTGCTCCCCCCGCGCTGGTTTCCGGTGTTTCCATGGTGACGGGCCTGCACACATTTCCCGTCTCCTCAAGTGACCAGCTGAGGGACCTCTGAGGTGCGGTTCTAATTCTGAACACCCGAGGGCAACACGCGGGGCCGTTTCCTGGTGCGGGAGCCTTGGGCCCCGCAATGATATCGTCGCTGCTGTGCCCTTCTCACTTAGAGGACTCCTGTCCTGTCCCCTCCTGTGGTCCCTTGCCAGTGTGCAGCGATACATGTGGCTTGGCATTGGATTCTTGCCCTGGAAAACCTGCAGGGGCGATGACTTCCCCCTGGTAGAGCTCAGGAAGACAGAGTCAGGGTCGCCCACCAGTGCCCTGGCTTCCTGCATCTGTTTACCCACAACACCCTAGCCATGCCATCTGAAAGCGCCCCGAACTATTTAAAGATGAAATGCCTGGTGGCTCAGGTGGCTCAAGCCCGGGCGCCCAAGTGAACTTGGAACTGTGAAGCGTGTTCTCTGGTCTCAGCCGTGGTGGTTTCTGAGGCTGCCAGCTCCACAGTGGATGTTCTGGTCAAGGGATAAGGGGGGAGTGGGTGGGAATTCAAGCGAGCGCTCTGAAACTCCATGTGTACAAAGCTCAGACACAGAAGCCACTGGGCGTCACTGCCCTGAACAAATCAGCTTGCCCGGGGAGCCCTGCTGTGCCGAAGCCGGCCCCTCAAGGGTCAGAGTGAAGCTGCCTGAGCTCAGCACCCCATCCGCCTTTGCCTCCTAGGCCTGCACCCCACCTGCTGGGAGACTCAGCTGGTTAAGAACCTCTTTCCGTCCTCCACTGACCCAGCAGTTATAAATACATTTGAAACAGTAACATCCTTCTCTTACTTGTGGGATTACCCACCTCCATACCTTGACAGTATGCTTCTTTACATCACACCAATTAAAATTAGTCCTTTTACATGGTATTTGGAGTTACTTCTATTATCTATTTCCAAGTTTAGATTTTTATTTCTGACTCTTCATGTCTTTTTTTCTCTCTCTCTCTTGTCAACCTCAAAAATAAAAGGCAGTTTATTTTTACCAGCAAAACAGGTTTATTCAGGAAAGCAGAGAAATGCGACTTGGGACAGGCAAGCTGTGGTGAGTCACAGGCATGTCAGGAGAGAGCTTAGGAGGAGAAAAACTGCCTGTGTGGAAAACGTCCTGCCTTGTGCCAGGAGGAAAGCAGCCATGCCCCGTCTCCCTCTTCCTGCTGGTGATGCAAACGGGGCCTGAAAGGTGCCCCTTCTGACCTCACTCCAGGTAAGATGAGGTTGCTTGGTTTATTTTCACAACCCCCACTCATCTCTGCTTCAGGAATTTAGAATTCTCCTGCGACTGGAGGGGAAGGCCCAGGGTCACCTCTAGTGTCCAAGCCCTCTGAAGAATCCTGACGGGCCTCCATTCTCTCCCCCATGTAATTACACGTGAGCCTGGGCAGTGGAGGGGCCCGGGAAGGTGGACGGGCTTTGTGGGCACAAGATTGTCCTGATGGAGGGGCAAAGAATCGAGGTGCCAGGGAGGCAGCAGTGCCATCCCTGGAGCAGTCACTCTGGAGCCAGAGCCAAGGCTGTGCAGGTGGCTCCCGCGCTGCTACAGAAGCGCCGGCCCATCGGTCACTCCACTTATCTGGCTGCAGTGGCTCTCATCTGTGGCATGCAGACTCTTAGTCCCCTGTTGTTCATCATTTATCATTTATGTCCTAAGTCGTGTCTGATCCTTTTTAACACCAGGGACTGCCGCCAAGCTGTGCCAAGCTTCCCTGTCCTGTCCTTCACTATCTCCGGGAGCTTGCTCAAACTCGTGTCCATTGAGTCAATGATGCCATCCAACCATCTCATCCTCTGTCATCCCCTGCTCCTCTTGCCCTCCTCCTTCCCGGCTTCAGGGTCTTTTCCATTGAGTCATCTCTTCGCATCAGGTGGCCAAAGTGTTGGAGCTTCAGCATCAGTCCTAGTGAATATTCAGGGTTGATTTCTTTCAGGATTGACTGGTTTGATCTCCTTGCAGTCCAAGGGATCCTCAGTTCTCTAGCACCACAGTTCAGAAGCATCACTTCCTAGGCACTCGGCCCTCTTTATGGTCCAGCTGTCCATCCACACATGACCACAGGGGGAACCGTGGCTGTGACTCGCGGGCCTGTGTCAGCAATGTCTCTTTTGAATGTGCTGTCCAGGACTGTCACAACTTTCCTTCCCAGGAGTAAGCGCCCTTTAATTGCATGGCTGCAGTCACCATCTGCAGTGATGCTGGAGCCCCCCAAAAGAAAGTCTCCCACTGTTTCCACTGTTTCCCCATCTATTTCCCATGAAGTGATGGGACCAGATGCCATGATCTTAGTTTTCTGAATGTTGAGCTTTAAGCCAACTTTTTCACTGTCCTCTTTCTGGACCCCCCCAAAATAAAATCTGTCACTAGGTCCCTGACCAGGGACCATACCTGAGCCCTCTGCACTGGGAATGCAGAATCTTAGCCAAGGGGCCACCAGGGAAGTCCTGTCACTTTCTTTTAAAGATGTACTAGAAAAGTGCACAAAGGATGTACAGCTTAATTTATGACATAACCACTATGCCAATTTTTAAAAAGGAGAACATTCCCAGCCTTGCTGAAGTCTTCCTGACCTTGCCCTTCCAGACCATGACCCCTGCCTTTGTCGAAAGTCAAGTATCCATACATATGGGGCTGTTTCTAAGAGATTTTGTTCTACCCTTGTGACAAACTACCATGTCTCTCACAAAGAGAAACCCTCCCATCTGGCTTTCCTCCCTGATTGTCTCGGCTATTCTTAGTCCTCTGTATTCACATACAACTTTGAGAATCAGTTGTTGAATTTCACACACACACAAAAACCTACTGGGTTTTTTGATAGGGCTTTTATTAAATTTACATGCACCAGTTTGAGGAATAAGTTGACGTTGTTACAATTCTTTTTGTTCAGTTGCTCAGTTGTGTCTGAGACTGCATGGACCGCAGCACACCAGACTTCCCTGTCCTTCACTGTCTCCCAGAGTTTGCTCAAACTCATGTCTGTTACATCAGTGATGACATCCAACCATCTCATCCTGTCGTCCCCTTCTCCTCCTGCCTTCAATCTTTCCCAGCATCAGGGTCTTTTCCAATGAGTGGACTCTTCGTAACAGGTGGCCAAAGTGTTGGAGCTTCAGCATCAGTCCTTCCAATGAATTTTCAGGGTTGATTTCTTTTAGGTTTGACTGGTTTGATCTCCTTGCAGTCCAAGGGACTCTCAAGAGTCTTCTCCAACACCACAGTTCAAAGGCATCAATTCTTTGGCGCTCAGCCTTCTTTATGGTCCAGCTCTCACATTGTTACAGTTAAGAGTTGACAAACTTTTTTCTTTAAGGACTAGATAAATAGACTTTGTGGGCTGAGGCAAAACTGAGAATTTTATGTAGATATTTACATGCCCATTTACAAAGGCAAAAACCATTCTTAACTTGAAGGCTCCTGAATCTCAATAAATCAACTGTGACTTGGAGTGGGTCTGGCCTGTGGGCGTGGCTCTGTGGCCCCTGAACTCACTTGTTTGTTGTGTGTTGTGGGCTCGAAGACTTATTGTCAATTTCCGGTTTCCTATTCTCTCTCCAGCTGTACCTACTATTATTACTTCCCAGTGAATTCTTAACTTTTGGTTTTGGATTTTAAGATTCCAGAATTCACTCCCCAGCCCCCCACCCCCG
>SJYW01057064.1:18587-58999 GCA_006410735.1 Raphicerus campestris | reverse complement strand
ACCAGGAAACAATAACAGCAAAACACCGCCTCACGTGCAGAGAGTAATTTATAAGCGGCCAGACGCTCGGGCTCCTGGGACAGCGAGCGCACACATGAGCACAGACGCTTGCCAGGTGGAGCGCAGGCATCCTACACGCGTGCTCTCATCCGGCCTCCACTGCAAGCAGCATGAGAAGACCCTGGCGTCCTCATTTCAGAGGCAGAGGCATCAGCTCAGGCCAGCGGACGCCCTGCCTAGGCCCACAGGCTGTCCAGCAGCTGCCGGGACCTGAGCCCAGGCCTGTCCACTGCGGTGACAGCCTCCACAGGCGGCACGCGCTCCCGTTCACAGCAACCTGCAGGTTGGAGCTGTGATGACCTGTTTCACAGATGCGGTGATGGACCAAGAGGGGTTAAGTTTCCTGCCAAAGTTCACGCCCGTACTAAGTGGCAACTCGGGTGAGCACCGCCCGTCTGGCTTGGCTCCAGGCCCTCGCCCGCTGCAGGGCACCGCCTCTGACCTCCTGGACCCCTGCCTCACCCACAAGGCTTCCTCCTCACCTCCTCTCCACACGGAGGAGGGAGACGCAGGGCAGCAGACCGTTCACTGACTACACGGCACCCGAGAGAGCTCTAATCCACAGGCCCCCAAACGCTGAAATACACCTGGACCTGACACCGCCTAACACTTGACATTATAAAGTGCTTTCCCCCTGCGTCTCATCCTACCCTCCAAAGAGTCACATGAACTAGAAGGGACGGTATCCTTGGTTTCTGGGAACGCAAGGTCAGGGTGGTAGTGGCCTTGCTCACGACGCCACAGCGAACGCAGGCCGCCAGCTTACCGAGCCGTGCTCTCGTCCGGGGCCCCTGCATCTGGGTGCGCAGCTCAGGCCTCAGGTGGAACTTCTTGGCTTCGTCAACGAGGTCCCTGCACTGCAGGCTGCAGCGGATGAAAGGCTGGAACGGCAGGAGGAGAGTGAGCCGCCGGGGCTGCAGAGGGCTGCCGGTGGGGAGTGAGCTGCCAGGGCTGCTGGAGGGCTGCGGGAGGGCTGCCGGAAGGGGTTAGGCTGTGGGCTTCTGGGAACGATTTGAAAAAGATTTGTTCTGAACAGACGGCACATGGTTCAAAGGTAGGTGAGGGTACGTGAATGGACCATAGGAAGGAGTTACACAAACGAGACGAAGTTTGAGAGATGACCCTAAGCAGCTGGCAACCCCCCGGACGGCAACGACCGGAAAGGCGTGTCTGTGATGAACTTTCAGAGATGGGCTGGGCCAGCCTCACCCACACTTTACAGATTGGGGGTCTCCAGGGTGGTCCTGACAGCTTGTGGAGAAAGTCAGGAAACGTCCCACAGGGAACTGAGGCTGGAGAAAAGCTGGTAAACAAATGACTGACCCAAGCTGATGTGAACCACATCAAACTCCTCTCAAGCTGACCTTTCCCGTGGTCGAAAATAAAGAGACTTGATAAGGAAAGTGTCTTTTCCAAGGCAATTTGAAACGAATTTTTTTTTTGCTCTTTTTTGCCTTGCATTTTAAAAAATTTATTTTTAATTGAAGGATAATTGCTTTACATGAATCAGTCATAGGCTTACCTATGTCCCCTCTCGTGGACGAATTTTTGGGGGAATAATTTTTTTAAACGGAGAAAGGGACAAAATTTATCATCCAACACTGCTATGCAAAATAATGAGGGGCTCGCAAAACAAAAAGACAGCAAAGAGCAAAGTTAAATGAAGTCTCAGACTCTCGTTTCTGCTGGGAGCCCGACTTGTCCAGCGACCGCCTTTAGACCCTGCGCCGCGAACGTCCCGGGCAGACAGGGACAGGCTCCGCGGCGTTCGCGCCTCTAGGGGGACCAGTTCTGGGTGCAGGACGTGAAGCGGCAGAGACATCCCTGTCCTGGCGACTCACCTCAGTGTCTATGACGTCTGTGATGTAGCGGGGGGTCAGCAGGGGCATCCGGACGTACTGCAGCAGGTCTGGCAAGGACCCCTCCCGCTCCTTCTTGGCGTGCTTCACCCAGTTGATCACAGCCTCGAAGACCGGCTCTTCAGAATCCACCTGCAGGCGCGGGACACGCTGCTGGGGAGCTCTGGAGCCGTCTTCCGTTCCCCTCCCCCGAGTAACTCCCATCTCCCAGAAACAGCCAGGCTCTTGGGGAAACAATTGTTTCAGACACAACTTGCTAAAATCATGAGAAGAGTTATAGTCAGAATGGGTGAAAAACATCTAAGAGAGAGGGTACCTAATAGACCATCAGTCACAAATCAGCTTTTAATTCAGAATTTTCTCCATTCCTGAATTTTTCCTGGTCGTTTCTGAGACGTTAGTAGGAAACAGGGGAACCTGCCACTCTATTCAAAACTGGCTCTCAGGACACCTTTACTCACAGCTGCTGTTTAAGGAGGTCCAGCCTTGCTCCCCAACTCCTCAGCCAGGCCTGTGAGCAGGAGCCTTCCTTAACACATCACAAGGAACACGGAGTCTTCAAAGCATCGTCAATGAGCACCTGAGCAACTATGCTGTACTAGGTACCGTGCAATTTGAGATGATACATATAATTAATCTTTGGGGGACCTGAGGTCTGAGCTACATGTGACAGGCAGGATATGTCCTGGACAAGCACTCAGTACAGTGAGCACCGGGACTTGCAAGACCAACACCCGAGGACCAGGCCCCAGAGTCCGCCTGTCCTGAGATCCTCTCAGAGTGTGACAGCACCCAGAGAGAGAAGCCGTTCTGGGGACTTCTCCCAAGAACTCAAAGGACAGAAAATGCCTCCAAACGTTCATTCATCCGATGGATTTACCAAACACCTACTAAGTGCCAGGAACCACTCTGGAGGGACAAATCAGACATGAACCTTCCTCTTAGAGTGGGGAGCTAACTGTTAAGTCAGAAAAACAAACAATCCCACTTTGTTATTATGTATCAAATGGGAAAAGTCCAGGGGCTGGAGACAGACTGACGTGAACTGGGATTTCCTTATGCAGAGTGACGGGACAGGGAAGGCCTCCCTGTAGGAGCTATAGGTTTCCACCTGGCGGAGGGGTAGCAGTTAGCCTCGGCAGATAGGAAGCGCCTGGAGAAGCCCCACAACCACTCTGTCCAAGACAGCAGCCACGAGCCCCACGTGCTGCTGACATCCACATTAATTCAAGTGAGGCTAAAACTAAATTTCCCGCTTCAGGAATTCCCTGGTGGTCCAATGGTTAGGATGACGCTTCAGCTGCGGGGAGCCTGGTTCGATCCCTGGTCTGGGAACTGGGATCCTGCAAGCCGCATGGTGCAGCTAGTAAAAACAAGCTCAGCTTCTCAGTCCCACTGGCCGCACTTCACAAGTNTCCAAGACAGCAGCCACGAGCCCCACGTGCTGCTGACATCCACATTAATTCAAGTGAAGCTAAAACTAAATTTCCCGCTTCAGGAATTCCCTGGTGGTCCAATGGTTAGGATGACACTTCAGCTGCGGGGAGCCTGGTTCGATCCCTGGTCTGGGAACTGGGATCCTGCAAGCCGCACGGTGCAGCTAGTAAAAACAAGCTCAGCTTCTCAGTCCCACTGGCCGCACTTCACAAGTGCTCAAGGCCACCAGTGCTTGGGGTCAGTGAAGTGGCCAGCATGGACACAGGGCCTTTCCACCTTCACAGAACATTCTATTGGATAGCCTGGGAAACAACAGAGCCCGGTGTGGTGGGATGAGCGAGGGAGGTGATGGAAAAGGTCAAGCTGGAGGAGCAAATCCTGCACAAGACTGGACTTTCCTCCAAACCGTGAGAAGGCGCCAAGCAGGTGAGTGACGGGACCACACCCATGCTTCGTGAGGTTACTCTGGCGACCATGGAGGATGGTTTAGAAGGGCTGCATGCTGCGAGCCCAGACAGGGGCTACCCTGAGCCCAACAGGCAGAAGGCAGCGAGGCTGAGATGCTGGCAGTGCTGACAGGCTTCGCCCACTGAGCTCACAGGGGGTCGAGCGAGCCCAGTCTGCTGATGGACCAGACGCAGGGGAGGGTGCAGAAGAGCGGCCGTGATTTTCAAATGAACTTCGGCTTTGGCGAGGACGACAGGCTCCGAGTTCTGAACAGCTGAGTGCTAGACTCTGACACATTCTAGGTTTCAAGGAGATACATCCATTGAAAATGGGGTTTTCCATCATAAGCAGAGATCCTTGATCTTACTAAAGACAGAATAAACAAGCATTGCAGAGAAAGCGCTAAGCTGAGAGGAGGAGCCCCCAACACTGACGCTTCACTACAGAGAAAGAGAATTCTTTTATGTACCAGCCGACATTAGAACAGCCCTACGTATGAAGCACAACTATCTTCTGCATTTTATGGGAGAGGAGCCTGAAAATGAGTGTTAGGAACACATGCCCCACAGCCAAACCCAAACCCCAGCGTGACTCTGAAGCCCGTGCTGTTTTACACAATGCGACACGCTGCCTCCGTTGCTTCAAGTGCTACTGTTTCAGATGGTCCAGAGGAACGTTAGTTAGCAACAGGGTCAGACATCTGGTTAGTGCTTCTGGCTGGCATATGAAAGAGAAAAAAATGTCATTTTCTGAAAAAAGCAAAGGCCATTCTCGCCAGACACTTGAGGAAGACGGTACAGAAGAGTTAGTCCTAGTTTCTGAAGAGCTGAGCTCACTGCCCTCCCTGCTCCAGCCAGCTTTATCCAGTCTCCACTGCTCTTAAGCGAAGGCTCCCTGATTTGGTCAAGCAGAGACAAACTGAGAGGTGGCCGGCTCCCCGCCTTGTGGTTTCAAGAATGATCGGGAGGCAAGGGCGGCCGAGTCCTGCCCCTCCAGCCGCGTGTGGGTGATGACTCATCTCGGAAAACTAGAGACGGTTCAGAGAATTAAATAACATTTTAAAATGCCAAGAATGGTATCGTGAGAATGGAAACCCCAGGGTACAAGGCTTTTGGTCCATCTTGTCCATAACCAGATCCCCAGCCCAGAACTGCTCTGGGCACACAGGAAGAACTCAGTAAATACTTGATAAATGAGCCAGGAGCTGGCTACTTTACGAGTGTTCGCAGTGAAGCTTACGTCTGCGGGGCCCCTCTACCACAGGCCTAGCGTCCCGTGTGAGGACCCAGCTCCCCCCGCCCCCGCACCCCACGGGAGAGAACAGGTGAAAACGGGTCACAGACACTCAGCCCCGAAGCCCTTGCAGGAGCAGCATCTCTGGCAGACGTGAATCACATGTGAACCTAGTCAGAAACAAGGGTGTGGGCGTGCCCCGATCCAGTTCCCTCAGAAAAGTCACCTGGCAGAGGTGCCAACACAAAGCCGGGGCAACGCTGACAAGAGATATACTGAAGACTTGCTGTTGCATGAAAATCCTAGTTTTAACAAAATAAATCAGCTTACTGAATATGCTTACTAAATACATTACAGACTGTCTTTAAGCAACAAACCCTTTTCTAGCACTTAGAAGATCAGTCAAACTTTCCTTCCAATATATTAATACCTCTTGCTTATACTGAGGTGCCATGAACGTCTGGGATCGTCATCTACAGTCGTTTTCATTGTTATCTGAGGACAGTGAGAGAGAGAGAGAGGAACTCTCAGCCTCCCTAGAGGATCCTCCCTGAGGGTCACCGTCTCCTCAGCAAGGGAAGCAAAGCCCCCAGAGGGACTCCTCCCCAAGAACGAGGCTCTGCTAGGAGCGCCCAGAAGCCAACGGGAGAGCTGGGCCGCCAAGATGACTGCCAGCCACGACACGACGGCCCTGCTGTGCACACTCGGGGTCCCGCCTAGCTACAGACCTACACGAGCCCCCAGGCTCCTCCCTACGGGGCGGTGTCCCTGGAGCAAGGCGCAGGCCGGCGGGACGCCACCGCTGCCCAACTCGGCCAGCAGAGCCCGCCACGCCCAGAGGTGCCGACCTCTGCGCTCCCGCTCGCGGTCTCCAGCCTTCCGTTCTGTCCTCCTGATCCGCTTCCTCTACCGTCTCATCTAGACCCGGAGGCTGACTCTTCTCTTCTTCCTCACTCTGAACAGGCTCGTGACTCTCCCGACACCGTCAGCACCTGTGTCTTTTCGTTTGTCTCCACTACGACACTGAATCCCCTGAAAACAAGACCGTGCCTTACTCACGCTCAGCTCCCCAGCACCCAGGCCATGACTGCTGCGTGGGAGACACTCTCAGTACACGTTTCAGAAGAAGTGAATGGGTAACGAGACGCATTCTACAAAAATCTACTTAACTTCCCGTTTCTGCGTATTCCACACTGTTTAATAGTGACTCTTAAGCACTGGGATCACAGATTTCATTGAGGAAGACGTGAACTCCCTCCCATAAACATGCAAATCCACTTGGCATATAACTCAGGGACACGTGCTGGAACCCTGCAGCTGACGCAGATGCCCGACTAAGCCCTGCTGCAGGAGCGCGGGCGCTCCACTTGCTTTTCGGGCTTTGGCCCAGTCCTGAAGAGGGCGGGTGCCGAGCAGGCAGGTACCTGAATCTCATCGCACTTGATGAGCTTCTCCACCTCTCCTTGGCTGAGAAGGATGAACTCCTCATGCTGCACCACTTCAGGAAAATGCTTCTGGCTAAAAACCTCAGCTGCTTGCATCAGGTCAACACAGTTGTGAGTCTCAGCGAAGTCCCGGATGCCCAGGCAGTTGGAAGGGTCCAGCTGGCTTTCCAAGAACTCGCAGCAGGCTTGCTTCACGCCTAGACAGACACAGACAGGGGCCCTGAGGACACTTGGCAGGACAGGCCTCAGTCCCTGGGTCACAACCTCTTTGAGTGGGATCAGAGGGACCCTGGCTCAATGCCTAAGAATCAGTTTAGAAATTTCATTCTTTGGGAATCCAAATCCTATTTCCGTCTTACGTGCTATGCAGCCTTCAGCAAGGCCTTTATAAACGTGTGCTGCAGCCTTAAAACAAGTGCGGCAGGACGAGCTGTGTCTATGGACACCGCCACAGCCACACAGACACGCCTGTGAAACTCCTGGGCGCCACACTACAGCACCAACCGTCACTGAGCACAACCCACCTAATCCCTGCGCCATATGAGAGCTTACAGAGAGCCAAAGAAGGACACACAGGAGGGGCTGGAAACACTCTCCTATTTGTCTAGCTGAAAAGCTCTGAGTGTAACATTCGTTTAGAGCTGGGCACTAATNGGATCAGTCAAACTTTCCTTCCAATATATTAATACCTCTTGCTTATACTGAGGTGCCATGAACGTCTGGGATCGTCATCTACAGTCGTTTTCATTGTTATCTGAGGACAGTGAGAGAGAGAGAGAGGAACTCTCAGCCTCCCTAGAGGATCCTCCCTGAGGGTCACCGTCTCCTCAGCAAGGGAAGCAAAGCCCCCAGAGGGACTCCTCCCCAAGAACGAGGCTCTGCTAGGAGTGCCCAGAAGCCAACGGGAGAGCTGGGCCGCCAAGATGACTGCCAGCCACGACACGACGGCCCTGCTGTGCACACTCGGGGTCCCGCCTAGCTACAGACCTACACGAGCCCCCAGGCTCCTCCCTACGGGGCGGTGTCCCTGGAGCAAGGCGCAGGCCGGCGGGACGCCACCGCTGCCCAACTCGGCCAGCAGAGCCCGCCACGCCCAGAGGTGCCGACCTCTGCGCTCCCGCTCGCGGTCTCCAGCCTTCCGTTCTGTCCTCCTGATCCGCTTCCTCTACCGTCTCATCTAGACCCGGAGGCTGACTCTTCTCTTCTTCCTCACTCTGAACAGGCTCGTGACTCTCCCGACACCGTCAGCACCTGCGTCTTTTCGTTTGTCTCCACTACGACACTGAATCCCCTGAAAACAAGACCGTGCCTTACTCACGCTCAGCTCCCCAGCACCCAGGCCATGACTGCTGCGTGGGAGACACTCTCAGTACACGTTTCAGAAGAAGTGAATGGGTAACGAGACGCATTCTACAAAAATCTACTTAACTTCCCGTTTCTGCGTATTCCACACTGTTTAATAGTGACTCTTAAGCACTGGGATCACAGATTTCATTGAGGAAGACGTGAACTCCCTCCCATAAACATGCAAATCCACTTGGCATATAACTCAGGGACACGTGCTGGAACCCTGCAGCTGACGCAGATGCCCGACTAAGCCCTGCTGCAGGAGCGCGGGCGCTCCACTCGCTTTTCGGGCTTTGGCCCAGTCCTGAAGAGGGCGGGTGCCGAGCAGGCAGGTACCTGAATCTCATCGCACTTGATGAGCTTCTCCACCTCTCCTTGGCTGAGAAGGATGAACTCCTCATGCTGCACCACTTCAGGAAAATGCTTCTGGCTAAAAACCTCAGCTGCTTGCATCAGGTCAACACAGTTGTGAGTCTCAGCGAAGTCCCGGATGCCCAGGCAGTTGGAAGGGTCCAGCTGGCTTTCCAAGAACTCGCAGCAGGCTTGCTTCACGCCTAGACAGACACAGACAGGGGCCCTGAGGACACTTGGCAGGACAGGCCTCAGTCCCTGGGTCACAACCTCTTTGAGTGGGATCAGAGGGACCCTGGCTCAATGCCTAAGAATCAGTTTAGAAATTTCATTCTTTGGGAATCCAAATCCTATTTCCGTCTTACGTGCTATGCAGCCTTCAGCAAGGCCTTTATAAACGTGTGCTGCAGCCTTAAAACAAGTGCGGCAGGACGAGCTGTGTCTATGGACACCGCCACAGCCACACAGACACGCCTGTGAAACTCCTGGGCGCCACACTACAGCACCAACCGTCACTGAGCACAACCCACCTAATCCCTGCGCCATATGAGAGCTTACAGAGAGCCAAAGAAGGACACACAGGAGGGGCTGGAAACACTCTCCTATTNCAGAGCCCGCCACGCCCAGAGGTGCCGACCTCTGCGCTCCCGCTCGCGGTCTCCAGCCTTCCGTTCTGTCCTCCTGATCCGCTTCCTCTACCGTCTCATCTAGACCCGGAGGCTGACTCTTCTCTTCTTCCTCACTCTGAACAGGCTCGTGACTCTCCCGACACCGTCAGCACCTGTGTCTTTTCGTTTGTCTCCACTACGACACTGAATCCCCTGAAAACAAGACCGTGCCTTACTCACGCTCAGCTCCCCAGCACCCAGGCCATGACTGCTGCGTGGGAGACACTCTCAGTACACGTTTCAGAAGAAGTGAATGGGTAACGAGACGCATTCTACAAAAATCTACTTAACTTCCCGTTTCTGCGTATTCCACACTGTTTAATAGTGACTCTTAAGCACTGGGATCACAGATTTCATTGAGGAAGACGTGAACTCCCTCCCATAAACATGCAAATCCACTTGGCATATAACTCAGGGACACGTGCTGGAACCCTGCAGCTGACGCAGATGCCCGACTAAGCCCTGCTGCAGGAGCGCGGGCGCTCCACTTGCTTTTCGGGCTTTGGCCCAGTCCTGAAGAGGGCGGGTGCCGAGCAGGCAGGTACCTGAATCTCATCGCACTTGATGAGCTTCTCCACCTCTCCTTGGCTGAGAAGGATGAACTCCTCATGCTGCACCACTTCAGGAAAATGCTTCTGGCTAAAAACCTCAGCTGCTTGCATCAGGTCAACACAGTTGTGAGTCTCAGCGAAGTCCCGGATGCCCAGGCAGTTGGAAGGGTCCAGCTGGCTTTCCAAGAACTCGCAGCAGGCTTGCTTCACGCCTAGACAGACACAGACAGGGGCCCTGAGGACACTTGGCAGGACAGGCCTCAGTCCCTGGGTCACAACCTCTTTGAGTGGGATCAGAGGGACCCTGGCTCAATGCCTAAGAATCAGTTTAGAAATTTCATTCTTTGGGAATCCAAATCCTATTTCCGTCTTACGTGCTATGCAGCCTTCAGCAAGGCCTTTATAAACGTGTGCTGCAGCCTTAAAACAAGTGCGGCAGGACGAGCTGTGTCTATGGACACCGCCACAGCCACACAGACACGCCTGTGAAACTCCTGGGCGCCACACTACAGCACCAACCGTCACTGAGCACAACCCACCTAATCCCTGCGCCATATGAGAGCTTACAGAGAGCCAAAGAAGGACACACAGGAGGGGCTGGAAACACTCTCCTATTTGTCTAGCTGAAAAGCTCTGAGTGTAACATTCGTTTAGAGCTGGGCACTAATGCCAAGGCCTCGCACTCCTCCAGTCATTCTCTAAAAACTATCAGAAACAGATCTGGAGGTAGGCGCAGACCGACACCTGGGAGGGGCGCCATCTCCAGGGCTGCGAACCCTTGCACTTTCACTTTTGTGGGCCAATTTAAATGTTTACTAGAGAGTTTTTATGGTTCAGAAGCTTAAAGGGCCCATGCGAGTGGTCCCCAGCCCCCGCACCCACCCGGGCACCTGCGGTAGCTCCCTTCCATGGAGGCAATGACTTGTAACTGTGTCTCATGACCCCCTACAGGATGGCTGTGCACACAGATGGAAGGAAGGCCTCTACTGGCCCCTCCTGCGTGCTTCTACAAACAGAAAGTGCGTGCTCTCTTTACTAAAGAGCCAGGGATGCACACCTGGAGTCCCCTCCACACCGCGACTGAAGCCTCAGCTTTTCAGCACGGGCACTGACCTCGAGGCCCGTCGTGCCCCTCACTCCCGCGACTGGGAATGTCCGCGGGCCGCTGTGGGGGCACGCCTCCACAGCTGTACCTTTCAGCTGGAGCAGGCAGGCTGCCGGCAGCAGCTCCTGGACGTTCTCCACAGTCACGTGCACGGTCTCCGTGTACACAAAGTCCAACAGGATTTCCATGGTGGAGGCAGTTAAACCCTGAATATCTACATACGGTTTCCCCTTCTCTGAGAGCTGAAAGTGAAAAGGGCATGAGATCACGGTGGTCACAATTCCACACGGTTAAGGCAGAGGCTCCTATCCGAGCACTTGAAGGGATGTTAACAATATTAACTGCATACACGTCTTTAACAAAAAAAGGTCGTCTGCTTTGACTTGTGCAAAGCAGATACAGCATATATTTGCAGCTTTTCATATGGGGGGGGCTATGTGCAACCCAAGAGCACACAGAGGTGACACCCTCTGAGAATGTCAACTTTACTTGTGAATCATTTAATATGCTGCTCTCTTATTAAAACAAACGCAGACATGGAATAGAACCAAAAGCTCCATGAGCATGCCACTAGTGTCCACGGGCTTTTCGGATAAAACACGAACTTCGCTGAGTTCCAGCTGCAGACCCTCCAGAATGAGCCAGCACCATCCCACCCGTCCTGAGACTGCACCGGCCACCTTCAGGGTGTTCCACTGTACCACTGAAGACAACTGGATTGTTTGATACTTCCTCAAATACTGGGTTGATTCTCTTTTGGGATTACTGAATTACTGGTGGTACATTTAGTCTAGACTATATCTTTGGGGTTATGAATATAGTTGAGGCCAAATAAGCATAGAAAATGGTTTGTCTAAGGGTGGAAATCTTCAGCTTTACAAGACAGTAACTATCTGAAAACTGGTTACCTTATGAATGTTTTACTAGATCTTAGTTTAGAAATTTCAATTACTTACAAAACTCCAGTGTATGTCTGTTTTAAACTAAACATCTTTATCAACTTTGATTCCTTCCTCAGTCCAGAATAATCAAAAAGTATTCTCTAACAAAGCCAAGAATAAAATAAATCCCAGAAACCAAAAAATGTCACCATTATTTTGGAAAAACATTTTTACTAACTGTAAGTATTTACAAATAGAAATATATAAGTATGTTCATGTCAGGAGTTTCTTAGTCAGTAACCTATATTCCCATTAGCCAAATAGTTTAAGTATGTAAATGAGTTTACTATCTAAGAACTTACAGCAACTGCAGTATTTCACATTAATACTCGCTTTACAATTTTTCAGAGTGCCTCTCATTTACTGTTATTTCATCTGATGGTCACAGCAGCCTGGTAAGGCGATCAGGTCTTATGTCACTGCCATTTAACACACAAAGGGTCTGAGCTTCAGAGAAACAACATGACTTAACCTTGAAGCCAGGCCTCCTGCCTCACCCTGTGCTATTTCAGTGGCACCGCATTTATGGAGAAATTTAGAGCTGGAAGAGAATGAAGACACCAGAAGTTTAATTATTCTGTTCTACAGACAACCTAGTGAGGTTAGATGGTTGTTAGGGTTCACACAGAATTTCTAAGAGAACTGAATCTAAAATCCAGGTCTCTGGACCCTCCTGTTTAAATCATTTAGTGTTAAAAACAAATTCAAGGGTATAGAGACCAGTCTGGAGATTCTTAAAATAAGAGTCCCACATGATTCAGAAATACTGCTCCTGAGCATATTTCCAGAAAAGATGCAACCTTTAACTTCATACACACGCTCCAGTGTTCACAGCAGCACTACTCAGAACAGCCAAGATGCGGAAGCAAACTCCACGCCCATCCATGGAAAAATGAAGACGACGTGGCACACACGTGGGGCAGACACACACAGAGGCACACAAGCAGAGTGTTACTCAGCCAAGAAAGAGCAGGAGGGCACGCCGCGCGCAGCAGCAGGGGAGGGCCCCGGGGGTGCCGCGCCTGTGCTAAGGCAGGGGCCGGGCCGGGTGGGACAGGCAAGTACAGAGAGAGCAGGGGCAGCGGAATTCCCACTCCACAATGAATGAGTCACAGGGACGAAGCCGGAGAAGGCAACAGCACCCACTCCCGTACTCTCGCCTGGAGAATCCCATGGATGGAGGAGCCTGGTGGGCTGCAGTTCATGGGGTCACTAAGAGTCGGGCATGGCTGAGCAACTTCACTTTCACTTTTCACTTTCATGCACTGGAGAAGGAAATGGCAGCCCACTCCAGTGTTCTTGCCTGGAGAATCCCAGGGGCAGGGGAGCCTGGTGGGCTGCCGTCTGTGGGGCCGCACAGGGTTGGACATGCCTGCAGCGCCGCAGCAGCAGCCGCAGGGTGGAATGCACGGGGTGGGATGCATGGGGTGGAGTGCACGGGGTGGGGCATAAGCCAGTGACACCGCAATGGCTCTGAAGAGGGGCAGGTGGTGACTGGGCTGCTGACCATCTTAGGCTGCAGTGGATCGCTACCTTGTCCACCTCACACACAGCACTGCGGCCCAGTTACACTTCAGCTGAGAAAGACGTGAACCATTCAGCATTTTCTTGCCTGATGTCAGTTTTTAAAGGAAGACTACAAAATCCTGGTGAGAAAAAAATGAAAAGGGAGTTCTTTTTCAGATGTGCAGAGAAATAGTGAAGCCAGGGCGCACACCGCTGGCGAGTCCTCCGTGCTTCCTGCTGGCAGCCGGGTGACACTCTCCTCACCCAGTTAAACACCAGCGCTTCCGGTGCTCACAGACACTGTGGGGGACAGTACAGGACACAATCTGCAATGCTACCTTGCACGGGGTCCCTTTAAAGTTACCCTGGACCCACTGGGGCAAACGGTCAGGCTTCCACATTCTCCCTGCCAGCCACGTGGCTGAGCCTGGCTCAGCATCACATACGACTCGGGCTTTACGATGGAAACATCAAAATTAGAATCAAGTTAAGTTACTGGAGAAGGGAATGGTAAACCAAGTTAAGTTAATTTAGGATTAAATCCTCTCTACCATTTATAAGCTGTGAGGCATTTCGTATCTGAGACCTTATTTCTTCACTTGTAAAATGAGACGGTAACAACCATCCCTGGGGTGAGTGGGACAGGCAATTGTCTAACACAGCACCTGGCCCACAGGCCGGTGGCCTTCGTCATCACAACATGATTACCATGACCAAGTATGTCAGGCTTATGTACAAGGACAGATAAATAACACATTCGAGACAATTCATTTAGAATAAGAAAATCAGACTTGCAACGCTGGAAGCTGCGTGCTCCTCACGGCTCAGCAGCTCCCGCACACGCTGCGTGTCTCGCCAGGTGGTCACTGCAGCAGCCTTTTTCCTAACACTTTGCAAGCACCATGGTTTTCGTTTGCCAGGCCAGCCTGTCCCTAACTCCCTGGTTAAGGGCTTGTGCTCTCAAGTTGGCATCTTTCTGGCAATGTTTCGTGTGCCCACACAGCCAGGCACCAGTCCTCCGCCACCCACCTGAGACTGCACTAACATGCCCCTGGGAGAAGAAGCCTGCTTGTCCTCACACACTGCAGGAAGGAGAGGGATGAGGGCGGACTCTCGCTCCTCTTTCCTCCCCTCCTCCCTCTTCCCCGGTATTCTGTAAAAGGTCACACTTTAGAAGAAAGAAAAGAGGACACAAAACACTGGTAAGTAAAATCCAACAGCGGACATTTGTGTTTGCTGCATGCTGGACGTTGTTCTNTCAGAAACAGATCTGGAGGTAGGCGCAGACCGACACCTGGGAGGGCCGCCATCTCCAGGGCTGCGAACCCTTGCACTTTCACTTTTGTGGGCCAATTTAAATGTTTACTAGAGAGTTTTTATGGTTCAGAAGCTTAAAGGGCCCATGCGAGTGGTCCCCAGCCCCCGCACCCACCCGGGCACCTGCGGTAGCTCCCTTCCATGGAGGCAATGACTTGTAACTGTGTCTCATGACCCCCTACAGGATGGCTGTGCACACAGATGGAAGGAAGGCCTCTACTGGCCCCTCCTGCGTGCTTCTACAAACAGAAAGTGCGTGCTCTCTTTACTAAAGAGCCAGGGATGCACACCTGGAGTCCCCACCACACCGCGACTGAAGCCTCAGCTTTTCAGCACGGGCACTGACCTCGAGGCCCGTCGTGCCCCTCACTCCCGCGACTGGGAATGTCCGCGGGCCGCTGTGGGGGCACGCCTCCACAGCTGTACCTTTCAGCTGGAGCAGGCAGGCTGCCGGCAGCAGCTCCTGGACGTTCTCCACAGTCACGTGCACGGTCTCCGTGTACACAAAGTCCAACAGGATTTCCATGGTGGAGGCAGTTAAACCCTGAATATCTACATACGGTTTCCCCTTCTCTGAGAGCTGAAAGTGAAAAGGGCATGAGATCACGGTGGTCACAATTCCACACGGTTAAGGCAGAGGCTCGTATCCGAGCATTTGAAGGGATGTTAACAATATTAACTGCATACACGTCTTTAACAAAAAAAGGTCGTCTGCTTTGACTTGTGCAAAGCAGATACAGCATATATTTGCAGCTTTTCATATGGGGGGGGCTATGTGCAACCCAAGAGCACACAGAGGTGACACCCTCTGAGAATGTCAACTTTACTTGTGAATCATTTAATATGCTGCTCTCTTATTAAAACAAACGCAGACATGGAATAGAACCAAAAGCTCCATGAGCATGCCACTAGTGTCCACGGGCTTTTCGGATAAAACACGAACTTCGCTGAGTTCCAGCTGCAGACCCTCCAGAATGAGCCAGCACCATCCCACCCGTCCTGAGACTGCACCGGCCACCTTCAGGGTGTTCCACTGTACCACTGAAGACAACTGGATTGTTTGATACTTCCTCAAATACTGGGTTGATTCTCTTTTGGGATTACTGAATTACTGGTGGTACATTTAGTCTAGACTATATCTTTGGGGTTATGAATATAGTTGAGGCCAAATAAGCATAGAAAATGGTTTGTCTAAGGGTGGAAATCTTCAGCTTTACAAGACAGTAACTATCTGAAAACTGGTTACCTTATGAATGTTTTACTAGATCTTAGTTTAGAAATTTCAATTACTTACAAAACTCCAGTGTATGTCTGTTTTAAACTAAACATCTTTATCAACTTTGATTCCTTCCTCAGTCCAGAATAATCAAAAAGTATTCTCTAACAAAGCCAAGAATAAAATAAATCCCAGAAACCAAAAAATGTCACCATTATTTTGGAAAAACATTTTTACTAACTGTAAGTATTTACAAATAGAAATATATAAGTATGTTCACGTCAGGAGTTTCTTAGTCAGTAACCTATATTCCCATTAGCCAAATAGTTTAAGTATGTAAATGAGTTTACTATCTAAGAACTTACAGCAACTGCAGTATTTCACATTAATACTCGCTTTACAATTTTTCAGAGTGCCTCTCATTTACTGTTATTTCATCTGATGGTCACAGCAGCCTGGTAAGGCGATCAGGTCTTATGTCACTGCCATTTAACACACAAAGGGTCTGAGCTTCAGAGAAACAACATGACTTAACCTTGAAGCCAGGCCTCCTGCCTCACCCTGTGCTATTTCAGTGGCACCGCATTTATGGAGAAATTTAGAGCTGGAAGAGAATGAAGACACCAGAAGTTTAATTATTCTGTTCTACAGACAACCTAGTGAGGTTAGATGGTCGTTAGGGTTCACACAGAATTTCTAAGAGAACTGAACCTAAAATCCAGGTCTCTGGACCCTCCTGTTTAAATCATTTAGTGTTAAAAACAAATTCAAGGGTATAGAGACCAGTCTGGAGATTCTTAAAATAAGAGTCCCACATGATTCAGAAATACTGCTCCTGAGCATATTTCCAGAAAAGATGCAACCTTTAACTTCATACACACGCTCCAGTGTTCACAGCAGCACTACTCAGAACAGCCAAGATGCGGAAGCAAACTCCACGCCCATCCATGGAAAAATGAAGACGACGTGGCACACACGTGGGGCAGACACACACAGAGGCACACAAGCAGAGTGTTACTCAGCCAAGAAAGAGCAGGAGGGCACGCCGCGCGCAGCAGCAGGGGAGGGCCCCGGGGGTGCCGCGCCTGTGCTAAGGCAGGGGCCGGGCCGGGTGGGACAGGCAAGTACAGAGAGAGCAGGGGCAGCGGAATTCCCACTCCACAATGAATGAGTCACAGGGACGAAGCCGGAGAAGGCAACAGCACCCACTCCCGTACTCTCGCCTGGAGAATCCCATGGATGGAGGAGCCTGGTGGGCTGCAGTTCATGGGGTCACTAAGAGTCGGGCATGGCTGAGCAACTTCACTTTCACTTTTCACTTTCATGCACTGGAGAAGGAAATGGCAGCCCACTCCAGTGTTCTTGCCTGGAGAATCCCAGGGGCAGGGGAGCCTGGTGGGCTGCCGTCTGTGGGGCCGCACAGGGTTGGACATGCCTGCAGCGCCGCAGCAGCAGCCGCAGGGTGGAATGCACGGGGTGGGATGCATGGGGTGGAGTGCACGGGGTGGGGCATAAGCCAGTGACACCGCAATGGCTCTGAAGAGGGGCAGGTGGTGACTGGGCTGCTGACCATCTTAGGCTGCAGTGGATCGCTACCTTGTCCACCTCACACACAGCACTGCGGCCCAGTTACACTTCAGCTGAGAAAGACGTGAACCATTCAGCATTTTCTTGCCTGATGTCAGTTTTTAAAGGAAGACTACAAAATCCTGGTGAGAAAAAAATGAAAAGGGAGTTCTTTTTCAGATGTGCAGAGAAATAGTGAAGCCAGGGCGCACACCGTGGGCGAGTCCTCCGTGCTTCCTGCTGGCAGCCGGGTGACACTCTCCTCACCCAGTTAAACACCAGCGCTTCCGGTGCTCACAGACACTGTGGGGGACAGTACAGGACACAATCTGCAATGCTACCTTGCACGGGGTCCCCTTAAAGTTACCCTGGACCCACTGGGGCAAACGGTCAGGCTTCCACATTCTCCCTGCCAGCCACGTGGCTGAGCCTGGCTCAGCATCACATACGACTCGGGCTTTACGATGGAAACATCAAAATTAGAATCAAGTTAAGTTACTGGAGAAGGGAATGGTAAACCAAGTTAAGTTAATTTAGGATTAAATCCTCTCTACCATTTATAAGCTGTGAGGCATTTCGTATCTGAGACCTTATTTCTTCACTTGTAAAATGAGACGGTAACAACCATCCCTGGGGTGAGTGGGACAGGCAATTGTCTAACACAGCACCTGGCCCACAGGCCGGTGGCCTTCGTCATCACAACATGATTACCATGACCAAGTATGTCAGGCTTATGTACAAGGACAGATAAATAACACATTCGAGACAATTCATTTAGAATAAGAAAATCAGACTTGCAACGCTGGAAGCTGCGTGCTCCTCACGGCTCAGCAGCTCCCGCACACGCTGCGTGTCTCGCCAGGTGGTCACTGCAGCAGCCTTTTTCCTAACACTTTGCAAGCACCATGGTTTTCGTTTGCCAGGCCAGCCTGTCCCTAACTCCCTGGTTAAGGGCTTGTGCTCTCAAGTTGGCATCTTTCTGGCAATGTTTCGTGTGCCCACACAGCCAGGCACCAGTCCTCCGCCACCCACCTGAGACTGCACTAACATGCCCCTGGGAGAAGAAGCCTGCTTGTACTCACACACTGCAGGAAGGAGAGGGATGAGGGCGGACTCTCCCTCCTCTTTCCTCCCCTCCTCCCTCTTCCCCGGTATTCTGTAAAAGGTCACACTTTAGAAGAAAGAAAAGAGGACACAAAACACTGGTAAGTAAAATCCAACAGCGGACATTTGTGTTTGCTGCATGCTGGACGTTGTTCTAAGCCGTCACACGTAAGCTCCTCGGGTAACTGTCCCAACCACCATGTGAAACTGTGTGCTATCGCTCCTCATTCTGAAACGAGAAAACTAACGCACGGTCAAATGGCAGACGTTATGCAGAGCCTGCCGCTGAACACCAGACTACAGAGATGCACAATCACACAGCACTTCCACTGTTTCCTTCAGTGAAGCGAGACGCCCACGAGGAGACGCGTGCGGGCCCCGCTTGTGAGGAGACGGTCCAGCACGTACCTCGCTGGTGAACATGGCGCAGAAGTAGTCGCTGCAGGCGGCCAGCACGATCCGGTGGGCGGGGAAGTCCTTCTGCTCCACTCTCAGCGTCACGTCGCAGAGGGTGTTGCTCTTCCTGAGGGCGTTCATGGAGTTGAGGATGGATTTGGCGTGGGTGTTTGTCATTATGTCTTTGGGAGCCATAATGCCTCTCATCAAGCAGCAAACACGGAGAGAGAACGAAAGGGATCCTCGTATTCTGTAAGGACAAGAAAGTAAACCAGTGAGCACACGTGAGAGCCGGGGACACTGAATACATTCAGCCAGCTTTACGGATGGAGGCGGCTCCATCCGGCGCAGACATCCACAACAGAGCGCCCTCCTCTTCCTGGCATTGCCGACACAGCCCAGCCACTGATCCCCCTGAGCAGATCTCATCCCTCCTCCCTCTGAATCCCCCTGTCATGGAGTGCCCAAACCGCCTGACATTACTGCCATCAACACTCCGCTCTAAGTAGAAAGAAACTACTCCTTTCTCCCCTATCTTCACAGGGCTGCTGTCTCTCAGGGTAAAAATCAGAAGATACAATTTCTTAAAGGTGTGATGTCACTATTTTTAATACCCTCAAGGAAATTAAGTAGCTGAATATTTACAGAGGGTGGGGACCCAGTTTTATATATTTTTTCTCCTACCAAGTGTATAATAAACGTTCAGTAACAGAATGCAAGAAAGGAACTGCACCTTCAACCTAGAGCAAAAGGCCACTATCAGTGAAAATAAACTTTTTCTAAAGAAGCACCCAATTAATTATTTATGATGGCTTCCAACTATATTTGGATTTGTTCTTAAAATGAAACTTCAAATGAGGACCCAATGCACGGCTGCATGCTAAGTCACTTCAGTCGTGTCCCACACTTTGTGACCTTATGGAGTGCAGCCCGCCAGGCTCCTCTGTCCACGGGGATTCTCCAGGCAAGAATACTGGAGTGGGATGCCATTATCCTTCTCCAGAGGATCCAGTACCTACATTGAATAATGGAGACCATGCAAGCTTAAGCTATTGAAGTTCTACAGAAAGGCCTACCTACTCTAATTATTAGTATACATTCGTCAATATTAACAAATTAATATTTGTAGTAATTCTTCTATACTATGAGAGAATTACTAGGATACAAAACGTATCAAAAGGCTACTACTAATTTTATGGCCACAGCCAGTCACTTGTAAAGCTCACTGTATGCATAAATTAAATGAACTCAGTAACAGGCTACACGTTAAAAAATTAATAGAAGTAATTTCTTGATTTTTGACAAGCTTCAGTTATTATTATTTTATTTTTGTTTATTTGCTTCAAGGACAATATCTGGGGAACGAAATTGGAAGGTTACCAAGAGTCTGTGTTGTATGGAATCCAAAATTTTCTGTAAGGCTCCACGAAAACTAAATCAAACTATGTTTTTCAAAAATCCACAACTCACAACCACAGTTTTATACGAAAAGGGAAAACGAGACCCTAAACCCTCATCTACTCCTGTTTACAGGTGGCGTACTATTCTTCAAGCGCTCCAGCCACTCTACAGGGTCCATTTTACAGAAAAGGAGGTGGTTCAGCCAGGCATAAGATGATCTCCAGAAAGACTTTCCTGCAGTCAACTTCGTTTCAACTCTGGAGACTGAGAAAGGCCCGCACGGACGCCGCTACGCGGTGAGGACCTTGGCGCGGCGGGTCGGAGCCGGCTCTGCCTGTCAGACAGTCACGGCCCCAGCGTGCGCTGCCCGCTCCCGGGGGCCCCGGCCGCGCTCCGCCCAGGGCCCCCGGCCCAGGGCCCCGCGAGCTCCCCGCTGGAGGGGCCGCCTCCCGGCGGGCGACAACGCCAGCGGCGCCCCCTCCCCGACAGCCTCCAGACGGAGGTCGCGGCGCTCGACGCCCGGAGGCCGCCGCCCGCCCTGAGGGGACGGCGGCGGGGGCGGGCGCCGGCTGCCGCCCCCGGGCCACTCACCTGCGCTCCGGCCCGCCGGGCGGGCGCGGGGCGAGCGGGCGGCCCGGGAGGTGCCCAAGCGCCGCCGCCCGGACCCGGAGGCTCCGGCGCCGCGCCCGCGGCCGCGCGCCCTGATGACGTCGTGCCCGCCCCCGTCACGTGCGGCGCCGCTGTCACGTGACCGCGGGCGCCGCGGGCGGGCCTGGGAGCGCGTGGGCGCGGCGCGAAGCTGGCGCGGGCGCGGTCCGCGGCCGAGACTCCCTGCGAGCCCGGCCCCTGGGGCCTCAAGACGCGGCGACCCGAGAGGAGTGCGGAGGTTTCCAAGGTAGGGAGCTGGCCGCAGGGCGCGTTTCACCTGCCGGGCGTTCAGGCGCCCTCTCACCGAGAAAACCCACCGAGGCGCCCCGTTTCCTCCCGTCCACAGTCCGCAGTAGCCTCTTCGGGCCGACCATCGCTGTGATGCGAATCCCGGAGCCCCGCGACCTCGGACCTCGGCGTTCTCGGCGTCACAGTCGGGTCTGCGGCCTCCGCCGCGCGGCTCTCTGCTGCTTGCCCTCCGAGACAGTGACGTGGAAGGGGCGTGCGGCCCTGGAAGCAGGACTCCGCCAGGGAGACTGCGAAGGACCTTAGACGTCCCGGGGCTCCTCAGGCCCCCTGTCCGCTTCTGCTGCCTTTCACAGCTCCTGCGTGCTGAGCGTTCTGCAGGAAATTTTGCTTCTGATCGGTTTTGGCGCGCTTATCTCAGCGCCTGGGAAGGGAATGAGGCTCCTTGATGCTGTTCCCATGAAGGTTCAGACCAGTTGAGCTTGAGTGTACCGTTTTCCTTTGCGGTGCCGTTGACTCTTCAGGGATAATAAAACTATGGCCGAGCGGGTAGCAGTGTTAAGGTCTAATTTTGTGTAGTGTTTCCATCTGTCATGTAGTATCTCATAAAATTCTCTTAAGTTCCGTATTTCTGAGTGCAGGATTGATCCAGGTTTTAGTGGGGGCATTTTGTAAAAGTTCACCAGAATGATGAATGCAGATATCCTTTAACAGCGATTTTTTTGGGTATATCTATTCTTTGTATATTCCCACACACATGAAAAAGGATGTGTGTACAAGGTTGTTTGTAGACTGGATTGGGGACTGTTTCAGTAACGTGTGGGGTGCATCCATACGATTCAATACCACGAAGTTGTGAACAGTGCGTATATTTTGTCATTAGTTGTGTAGAAGGGCTGGGAAAGATATAGTCACATTTGGCAGTATATGTATGAAAATTGCAGTTGGAAAGATACAAAGTAGAGTAGCAACAGAAGTTTCTTGGGAGAGAGGAACTGGTTGTTTGGGAGACAGGGTGGGAGAGATTTTCTCTACATATTTTTGTGCCTTTTGAATTTTACATCATGTGGACTTTATGTATAATTTAAATAAAAATAATCCCTTGTCTTCTGGCTGCAGAATAGCATCTAGATGCTTTAATGACATTGCCTAATTCCTGGCTGCAAGCAAGAACACTGCCAGCAAAAAAGCCAACACACCAAGGGGACTAGTCAGTCTTCTCCTGTTTTCTTCAAGGGTACAGCCCTAACATGTTTTGAGTCAAGTCACGGGGACACCGTCCTCATGTGAGAATATTTCTAAACTTTGGATATCTGACTCAGTACCCTGCAGCCCAAGCTGATTCTGAGTTCTTAGGTCCATTGGGGGAGGGCTGTGTCTGGATGAGGTGAGTGGATGTCAGGTTCCACACATTTCCCTGCCGTGGTGTTTGGACTCCTGGGATGGCTCTGGGTGTTGACAGCTGCTGAAGGGTTTCAGGAAGGGAAGCATGGATGTGTTGTGGAGCTCTACGTCAAGGACATCAAATGGGGGTCAGATCTCGAAGCGAATTAGGCAGAGGGCACTGTATTTTTGTGCCATCAGAGCATGGCAGACAGGAGAGTGTGCCTCATAATGATGGAATGTAATCACGCAGGGCCCCAGCTGCTGCTTTGAAATTCATCGTGAATTTGCTCCCAGCCCTAGCTCATGCCCCCGAGGGCTGGTTCCTGGTCCTGACTGAAGATAAGGCAGATATTGAGGAAGACACTTTCTGGGGAGATGGGACTCCTTTGTCAGCAGATTTGGGGTCAAGGACTTCTCCAAACACAGGGCGCTGCTGAACCTTTCTTAGGTTGCAAGGCAATAGATGTTCTACAACTAGAGCTTAATTAGTCTCTCCCCTAATTGTTTGCCTGATTGGAAGAGGGTAAAGTCAGAGTCTTAGCTCTTATTCTTGGCCTTTCTTTAATCAGAACTTATCACTGTTTCTCTCATCATTTTTCTCCTATAGTGCCCTCAACAAATATGTAGGAAATGAATGAACCATAGCATGCAGTTAGAGAAAGAAGGTAGGACCTGCTGCTAGTTAGCAGAGTTGGTGAAGGCAAGGCTGGATAGTCAATCAGGATTTTTAAATGATCCGAGGCTTTAAAACCTGGGGTTTAAGTCAGACCTGAACCTGGATTCAGATACTCTGATCCTGCTATCTTGTGAAAAAGTCCTGGTCTTTTAGGGCCTTAGCTTTTTCCATCTGTGGAATGGGATACTATTACCTACTATTAAGGGTTAAAAATAACATAAAATGACATATGGAAAGTGCAGAGGATTTCCCTGGGGACCCAGTGGAGAGGAATCCTCTTGTCAGTGCGAAAGACACAGGTTCGATGCCTGGTCCGGGAAGACCCCACACCACAGAGCAGCTAAGCCCCTGCACAACTGCTGAGCCTGCGCTCTGGAGCCCGGGAGGCGCAGCTGCCGGGCCCGCGCTCTGGAGCCCGGGAGGCGCGGCTGCTGAGCCCATGTGCCCAGAGCCTGGGAGGCGCGGCTGCTGAGCCTGCGCTCTGGAGGCCGGGAGGTGCGGCTGCTGAGCCTGTGTGCCCAGAGCTTGTACTCTGCAACTCTGTACTCTTCTAGTTTGGGAGAACCCCCCCAAACCAGAAGCCCATGCAATGAAGAGTAGCCCCTGCTTGCTGCAACAAGAGAAAGCCTGCACATGGCAACGAAGACTCAGCACAGCCAAAGAAAAAGATGCTCAGTAGATGTCCTCGCTTAGACCCTTCCCCTGGTCCTGTCCACCAGCAATGAGGAAACATACACACGGGGCCTCGCCAATAGCTGCGGGTCTGTTTCCTCAATACAACACAGATGGAGCTAGACCGGACGTGGTCCTTTCTGTACTAGTGACGCCTCCGAGGGCCAGACAGGCGGCCGCACTGCTGGGGAGGGCTGAGGGTGAGCCCGAGAGGCAGCCCTCCGTAGACACGGCTGCTCTTGGGCTGAGGTGGGCTGCTTCCGCTGTGCAGCACACAGCACAGCCGTGAATGCTTGCAGCCTGCAGGTCAGCAGTTTGAGGCGTCTGCACTCCGTTAATTCTGTGCATTTTGAACAGCACATCAGTGCAGTCACACCAGATTTAGTATCTCTAAGTAGCCCTACTCTCTTCTCCTAATCTTGAGATTTAGCCACATTGTAACTAGTTCTCTTTGCTTAAACTGTTTCACAAGAATAAACCAAGATTTTTTCCACTCAGCAGTTCTGGACGTTTGGCTTGTCTGCATTATGTTGCTACTATGTACAGCTACAATGAAACTTTTTAGTACAAGCTAAGTTTCTCAAGGGTAACTTTAAAAAAAAAAGGGAGTTGTGACCCACTGATGAGTTCTAAAACAACTTAAGTCAGAACCAGCATTAAAAAATTTTCAAGCATCCCCTGTGCTGGAAGCACTGGAGTCGCTTAACCACTGACTGCCAGGGAAGTCTCCCAGCATTTTTTAAACGAAGTAACTTAGGACAGATACCAGATGCAGCTCACACGGTAGTGTTATTTCATGTAATGTTTGAATGTTGTAACCTGTGTATACCCACACATCCAAAGTGGTCCCATGGATGACTCCCCAGCAGCGTCTGGTCAGGTCCACATCTGTACCAACATATCTTAGAATCTTTGGGGTTTTCAGGCTGTGGCTGCTCTGGGTCGTTGCTGGGGCAGGGCTTTCTCTAGTCGTGGCGAGTGGGAGCTGCTCCTGGCTGTGGTGTGCAGGTCCCCGTTGCGGTGGTTTCTCTTGCCGGGGGCCCGCTTGGCTCGCTCACCAGCCCGCCCACACCAGCCAAGCACCTGGGATTCAGACTGGAGCCTCAGCAGAATCGGGACCGACTCTGCTGGCTTCAGTCCTCTGGAGTTACATGCGAAGAGCGGAGCCCACACAGGTTACAGAATGCCAAGTGTCTTCTGTGCTTTATTATCATCATAGTCTTTGCATCAAGATACACAGCAATGATAGCGGGTTTCTTTTTAAAGCTTAGTATTAAATATTAAATATCTTTCCCCACTTTTAATTTTACATTACTCTGCCAAGAAAAAATTAAAACTCAAGTTATCTGAAGCCTGGACACACTTCCAAGATTAGCTGGGCTGTGTAAAAGTCGGTGGCTTTGTTCTTCCTGCCATGTGAGCAGGCCCAGGCCCTAGAAAGATGGGACCAGGTTATAACTGATTTTGAAAAGTGTGCTACAAAAACGGATGGCCTGTTATAAGCCAGGTTACAAAGTCAGGACAGGGGTGAGGGAGAGACAGTTTCTTCCAGAAATGGAAACTCTGAGGAGTCCCAGTCCATCGCTTTTCCCCAGAATGGAGCGAGGAGGGGTCAGATCTCACCGTGAGCTTCCCAGCCCCATCTCTGGGAGGGGGCGGCCGGGGGCAGGGTGGCCGCACCTGCCCTCCCCCATGTTTCTCAGCGAGGGAATGGAGTTTATTGCCCAGTGAGTGTGAAGTGGGCTGAAGCTTGGTTGGTATTGAATTCTCTAAGAGGTTTCTTCTAGAAACAGACAACTCAGACAATTCCTCTCACTTCAGCAAAGAAGTTATTTTAAAAGCACTTGGGAAGTTCCTTCTGCGCCCTTGGGGGCGGCTCAGAGGAGGGAGTCATCAGTACAGCCCCCTTCCAGGCCATATCGGAACTCCTGAAGGTTGGAGACCCCATAGAAGTGGACGAAGGCAGCCGCCACCACCAGGACATGGAAGATCTGATGAGACTGGAACTGCAGGGACAAGAGAGAAGCTTCAGGGCGATGGCAGGGGGACCTGGGGGAAGCGAGGAGGCACTGGCCTCTCCTAGTTCCTCCGCAAAATTTCCTGCACCATAAAACCGATACAAACAAACAACGTGTAAGTCCTGTCAGGGACTCACCCACCCACACGCACTGGCGTGAGCAGGGACACGCGCCACCCCAGACACCACCTGCCTTTGTCTCTCTCTGCCTCTGACTTCCACCTTTGGGCAGACTCACCACCACAGCCCTGCGAAGAGTCGTTTCTTACCCATATGTCGAATTTTCCGGGGAAGAAGCGCTCAGGAATGCGTGCGGCATAGAGGCCGGCTCCAGTGATGTACATCACAGCCATGAGGAAGAACCAGCCCATCTGGCCCACCGTGGTGGCCTTGACGAAGCCCTCTGCGATCGTGAAGTGCATGGTAGGCACGACGCCACTCAAGCCAAGCCCCAGGAACACCCCTGAGCAGACGGATGGAGTGCGTCAGGCACAGGGGCGGCCCTGCTGCCCTGCTGATACAGCACGTGTTCAAGAAATTTTGCACAAGATGGAGAGCCATCATCAGATGCTTCAACGTCTAGAGTGGGAAGGAGGCTGAGTAACTGCTGACACAGCCATTCCCTCCCATGGAGCGCCAAGAGCAAACATCTTGTGCTCTTTATTCTCTCTGAAGCAGCCAAGGCGGCCGTGTGCGTCAGAACTCTGATGGCTGCCTCGGTAGCCGAGGTGGCGAGCCCTCAGGTGACGGCCAGCCAGAGGCGAGTAGGAACGGGCGAGCCCTTAAGAGCACAGAGGACTTAAGGAGCAGGAATCCGACCTCCCGAGGAGACGGACCCCGGTGAGAAGCCCTAGGAGAAAGAGCTGAGGGCGCCCCCTCCACACCAGGCCCTGCCCACGGCCGCTGGGCGGGGCTCCGCGTCACCTCTGCAGACGCCCTGGGTGAGGCACGTTGGCTGGTGCTCGATGAATGGTTAACGCTCTTAGATGAGGGTTAACCCACAGCAATGTTAAGGCTCAAGGGACTGGAGACAGTGGTGATTGACGTGTGGCTGCAGTAGCTGGAGTCTGGACAAGACACCAGGAAGGGGCTCCTGCTCACAGCGACCCCGCCCCTCAACACAGCTCGGGCTCAAGGTGCTTTCTCTACCAAGCCATGCCTCTCATTCCCTTAGGAAAATAGCTCCCGGTGAGCTAGAGACTGTGCTTTGTACATTTCTTAACTTCCTCAAACCAGATGTAAGAGTAGTCTTTTCTGCACTTTAATTACTGTCCTATTGACATTTCGCTGAAATAGTATGAATCTTGCAGGGGAATTGAGCTTTGAGAATTCATGCTGTTTTTAAAGTTCTAAACACAAATCAGGGTCTGGGTGGGGGCCCAGGGCTGACCCCTTAGGCTCAAGGTCCAGACACCCACAAGGGCACGCCCTCCCCTGCGACCCACCTGCTCGCGTCTGGCGGTGCTTGGGCGTGGCGAACCGGTCCCACTGCGCCACAATGATGGCGGAGATGCCCAGGACGCAGACGAT
This sequence comes from Raphicerus campestris, assembly GCA_006410735.1. Classification (NCBI taxonomy): domain Eukaryota; kingdom Metazoa; phylum Chordata; class Mammalia; order Artiodactyla; family Bovidae; genus Raphicerus; species Raphicerus campestris. The sequence continues at coordinate 31,874 of SJYW01057064.1, read as the reverse complement.
GGAGAGGTAGATGAGCCGCGGCTGCGGGGAGCAGTAGAAGGAGTAGTAGAGCCAGGGCACGAAGCTCCCCATGATCAGCAGGGCGATCCCTGAGTAGTCCAGCCTGCAAGAGCCACGGGGAACAGTCCGGCCTGCAAGAGCCTCGGGCTGGCGGCCAGGAGGGGGCGCGGCGGCCGGCGGGGGGCGGGGCGGGCTCGACCGGAGCCCCGCGGCCCGGCCAGTGGCCTGACTCAAGCCCACACACGGTCAGGCACTGTTTGGGGCATGTTTGAAGGGCATCCCTTTGCCCAGGCTGTCAACAGCCACACCCCCTCACAGACACTCCATCAGGAGCTCCGTCCATCACAATCCAGCCAGGCCCCGACTCCCATGCAGGAGGGACTCCGCGTGTTCCGCAGTTCCCCCCCGCTCTGAAGCCAACGCCCTCACGGTGAGAGCATTACTAGGGGCAGTGCTCTCTCAGTTGGCTTTAATGATAGAGATGCTTTACTTGTTAACTGGTGTTACTGAGAAAAACAACAACTCAGCAACACTTCCAGAACCAAAAATAACAGCAGAAACGAGCGAACAGAAGCCCAGGCGCAGCGCTGGGGAGGACGCGCAGCGCTGGGGAGGACGCGCAGCGCTGGGGAGGACGCGCAGCGCTGGGGAGGACGCGCAGCGCTGGGGAGGACGCGCAGCGCTGGGGAGGACGCGCGCCTGGGGCTTCTGATACGCTCTCCCGGCTGGTGGGCGGGCGCTCCCGTGGGGGGCGTCGCCCTGACGGGAAGGGGGCGCGGCCGGGCGCTTGGTGCAGGAGAGCCACGGCGGCACTGCCAGTCTCTGGACAGCGCTGCGCCAGGATGACGGCTACCCACATTGTCAGGTCGGACTTAAGAGAAAAGCTTCCTGACCCTCTTAACACCCACGGNGTGCAGGAGAGCCACGGCGGCACTGCCAGTCTCTGGACAGCGCTGCGCCAGGATGACGGCTACCCACATTGTCAGGTCGGACTTAAGAGAAAAGCTTCCTGACCCTCTTAACACCCACGGAACATCAGGGAATCTTGAGCCCCTGCAGTCACCAGGACCCCCCAGCACCCGATCACAGGGCTTGACGACAGCGCGCGGCCCTTCCCCACCGCCATCCCTGTGACTCACTTGGAGAAAGTCCGGGAGACTTTCTCTGAATGACAGTAGACAGTGTGAAAGAGCCAGGAGAAGCTGAGGCAGAGCACCGCCCCCAGGAAGAACATCCCGAACACCACCTTCTCCTGGAGCGGGGCCATGAAGTACATGTTTGGCCGCAGCATGGTCAGGATCCCCAGGAAGAGAAACAGCACAAAGCCTGCAGCAGGGAGAGGAGAGGAGTCAGGAGGGTGGCAACAGGCGATGCTTTCAACCAGCCCTGACGCCACAGGCTGAGCTGCGGGAACCCAGAGACCCAGACCAAAAAGGGCGTCTGCTGAACGCCGACGTGTCCTTTATAGACGGTGGATCTCCGACGGGACCACAGAGGACATCCGTTCCGACGTCTGCCCCAGTCTCACTCAAGTGACGAAGGGCCCTGCGAGCTCCCCAGCTGTAAAGACACCGCCAGCTCCCTCATGATCGCGCCAACGGTGCTTCTCCTTCCCACGGACAAAGGCCACACAGCTCCTGGCAGGAAGCAGATGAGCCCGGCACCCCCGGGGCCTCACCAAGCAGGTGCGTCCAGATGTTGCCGGTCTCCGTGTGGATGCGGAAGATGCTCTTGAAGCAGGCGCGGAAGGAGGGCATGGGCGGCCGGTGGCCGTGCAGCAGGTAGTCATTGTCCTTCAGCCAGTCCGGGAGCACGTCGTACGGGATGACCCTCCAGCGGCCCTCCCAGACCTGCAACCACACGCGCTCTTAAGCGGGGCCGGGAGCCACGAGCCTCCCCAAGGACGCGGCGTGCAGGAGAGCATCCGCCGGGTTCCAGAGGGTCCCGGGGAGCGGTGGGGGCCAGCCCAGGGCTGCAGACGCCAGACAGCAGGAGCAAGGCTGCCCCCAGACCCCTGCTTAGAGTGTCTTTGTTCTTGTGTCAGGAGGCTTATCTGGATGTGCTTAGCTGAGCAGGTCAGAATATGGCAGGACCTCCTCTCAGCTACCTGAGAAGCATCGCAGGTACACATTTACCGCTCCCCCCACACTCTGGTGGCTGTCTGTCATCGTCCCCCTTTGAGCAGCTAAGTTCTCACTGTGTTGAGACTGTGACTTTTCAGAGCAAGAGTTCTTAACCTAGGACGTAGAGACAATGGACAGTGTCCAGAGAGCTGGTGAGCAAGGTTAGTGTCAGAACGTGTGACTCTGTCACCCGTGGGAATCATAGATATTTTCATGTTAGTTTTGCAGATACCAGTTTCTACTCGTCACCACTCAGAAAGGACAAGTTCTGACAACACAGCTCATCGTGAATGCGTGTTCAGTGTGCTGATAAAGATGCGGTGCTCCCGTCTCAGCCCCGGGTGGGTGAGCCCGGTCCCTCCCCGCCAGGACAGGACCTTGTACACGAACTCCTCCATCTTCTCCATGGCGTGGTGGGCCTGCAGGGGCAGCGTGAGCACTCGCACCTCCTCCTCCTCCTCCTGCGGCCCTGGGCAGGCCTGCTCCTCCTCGGCCTGTGGGGAAGGGGAGAGCGGCTGCAGCCCTGGAGGGCCTGGGGACGTGCGTGTCTGGTGCCCACGAGCCAGGCCACGCCGCCCACTGCCGAGCCTCTCCTGCACACAGGCCTCGGGTCTGCTCTCCGGAAGCAGGATGGTGCCTCAGTTTGCAACATCACAAGCGCTGGGGGAGGGCGCACTGCAGCGCCCGAGGCGCAGGGCCAGCAGCCCAGGCCTGCAACAGGCCCTGGCAGCCCGCCTCTGTCTCCAAGACGGTGGCCCTCAGCTTCCCCCAGTTTCCCAAACACTTCTCGTTTAGACCGCTGAATGAGGAGGAATAAGACAGAGGCTCAGAGATCCGCTAAGACTCTCAGTCTGATCGGTGCCCCGTGCACCGGCCCTGGGGCCCAGACAGTGTCCACCTGCTCTGGGAGAAGCCAGGCCTCAGAGCCGGCTCCACAGAAGCAGCAGCAGGAGGGCGTGAGAGGGCTCGCCTCCGGGGAGGCCTCTAGAGCTGAGGCGGGAGGGCAGTTCCTCTGCTGGGCGGGTTTTCCTCCTGCGACGCTTCCTCTTAGATCTTGTGATAGAGGAACACCCCCCACCCCCCGCCAAATCCATCCTCTGTCCGTCTGGGCACAGAGTCCCTGGTCTCCCTCCGAGTGGGGATGCTACTGGGGTTTTGCTCAGGCAAAATGAAAAGCCCATTTGGCTGTACATGAGGCCCTGCCAGGCCCCTCCAGGAACAGGGCCTTATCTCCCCCCTCCGCCCCTTGGGGACTCTGAAGAATGAGATAAAGCAGCCAGGTGCGGCCTCACAGCAGCCTGGGGCAGCACCTGCTCCTCCCACGAGCCTTCCAGCTGGCCAAAGCGGCAGGGATTTTCGATGGTATATGGAGCCTGGCCTGACTGCTTCCTGCCTTTGTCAGGACAGACAGTCCAGGGCGCTGTGGCTCTGGGGAGACCAAAAGGTCTCAGAAGAGGCTGACCAGGGAGATGACTTACTTTGGTTTGGCTGGTGACCGCCCGCTTGCCCTTCTCCTCGAGCAGGGGTCCCAGCTCGGCCAGCTCCACTGTGTCGGCCGCCCTGTTGCTGGCGGGAGCCCCGTTGCCCTGGGCCACCGCAGGTCCCTTGTGAGACGACATCAGGATGGTACCTTGGGGCCCTCCGGCTTCAGCCTGGGGAGAGCGTGGGGTCTCTTGGCCCCAGGGGCCAGAGAGCTCCCTGTGATGGGGACACTGGAAGCAAACACAGACACAGGGTGTTGACAGTTTATCGTTCTGATGTCTCATTTATGAAGTCAATACTGAGAAAGAGACAGGCCCCCACTCATACCCTCTCAGTCTCAGAGGCCAGTTAACTGCATCTCTCCTCCTCTGTACCATCAGCCTTTACTGAGGCCTCACTAACCTTAAAATCTGAAAACCTAGTTGCTTCAAAAGATTTGTGTGTTTTGCACCAAACTGTCACCCCAGAAAAACAGCTACCCACCCCACATCCCTCCCACAAACACAGAGCCCGTTCAACGAGCCGAGTTTNCACTAACCTTAAAATCTGAAAACCTAGTTGCTTCAAAAGATTTGTGTGTTTTGCACCAAACTGTCACCCCAGAAAAACAGCTACCCACCCCACATCCCTCCCACAAACACAGAGCCCGTTCAACGAGCCGAGTTTATACTGGTTCCCAGGGCTGGCCCTGGAAAAGCCTGGCTCCGAGACTGAGTGGCAGAAAGAGGAAGCCGAAGCCTGGCTGTAATCACCACAGGCCACCCAGGCGGAGAAATGAACCAACTGCCAACTGAGCTCAGTGGGCTTTACCTACAAATGCCCTGAAACGTGTGTGCCGCCTACAAAAGTGGGCCAAGGGTGGGCTAGCGGCCCCGGGGGTGGGCCAGCGGCCCGGGGGTGGGCTTCTCTGCGAGGTCTACTGCTTCTGTTGGAGGACCACCGCCCAGCTCTGTGAGGAGAGCACACTTTGCTCACAGCCTGTCTTGCAGCAGCAATAACTCACCTGGCCGTGGGAGGCTGAAGACATGAGGCAGCCCACCCTTGCCCCACCACCAAGCCGGCTCCGCACGGGCCTGTCCTTGCGACCACAGATCATAACCTAGGCCCCACTCTAAAGAGCTTTGGACCTGAGCCAGCACACGGACCCTGCAGGAGGCGGTCTTTAATCAGGCCTCCGGAAGATAAGAGGAACATTAAGAGGAAGGGAAAAGTGCCCCAAGGCTTCCGAGCACCCCCCCCCCCCCCAACAAAGGAATTTACTGCTCACAGCAACAGCAGCCAGAAGAGTAACATTTTCCTGCACGGGTCACCTGCGCCCTAGGAGCCACCAGGCAATTGCAAAGATGGCCAGGTAACACCTGCATGGAGCAAGCTGCACCCCGGGGAGGAAGCAGAGCTCAGCCACGTCTCTCACCAGATGCTCAGCGCGGCCCCACTCCCGAGAGGGCGGTGTTTGCCTCCACCGTGGCCACTGCACGTCCATCTTGGACACGTGTGCCTGTTCTTTCACCCAAGAGTCACCTCGATTCCTTCTCAGAGATCAAGGCCGGATCTATGTAGTCAGGTGAGGGCAGCCCGCAAGTTTCTGGCCATGCCAGGCTCAGCCATCAGTACAGCTGAGAGCTGGTTCAGGAGAGCAAATGGCCATAAGCTGTGGTGCCGACACACAGGCAGCGGCTGCCCCTCCACACACACAGGACTGACAGGAAAGATGCCAGCCCACAGCTGTGGCCAGACTGAGCCCCAGGAGAACAGGAAGCCAGAGGCCCGCGAAACCCTCGGGAGACAGGCGGCCCACGTGAGCAGAAACACTGGGCAATCTCTTTCAATAGGCTGACCACAAAACACATTTCCTCAAACTGAAGTACTCCTGAACAAACAGCTTCAGGAAGAAACAATTTATGCTGCAGTGAAAAATTCAGATAGCTTTGGGCATCCCAGAAAAGTATGAAAAGGAGAATATACTTAGCTAGAATACAGTACTCAAGAGGCAGCCACTAGGGTTAAAAAATAGCTATTTTCTCAGGTTCTGGGAGGCAGTGCACAGTCACTAATTTACACGTGTCTCTGGTTGTGGGCAGAACCTGTATTCAGAACAGGCCCTTCAGCAGGACAGCGCAGGCGAGCCCTGGGCTAGGATGGCGCACACACGGCGCGGGTGAGTGCTGTGGGCCTGACTCACCAGTGGGCATGAGAATGATAGCCTTATACGTTGGGCAGTCAGGGCCAGAGAGCAGGCGCGGACTCCATCCTGGCGCACTTCCTAACTTCCTCACTGGGTCTGACGCTCTCATGCCCTCAAGCCCAGTGTCCTAGGAGGACCTCAGTCTGTGGCAATCTTCAAAGGCTTTCCTCGTTAAGTTGAAATCACCTTCTGTCGCTTCTGAGCCCCTTTGGCTCCCGCACCCCACCCCCAGCGTTATCTCTAGACCCAGAGTCACTAACTGACAGGCACCCGTTAACTCAAAAGCCAGGCACGTCACAGCTCATCTCACAAGACACACTGCCACGCATCAAAGAACAGATGACGACACTCAGCGGAGGCCACGCCACCAGAATGAGCGGAGGCCACTGTCCAGCGGGGTCTTCCAAACTACCAGCACAGGGAGAGGAAGGGGGCGGAGGCCTGGTAAGAAAGAAAAGCAAGTAATGCTAGAACCTGAATGTCTGCTTGGCAGGGTGGGCCTCTCAGACGGCTGGTGACCGGGACAAGCGAGCCTTTCGGTGTCCGCTGTGTCACGCCCGCACCAGCCCCTGGGGTGTGAGGACGGACTCTGAGCACTCAGAGCCAGATGGGCTTCATTTTCCCACGAGCTTTGCTTCTGATTTTTTAATATTAAACAGGTTTCTTCTTAAAAATTTTTAAAAATTAATTTTATTTACTTATGGCTGTGCTGGGTCTCTTGCTGTGGCGGGCGCAGGCTCCAGGCCATGCGGGCTCAGTGGCTAATGGCTGCGGCTGCGGGGGTCGCAGCTCCGGCTCAGGGGCGCAGGCTCGGCAGTCGTGGCGCCGGGCTTTGTTGCTCCCTGGCGTGAGGGGTCTTCTTGAACCTGTGTCTCCCGCGTTGGCAGGTGGATTCTTTACCACTGAGTCACCAGGGAGGCCCTCACAAACCTTCCTATCCTTATATATTCTAGAGGAAACACCGTTCTCCTGAAAACCGCTGCATCCGATCAGGCAGTTATAATCGGGCCAAACTCCACTGTGCGCATTTTTGATGGGATTTCTTTGCTTCAAGCTGATGCATCTTTGCCGCTAAGCCCCCCCCCCCCCCTTGTCCAACCCGCTGGATAGCCTGTGACACTGGAGGGCAGGGCTGTGGGGGCAGGGCTGCCTGTGCTCCTGGGAACGAGATTATCTATCTGGCGCCAAACTTGGGGAAGCCCTGATTCTTAGTTGCCAGCCTTTGTTGGTGAGTTTATTTCCCTCACACTTTTGGAGACATTTATTTTGTAACTCAGTTCCCAAGTTTTTCACATTATAGTACACTCCTTCTCAAGAGTCAAAGGCACAGAACTTCTAGAAATTTTTAATCTAGGGTCCCTGGGCCCTTGGAGGTTCTGTTGTGTCTGACTCTGCAACCTCATGGACTGGAGCCCTCCAGGCTCCTCTGTCCATGGAATTCTCCAGGCAAGAATACTGGAGTGGGTGGCCATTCCCTTCTCCAGAGGATCTTCCTGATCCAGGGATCAAATCCACGTCTCCTGCATTGCGGGAGGATTTTTTTTTTTCCTTTTGAACGATGTATGCAGAGTTTTGTTTTTTTTTTTTTGTAAAGCACACACATCAAGGACCAGTTTGCTGTTCGATTGCTGCACAGATGCAGTCCCAGCAACAGGCAGAAAACTCAGCGACCACAGTGCCAGAAGCAAGCGTCCATTCACATTCGGTGAGCTTGTCCTCATCAGCAGAAAGACTGGCCCAAGCTGCTCAGCGCTGCGTCGCCTCAGTCATGTCCGACTCTGTGTGACCCCATAGACGGCAGCCCACCAGGCTCTGCTGTCCCTGGGATTCTCCAGGCAAGAGTACTGGAGTGGGTTGACATTTCCTTCTCCAAGGAAGATTCTTTACCACTGAGCCACCAGGGAAGCCCAAAACAAGACTAGTCAAAGCAGTGAGGACAAAGAGCACAGCCGCCCTCTCCACTGCTCTGCCAGGGAAGGTGGCTGCACAGCACTGCTGGGGACCCGAGTCAAGGCAAAGGCTTATGCATGAAAACTACTGAGTTCCAGCAACGGAGCCTGAGCTTTCCTATTTCAGTACAAGTGTCACTGACTTACGAGTCTGCAACGAAAGCCCANCCCCCCCCCCCCAACAAAGGAATTTACTGCTCACAGCAACAGCAGCCAGAAGAGTAACATTTTCCTGCACGGGTCACCTGCGCCCTAGGAGCCACCAGGCAATTGCAAAGATGGCCAGGTAACACCTGCATGGAGCAAGCTGCACCCCGGGGAGGAAGCAGAGCTCAGCCACGTCTCTCACCAGATGCTCAGTGCGGCCCCACTCCCGAGAGGGCGGTGTTTGCCTCCACCGTGGCCACTGCACGTCCATCTTGGACACGTGTGCCTGTTCTTTCACCCAAGAGTCACCTCGATTCCTTCTCAGAGATCAAGGCCGGATCTATGTAGTCAGGTGAGGGCAGCCCGCAAGTTTCTGGCCATGCCAGGCTCAGCCATCAGTACAGCTGAGAGCTGGTTCAGGAGAGCAAATGGCCATAAGCTGTGGTGCCGACACACAGGCAGCGGCTGCCCCTCCACACACACAGGACTGACAGGAAAGATGCCAGCCCACAGCTGTGGCCAGACTGAGCCCCAGGAGAACAGGAAGCCAGAGGCCCGCGAAACCCTCGGGAGACAGGCGGCCCACGTGAGCAGAAACACTGGGCAATCTCTTTCAATAGGCTGACCACAAAACACATTTCCTCAAACTGAAGTACTCCTGAACAAACAGCTTCAGGAAGAAACAATTTATGCTGCAGTGAAAAATTCAGATAGCTTTGGGCATCCCAGAAAAGTATGAAAAGGAGAATATACTTAGCTAGAATACAGTACTCAAGAGGCAGCCACTAGGGTTAAAAAATAGCTATTTTCTCAGGTTCTGGGAGGCAGTGCACAGTCACTAATTTACACGTGTCTCTGGTTGTGGGCAGAACCTGTATTCAGAACAGGCCCTTCAGCAGGACAGCGCAGGCGAGCCCTGGGCTAGGATGGCGCACACACGGCGCGGGTGAGTGCTGTGGGCCTGACTCACCAGTGGGCGTGAGAATGATACGCCTTATACGTTGGGCAGTCAGGGCCAGAGAGCAGGCGCGGACTCCATCCTGGCGCACTTCCTAACTTCCTCACTGGGTCTGACGCTCTCATGCCCTCAAGCCCAGTGTCCTAGGAGGACCTCAGTCTGTGGCAATCTTCAAAGGCTTTCCTCGTTAAGTTGAAATCACCTTCTGTCGCTTCTGAGCCCCTTTGGCTCCCGCACCCCACCCCCAGCGTTATCTCTAGACCCAGAGTCACTAACTGACAGGCACCCGTTAACTCAAAAGCCAGGCACGTCACAGCTCATCTCACAAGACACACTGCCACGCATCAAAGAACAGATGACGACGCTCAGCGGAGGCCACGCCACCAGAATGAGCGGAGGCCACTGTCCAGCGGGGTCTTCCAAACTACCAGCACAGGGAGAGGAAGGGGGCGGAGGCCTGGTAAGAAAGAAAAGCAAGTAATGCTAGAACCTGAATGTCTGCTTGGCAGGGTGGGCCTCTCAGACGGCTGGCAACCGGGACAAGCGAGCCTTTCGGTGTCCGCTGTGTCACGCCCGCACCAGCCCCTGGGGTGTGAGGACGGACTCTGTGAGCACTCAGAGCCAGATGGGCTTCATTTTCCCACGAGCTTTGCTTCTGATTTTTTAATATTAAACAGGTTTCTTCTTAAAAATTTTTAAAAATTAATTTTATTTACTTATGGCTGTGCTGGGTCTCTTGCTGTGGTGGGCGCAGGCTCCAGGCCATGCGGGCTCAGTGGCTAATGGCTGCGGCTGCGGGGGTCGCAGCTCCGGCTCCGGGGCGCAGGCTCGGCAGTCGTGGCGCCGGGCTTTGTTGCTCCCTGGCGTGAGGGGTCTTCTTGAACCTGTGTCTCCCGCGTTGGCAGGTGGATTCTTTACCACTGAGTCACCAGGGAGGCCCTCACAAACCTTCCTATCCTTATATATTCTAGAGGAAACACCGTTCTCCTGAAAACCGCTGCATCCGATCAGGCAGTTATAATCGGGCCAAACTCCACTGTGCGCATTTTTGATGGGATTTCTTTGCTTCAAGCTGATGCATCTTTGCCGCTAAGCCCCCCCCCCCCCCTTGTCCAACCCGCTGGATAGCCTGTGACACTGGAGGGCAGGGCTGTGGGGGCAGGGCTGCCTGTGCTCCTGGGAACGAGATTATCTGGCGCCAAACTTGGGGAAGCCCTGATTCTTAGTTGCCAGCCTTTGTTGGTGAGTTTATTTCCCTCACACTTTTGGAGACATTTATTTTGTAACTCAGTTCCCAAGTTTTTCACATTATAGTACACTCCTTCTCAAGAGTCAAAGGCACAGAACTTCTAGAAATTTTTAATCTAGGGTCCCTGGGCCCTTGGAGGTTCTGTTGTGTCTGACTCTGCAACCTCATGGACTGGAGCCCTCCAGGCTCCTCTGTCCATGGAATTCTCCAGGCAAGAATACTGGAGTGGGTGGCCATTCCCTTCTCCAGAGGATCTTCCTGATCCAGGGATCAAATCCACGTCTCCTGCATTGCGGGAGGATTTTTTTTTTTCCTTTTGAACGATGTATGCAGAGTTTTGTTTTTTTTTTTTTGTAAAGCACACACATCAAGGACCAGTTTGCTGTTCGATTGCTGCACAGATGCAGTCCCAGCAACAGGCAGAAAACTCAGCGACCACAGTGCCAGAAGCAAGCGTCCATTCACATTCGGTGAGCTTGTCCTCATCAGCAGAAAGACTGGCCCAAGCTGCTCAGCGCTGCGTCGCCTCAGTCATGTCCGACTCTGTGTGACCCCATAGACGGCAGCCCACCAGGCTCTGCTGTCCCTGGGATTCTCCAGGCAAGAGTACTGGAGTGGGTTGACATTTCCTTCTCCAAGGAAGATTCTTTACCACTGAGCCACCAGGGAAGCCCAAAACAAGACTAGTCAAAGCAGTGAGAACAAAGAGCACAGCCGCCCTCTCCACTGCTCTGCCAGGGAAGGTGGCTGCACAGCACTGCTGGGGACCCGAGTCAAGGCAAAGGCTTATGCATGAAAACTACTGAGTTCCAGCAACGGAGCCTGAGCTTTCCTATTTCAGTACAAGTGTCACTGACTTACGAGTCTGCAACGAAAGCCCAGAATCTAACTTTCTCTGTAGCTCTTCTCCAGGTAAAGCTATCTCAACAGAAATAGGTCGTTTTTGAATCCCAAACAGACAGGTAAGCTTTCCAAATGCCATGACAAGGAAAAGTAAGCAGGAATGTGAAGGCTTCATCCCAGCCCTCGGTTTTAATACCTGGCTTCTGAGTACAGTCGCCGTATGGTAACTGGATACTGTGAGAGCCCCAGTGAAACAAGTAAATGAGGCACGTGTCTAAAAGCGAACCACTCGGAACCAGGTGAGTGAGGGCACTGTCAAGGATCTAGTCAACCTAAGAGAGCTAAAACTTCACACACAGTAACCATACCCCCAACATTTCTGAGCAGGAAAAGGCACTTCACCTTGAAAACAGCGAAAGGAACACAGTCCAGTGGGCAACATGATGGACAAATGGACATTAAGGGCAAAACCGAACAACTCTGATGGATACCAGCACCAGAAAACACCCCGCCAGTACTGCTGAAACTTCTGCCTGCAAAGACAGCTTCGGTCTTCCCCGGTGGCTCAGGCAGTGAAGAATCCGCCTGCAATGCGGGACACCTGGGTTCAGTCCCTGGGCTGGGAAGATCTCCTGGAGAAGGGAAAGCGAATACCACTCCAGTGTTCTGGCCTGGAGGATTTCTGGGACTTACAGTCCATAGGGTCGCAGAGCCACCCACGACTGAGCAACTAAGTTCATTTGGTTCACCAGTGTGCTCACCAGTAGGTGGGGGTGGGTCCCAAGTGCGTCAGACAGTTTCTTTTTGGCTTTATATTAAAGAAGTCAAGGAAATTTCTTAGGGAAATAAAGAACAGACTTACTGGCCTAGAAAGAAGTGAAAATTTCTTTACCTGTCCACAAATAAGCGTGGCATTGTGGCTACAGAGACAAGGCAGAGAGGAGTCTGGCCTCGATTTTAAGAGGAGGCAGTAACTTATCTGTTCTCCTAGTACCACTACAAGGCTAAATGCCATAGAGTGCTGGAGGAATTCAGAAGCTCAGTCTGAGCTGGAAAATCGGTAAAGGTTTTGTGGAAGATTTTAAGGAAGGATTTTGATAGGGAAAGATAGAATCAGAGCATTCCTGAGGGCAGTGCTGTGAGCCTGGGCAGGCGCAAAAGAACAGAGACCCCAGGGCAGTGAGGAATCCACTTTCCACAAGGAAATCCTGGAAAGGCAATGTGAGGCCAGACTGAAGAAGAAACTGAAGACAGTCTAAAAGCTAAAATCCGCAGCGCACTTTATCCATTAGCAACCGGGGGCCCACTGGGAAGGGTGTGCCCTTGTCTGAGCTTTCAACCTGCAGGCAAACTAGTGGCTTAAAATTTCTGTTTATGCCCTGGGCATCAGATAGTTTTCTTGGCCCCTGAGAACAGAATGCTTTCAGATTCTACTCAACAATTAGGTACAGTTTCGGGGAGCCCTGCCCTGAGATGGCTGCTTACGGGCAACACACCAGTCCTTAAGACTGATGCCCCAAGAACACGGAAGTACTCCTGGGGTGAAGAAATTCCAGGGCAGCAATGCGTGTGTCAGCGCCCCGCCTGAATCCCAGCACTGCGTGGACGCTACCAAACAGCAGCAGCAGCAGCAGCAGCAGCAGCAGCTGCGCCACAAGAGGCGAGGGAAGCCTAGGTCTTAGTGAAAAGCCGTAGACAGACCCCAGAGCCCCTTCACTTCGGAGAGCCAGTCAGTGCAGGGCTCGCTTAATTCAAGCGGGGCGCCTATACTTCCTTCCCTGCTGTGTCTTCTCCCTCCGCGGGGAAAATGCCAGGTTGCAGGCCGCCTGTTGCTCCTCCGACACCTGAAGCTCCCTAAATGAAAGTCGCCTTGTTCGTTTCCCACTCGCTTGCGTAGCGCCGGAAACCGAGAGGAAACATCTATTCCATTAAAACCTGAAGGTCTGACCAAAAACCTCAAACACAGGATGGCACCTATGAGAGATTTCTGAAGGAATGAAATTTCCTTTTCCCCCAAAGTACTTTAGATTTCGCTCACATTGCAGCATTTAGGACCACCTTACACTCAGGCCAACTGTCCACCAGCCTCCCCTTCCCCGCCGCCAGTGTGGGCACTTGTCACGGTCTAGTAACCGAGGGGCTCCTCGGGCTGCCGAAGGCGGGGGCTCCCCGCCGGACGGCAGCTCCGAGCCTCAGGCCCGCAGCCCCTCGGCGCTCGCCTCGCGCGGTCTCGGGACCAGGCTCAGCTCCGGCCTGGCGGCCCTGAGCCGGAGCCTGAAGCCCGACGTCTCACCCTGGCGACTGGGGGGTTCGGCCGCCACCGCGGCTGTTGACAGCGGGGGACGCGAGTC
>SJYW01057052.1:0-19647 GCA_006410735.1 Raphicerus campestris | reverse complement strand
GCAATCTTGATTCTAGCTTGTGTTTCTTCTAGTCCAGCCTTTCTCATGATGTACTCTGCATAGAGTTAAATAAGCAGGGTGTCGATATACAGCCTTGAAGTACTCCTTTCACTTTACGGCAGATCAATGGGGAAAGAGTGGAAACAGCGTCAGACTTTATTTTGGGGGCTCCAAAATTACTGCAGATGGTGACTGCAGTCATGAAATTAAAAGATGCTTGCTCCTTGGAAGAAAAACTAGACAGCATATTAAAAAGCAGAGATATTACTTTACTAACAAAGGTCTGTCTGGTCAAAGCTATAGTTTTTCCAGTAGTCGTGTATGGATGTGAGTGTTGAACTATGAAGAAGGCTAAGTGCTGAAGAATTGATGCTTTTGCACTGTCATGTTGGAGAAGACTCTTGCGAGTCCCTTGGACTGCAAGGAGATAAATCAGTCCATCTTAAAGGAAATCAGTCCTAAATATTCATTGGAAGGACTGATGCCGAAGCTGAAACTCCACTACTTTGGCCACCTGATGTGAAGAACTGACTCACTGGAAAAGACTCTGATGCTGGGAAAGATTGAAGGTGGGAAGAGAAAGGGATGACAAAGGATGAGAAGATTGTATGGAATCACTGACATGATGGACATGAATTTGAGTAGGCTCCAGAAGTTGGTGATGGATAGGGAGGCCTGGTGTGCTGCAATCCATGGGGTTGCAGAGGTGGACATGACTGAGCGACTGAACTGACTGAACTGATACTCAGAATGTACTGTGTAACTGAGTTCTGGCTCCATTTCTTAGGACACAAGATGTCCCAGAAGAATACCTACTCAAATCCAGTGGTTTCCAGAAATCTATTTTGAATTGCCTTATTTCTTTTCACATGGGTCAGCTTCCAAATAATTATCTTTATGACTTCCATCATGAATATATGAGTGTGTGCATGAGCACGCAGTTAAAATAAGGAGATCTCTGATATAATAGTTCAATTCTGTTTCAGAGTTGAAAAAACAAAGACCTAGGGAACTCTAATGAATTACTCCATATCATGACTTGTATGAAACAAAACCATAAAGTATTTTCACGATTTCATTCTTTACTCTACACAATATGAATTGTCCCTCCAGTCTCCTTGAATTCTGCTTATAATAAGAGGAGTAGTTTTCAAAGGGGTAGTTCAGTTGTCTCCATTGGAATATATTATGTTTAAATGAGCTCTTGGATGTGTGGATGGCCACGTGCATGCATGCTCAGTTGTGTCCAACTGTTTGTGACCCCATGGACTGCATGTAGCCTACCAGGTTCCTCGGTCCATTAGATTTCCCAAGCAAAAGTACTGGAGTAGGTTGACATTTCATTTCCTGCACTGGCAGCAGATTCTTTACCTCTGCACCACCTGGGAAGCCTAAGAAAGCCATTTGCTCCTATTCTAAAGTGAACAGAGGGGGCTTCCCTGGTGGCTCAAATGGTAAAGAGTCTGCCTGCAATGTAGGAGATGCAGGTTTGATCCCTAGGTCTAGAAGATCCCCTGGAGAAGGGAATGGCTACCCACTCCAGTATTCTTGCCTGGAGAATCCCATGGACAGAAGAGCCTGGTGGGTTACAGTCCATGGGGTCACAAAGAGTCAGACACTTTGAGTGACTGATACTTTCACTTTCAAAGTGATCAGAGAGGTTAAGTAACTGAATGGCCAATGGTGAGTGCACAGAAATGGTTTCTGCATAAACAGGTAGGCAAAGGCTGGAGTGAATCATTGGGCCTTTTGCACATGTTTGGAAGCCTCACAGAGAATCAATAAAACCTGGAGAATGACTTTGCAAAATAATTGTTCTGCTCCATTAAAAGAACTGTTCACTTTTTTGTTTCCTGCTGTCTTCTTGTTGAAAATACAGTTTTACATAGTAACAGTTCTTAGCACCTGTACTTATTTATCATGCATCTCTCATTAAATTTTAATATAAACATTTACTTCTGCTTTTTTGTGAGCCTTTTAAAATTGCTTCATAAGGTCTTTGAGGACCGAATTGATCTGAAGCACCTAAACTGTATAGAACTGAGATGAAGCACATTTTGTTATCTAACATCTGGTTCTGAGTGACAACAATTTTCTTTTCTGCAAAAGACTGTTCATTGAGTTATTGATTCCAAGTCATATATTTATTGAATTTGATCATTACTCAAGCCACGGATTATGTTTTAAGAAATGCAGTGAATTTACAATGAATTAGTAAATGTAATAATTCCACTGGGGCATCCCAAGTGACACTAGTGGTAAAGAACCAATGCAGGAGATGGAAGAGACATGGGATTGATCTCTGGGTCTCAAAGATTCCCCAGAGAAGGGAATGGCAACACACTCCAGTATTCTTGCCTGGAGAATTCCATGTACAGAAGAGCCTGGCAGGCTACAGTTCATAGGGCCGCAAAGACTCTGACACTACTGAATCGACCTAGCACTCATGCTCAAATTAATTCTACTAATATTTTAGTGTATCCCCTTCTATTCTTTGGTTCCATGTGTATATTCTGTAACAGCATGGGTATGTAACTTGTACTAATTCAATCATCCTATACATTGTTTTGAAGCATCTCCTTTTACATACAGGAATATATCATGACATTCTCTTCTGTTATTTTATATTCTTCACAACATCATTAGGTGGCTATCTTATTGTTTAACAAGAAGTTGCCCATTATCAGACATTTAGGCTTTCTCTCAGTTTTACTTTTAAAAATATTTGAGCTATGATTACCTTTGTCTAATACATTTCTTAAGGTACTTGGCTGGACTGAAGGATATGTACTTTGATTAATGTTCCCAAAATGCCTCCAAGGTTAGTTATAAATGTCTCTATGTGAACTTCTATCAGCAGTATAATAGCTGATAGCTCTTATACCATTGCCAGACTTGGATATTTAATTAAAAATAAAATATTTGATGATGACAAAAGCAAAGAAAACATTCAGTATTTTATTTTTAAAAATAATCAGGTCTTTTTAGTTTTTCAAAAATCCATTAATTTATTTTTGGCCATGCCTCTTGCAGGATCTTGGTTCACCGACCTAAGATTGAATCCATGCCCTCTGCAGGAGAAGCTCAGACTCCTAACCACTGGATCACCATGGAATTCCCCACCATTCAGTATTTTTAAATTATGAATATTTGTGAGATTAACGTTGTATATGCTCACTGGCCCCTGTCTTCCTCTGTATTCTACGTCTTCTTTCATTTCCTCAGTGCCTAGCTTATTCTTGGTTCTTCCACAGTATTTTAATTAATATTTTATAGTATAAATGGGGCTTACCAGGTGGCACTAGTGCTAAAGAACTCACCTGCCAATGTAGGAGACTTAAGAACCTTGAGTTTGATAACTAGGTCAGGAAGATCCCCCAGAGGAGGGCATGGCAACTCTCCCCTGTTGAATCCCATGGACAGAGGAGCCTGGCAGGCAATAGTCCATAAGGTTGCAAAGAGTCAGACATGACTGAAGCGGCTTAGCACGCACACATGCACACTCTACATTATTGCTAATGTAACTGTGATTTTATTGTTGCCATTGTATACTCTAGGCTGCTGCTGCTTAGTCGCTTCAGTCGTATCTGACTCTGTGCGACCCCATAGAGAGGCAGCCCACCACGGTCCCCTGTCCCTGGGATTCTCCAGGCAAGAACACTAGTATTGTCTAATAATATTTCTGTGATGATGGAAATGTTCTATATTTGCACTGATCAATAACGCTGCCACTAACCATGTGGCTCATGTGGCTACTGAACATTTGAAATGGAGTTAGTGTCATTGAAGAACTGAATTTTTACATCGTATTTCATTTTAATTAATGTAAATTTAAATGTCACATCTGGCTACAGGCTTCAATATAGGGAAGCTTTCAAAATAGGGAAGACATAGTCCTAAGTGATTATTGATGCTTTATAACAAGATTGTTTAAGGCAGTATAGTAAANTGTTGGCAAAGTAATGTGTCTGCTTTTCAATATGCTATCTAGGTTGGTCATAACTTTTCTTCCAAGGAGTAAGCTTTTAATTTCATGGCTGCAGTCACCATCTGCAATGATTTTGGAGCCCCAAAAAATAAAGTCTGACACTGTTTCCACTGTTTCCCCATCTATTTCCCATGAAGTGATGGGACCGGATGCCATGATCTTCGTTTTCTGAATGTTGAGCTTTAGGCCGACTTTTTCACTCTCCCCTTTCACTTTCATCAAGAGGCTTTTTAGTTCCTCTTCACTTTCTGCCATAAGGGTGATGTCATATGCATATCTGAAGTTATTGATATTTCTCCCAGCAATCTTGATTCTAGCTTGTGTTTCTTCTAGTCCAGCCTTTCTCATGATGTACTCTGCATAGAGTTAAATAAGCAGGGTGTCGATATACAGCCTTGAAGTACTCCTTTCACTTTACGGCAGATCAATGGGGAAAGAGTGGAAACAGCGTCAGACTTTATTTTGGGGGCTCCAAAATTACTGCAGATGGTGACTGCAGTCATGAAATTAAAAGATGCTTGCTCCTTGGAAGAAAAACTAGACAGCATATTAAAAAGCAGAGATATTACTTTACTAACAAAGGTCTGTCTGGTCAAAGCTATAGTTTTTCCAGTAGTCGTGTATGGATGTGAGTGTTGAACTATGAAGAAGGCTAAGTGCTGAAGAATTGATGCTTTTGCACTGTCATGTTGGAGAAGACTCTTGCGAGTCCCTTGGACTGCAAGGAGATAAATCAGTCCATCTTAAAGGAAATCAGTCCTAAACATTCATTGGAAGGACTGATGCCGAAGCTGAAACTCCACTACTTTGGCCACCTGATGTGAAGAACTGACTCACTGGAAAAGACTCTGATGCTGGGAAAGATTGAAGGTGGGAAGAGAAAGGGATGACAAAGGATGAGAAGATTGTATGGAATCACTGACATGATGGACATGAATTTGAGTAGGCTCCAGAAGTTGGTGATGGATAGGGAGGCCTGGTGTGCTGCAATCCATGGGGTTGCAGAGGTGGACATGACTGAGCGACTGAACTGACTGAACTGATACTCAGAATGTACTGTGTAACTGAGTTCTGGCTCCATTTCTTAGGACACAAGATGTCCCAGAAGAATACCTACTCAAATCCAGTGGTTTCCAAAATCTATTTTGAATTGCCTTATTTCTTTTCACATGGGTCAGCTTCCAAATAATTATCTTTATGACTTCCATCATGAATATATGAGTGTGTGCATGAGCACGCAGTTAAAATAAGGAGATCTCTGATATAATAGTTCAATTCTGTTTCAGAGTTGAAAAAACAAAGACCTAGGGAACTCTAATGAATTACTCCATATCATGACTTGTATGAAACAAAACCATAAAGTATTTTCACGATTTCATTCTTTACTCTACACAATATGAATTGTCCCTCCAGTCTCCTTGAATTCTGCTTATAATAAGAGGAGTAGTTTTCAAAGGGGTAGTTCAGTTGTCTCCATTGGAATATATTATGTTTAAATGAGCTCTTGGATGTGTGGATGGCCACGTGCATGCATGCTCAGTTGTGTCCAACTGTTTGTGACCCCATGGACTATATGTAGCCTACCAGGTTCCTCGGTCCATTAGATTTCCCAAGCAAAAGTACTGGAGTAGGTTGACATTTCATTTCCTGCACTGGCAGCAGATTCTTTACCTCTGCACCACCTGGGAAGCCTAAGAAAGCCATTTGCTCCTGTTCTAAAGTGAACAGAGGGGGCTTCCCTGGTGGCTCAAATGGTAAAGAGTCTGCCTGCAATGTAGGAGATGCAGGTTTGATCCCTAGGTCTAGAAGATCCCCTGGAGAAGGGAATGGCTACCCACTCCAGTATTCTTGCCTGGAGAATCCCATGGACAGAAGAGCCTGGTGGGTTACAGTCCATGGGGTCACAAAGAGTCAGACACTTTGAGTGACTGATACTTTCACTTTCAAAGTGATCAGAGAGGTTAAGTAACTGAATGGCCAATGGTGAGTGCACAGAAATGGTTTCTGCATAAACAGGTAGGCAAAGGCTGGAGTGAATCATTGGGCCTTTTGCACATGTTTGGAAGCCTCACAGAGAATCAATAAAACCTGGAGAATGACTTTGCAAAATAATTGTTCTGCTCCATTAAAAGAACTGTTCACTTTTTTGTTTCCTGCTGTCTTCTTGTTGAAAATACAGTTTTACATAGTAACAGTTCTTAGCACCTGTACTTATTTATCATGCATCTCTCATTAAATTTTAATATAAACATTTACTTCTGCTTTTTTGTGAGCCTTTTAAAATTGCTTCATAAGGTCTTCGAGGACCGAATTGATCTGAAGCACCTAAACTGTATAGAACTGAGATGAAGCACATTTTGTTATCTAACATCTGGTTCTGAGTGACAACAATTTTCTTTTCTGCAAAAGACTGTTCATTGAGTTATTGATTCCAAGTCATATATTTATTGAATTTGATCATTACTCAAGCCACGGATTATGTTTTAAGAAATGCAGTGAATTTACAATGAATTAGTAAATGTAATAATTCCACTGGGGCATCCCAAGTGACACTAGTGGTAAAGAACCAATGCAGGAGATGGAAGAGACATGGGATTGATCTCTGGGTCTCAAAGATTCCCCAGAGAAGGGAATGGCAACACACTCCAGTATTCTTGCCTGGAGAATTCCATGTACAGAAGAGCCTGGCAGGCTACAGTTCATAGGGCCGCAAAGACTCTGACACTACTGAATCGACCTAGCACTCATGCTCAAATTAATTCTACTAATATTTTAGTGTATCCCCTTCTATTCTTTGGTTCCATGTGTATATTCTGTAACAGCATGGGTATGTAACTTGTACTAATTCAATCATCCTATACATTGTTTTGAAGCATCTCCTTTTACATACAGGAATATATCATGACATTCTCTTCTGTTATTTTATATTCTTCACAACATCATTAGGTGGCTATCTTATTGTTTAACAAGAAGTTGCCCATTATCAGACATTTAGGCTTTCTCTCAGTTTTACTTTTAAAAATATTTGAGCTATGATTACCTTTGTCTAATACATTTCTTAAGGTACTTGGCTGGACTGAAGGATATGTACTTTGATTAATGTTCCCAAAATGCCTCCAAGGTTAGTTATAAATGTCTCTATGTGAACTTCTATCAGCAGTATAATAGCTGATAGCTCTTATACCATTGCCAGACTTGGATATTTAATTAAAAATAAAATATTTGATGATGACAAAAGCAAAGAAAACATTCAGTATTTTATTTTTAAAAATAATCAGGTCTTTTTAGTTTTTCAAAAATCCATTAATTTATTTTTGGCCATGCCTCTTGCAGGATCTTGGTTCACCGACCTAAGATTGAATCCATGCCCTCTGCAGGAGAAGCTCAGACTCCTAACCACTGGATCACCATGGAATTCCCCACCATTCAGTATTTTTAAATTATGAATATTTGTGAGATTAACGTTGTATATGCTCACTGGCCCCTGTCTTCCTCTGTATTCTACGTCTTCTTTCATTTCCTCAGTGCCTAGCTTATTCTTGGTTCTTCCACAGTATTTTAATTAATATTTTATAGTATAAATGGGGCTTACCAGGTGGCACTAGTGCTAAAGAACTCACCTGCCAATGTAGGAGACTTAAGAACCTTGAGTTTGATAACTAGGTCAGGAAGATCCCCCAGAGGAGGGCATGGCAACTCTCCCCTGTTGAATCCCATGGACAGAGGAGCCTGGCAGGCAATAGTCCATAAGGTTGCAAAGAGTCAGACATGACTGAAGCGGCTTAGCACGCACACATGCACACTCTACATTATTGCTAATGTAACTGTGATTTTATTGTTGCCATTGTATACTCTAGGCTGCTGCTGCTTAGTCGCTTCAGTCGTATCTGACTCTGTGCGACCCCATAGAGAGGCAGCCCACCACGGTCCCCTGTCCCTGGGATTCTCCAGGCAAGAACACTAGTATTGTCTAATAATATTTCTGTGATGATGGAAATGTTCTATATTTGCACTGATCAATAACGCTGCCACTAACCATGTGGCTCATGTGGCTACTGAACATTTGAAATGGAGTTAGTGTCATTGAAGAACTGAATTTTTACATCGTATTTCATTTTAATTAATGTAAATTTAAATGTCACATCTGGCTACAGGCTTCAATATAGGGAAGCCTTCAAAATAGGGAAGACATAGTCCTAAGTGATTATTGATGCTTTATAACAAGATTGTTTAAGGCAGTATAGTAAAATGGTTAAAAGCATGGACTCTGGAGTTATGTGTTAAGTGTTTACATCTTAGTACCACCATTCTTAGCTCAGTGGGCTTATGCTGGACAACAACCCTAAGTACTAGTCTGCAGGTCTGAGGAGATGGAGAAATCCTGAGGAAGGTTAACTTTGTCATATGGGGGACCTACAACATCTGAGACCTTATCACAGTCTCCATGTGAGTCACATTTTCCTGTTTTTTTATATGTTGAGTAATATTGGTTTGCATACT
Source organism: Raphicerus campestris (assembly GCA_006410735.1). Lineage (NCBI taxonomy): Eukaryota > Metazoa > Chordata > Mammalia > Artiodactyla > Bovidae > Raphicerus > Raphicerus campestris. The sequence continues at coordinate 11,159 of SJYW01057052.1, read as the reverse complement.
TAACACTGTGAAAGATGTGTTTAGGAGACTACAATACTCTTTCATGCTTCCCTGGTGGCTTAGACGGTAAAGAATCTACCCGCAATGTGGGAGATCAGGGTTCAATACCTGAGTTGGGAAGATCCCCTGGAGGAGGGCATGGCAACACACTTCAATATTCTTGCCTAGAGAATCCCATGGACAGAGAAGCCTGGTGGGCTACAAGTCCATAGGGTCACAAAGAGTCAGACATGACTGAAGTGACTTTACTTTTTGTTACTTTATACTCTTTCATATTCCTCTAAAGAGCTTCAGTTTTTGCTTTTTGCTTTGTTTTACCAGGCATTTAATTTGTCTGGACTCAAACTCCAAACTCTTTCTCCCCTGGGTGAGATGTACTTGAAAATCTCCTTTTGTTATTTTATTCTTAGCTGAACTAATGAGAGTCAGCTTGTACATTTGTAGTTCAAAGGCTTACACACAGAAAGTTGTGACTCCTCCTCTCTGGCTCTTTCTTCCTTAGGCTACTTCTTATCTGCTGGGCTCAGTCTCCCATTCTTCCAACCAGTAAGACTGAGAGTTGCTAGTGTAAGCTTGTGGGTTTTTGTGTGTTTTAGCAGCTTCACATGGTGCCGACCAGTCTTCTCATAAGCAAAGAGCAGTAACAATAGAAAACAGCTGGTCTGATTCCCTTCTTCCAAGTGTCCACTCTCTTGCAGTTCGGAATACCTCTCTAGTACCTCCATGAAGTTGTTTTACAAATTTTGTCCAGAGTTTACAGTTTTCTGCAGATTTTATCTAAGAGGGGCCACTCAGACATTACTGCAAATGTAATCTATTTCTCAAATGTTAAAAGTGATTCGTGTAGAAAAACATCTAGTCCCAAAACCTAGGTTAGGAGTGAGGTCATTGGGGTAGAAAAAGGAGAAGATGGAGAGAAGAATTTAATTTTGGAATAAGCAACTGTATCTTTGTCTTTTTTGAAGAGGAGATATATGTATATGTATAGCTGATTCACTTTGCTGTATAGTGGAAAGTAACACAACATTGTAAGGCAGCTATACGCCAATAAAAAACTTTAAAAGGGGGCTCAGGGCCCACAGCTAATGTATTTAAATTTTGCATCCCTAAGGCCAATTTCTCTTGCCTGTGTTTGATATCATAAATGCTCATTGTTCATCTGTATACTAATTAATCCTTTCAATGTGCTTTTATTGAACACATATTATATATTAAAAATTTGGGAAAGGCCCAAATAAAGATGTAACTTAATTCTTAGAAAAAATGAATAAAGGTTTTTTGGTACTTCCATTTTTGATGAATTATATGTTTTCAGTCATGAATTTATATCTAGACTCATGGGCTTGGTAAATGTCTCTTTGAGTAAGTAATTTGACATCTCTGAGCTCCTCCTCATCCTTGTTAACAGAGTTGATCATGCCCCCAAAAGATGAGGCAGTCCTTAAAAGTCCATTTCTCTGTTCCAACTCATTATCACATGACTTGTTCAAGTTAGGTCTGGATTTTATTCATCTTGGAAGCTACCAATCTAGATCACTTTTGTTGTCACATAAATATTTGTACCATAAATAAATAGACTTGCTTGTGAATGTAGACAGTACGAAGGTAAAATTTGTACATATATTAAGCTATTTTTTCAAAGTAGGGATATTTTATTACTCTTGTCTACAGACTGAAATCTACTTTATTAATACCCATGTTCCTAGGAATGGAGTGACATTAGCTTAATTTTGATGGTAATTTTGATAGTATTTAGAGTTAGCGCTTCTATTTTTATGGTCTTTGTGTGCTCTTTATTACTATATAAGTAAATATAGTTTTATGTTGTTGTTATTGTTTAGTCACTAGGTTGTGTCTGACTCTTGGTGACCCTGTAACCCACCAGGATCCTCTTTCCTGGGATTTTCCAGGCAAGAATACTGGAATAGGTTGCCATTTCCTTCTCCAAGGTATCTTTTCAACTTAGGGATCAAGCCTTCTTTCTTTTCCTGCATTGTAGGTGGATTCTTTACCACTGAGCCACCAGGGAATCAGCCATAATTTTATGTATNCTGGGCTCAGTCTCCCATTCTTCCAACCAGTAAGACTGAGAGTTGCTAGTGTAAGCTTGTGGGTTTTTGTGTGTTTTAGCAGCTTCACATGGTGCCGACCAGTCTTCTCATAAGCAAAGAGCAGTAACAATAGAAAACAGCTGGTCTGATTCCCTTCTTCCAAGTGTCCACTCTCTTGCAGTTCGGAATACCTCTCTAGTACCTCCATGAAGTTGTTTTACAAATTTTGTCCAGAGTTTACAGTTTTCTGCAGATTTTATCTAAGAGGGGCCACTCAGACATTACTGCAAATGTAATCTATTTCTCAAATGTTAAAAGTGATTCGTGTAGAAAAACATCTAGTCCCAAAACCTAGGTTAGGAGTGAGGTCATTGGGGTAGAAAAAGGAGAAGATGGAGAGAAGAATTTAATTTTGGAATAAGCAACTGTATCTTTGTCTTTTTTGAAGAGGAGATATATGTATATGTATAGCTGATTCACTTTGCTGTATAGTGGAAAGTAACACAACATTGTAAGGCAGCTATACGCCAATAAAAAACTTTAAAAGGGGGCTCAGGGCCCACAGCTAATGTATTTAAATTTTGCATCCCTAAGGCCAATTTCTCTTGCCTGTGTTTGATATCATAAATGCTCATTGTTCATCTGTATACTAATTAATCCTTTCAATGTGCTTTTATTGAACACATATTATATATTAAAAATTTGGGAAAGGCCCAAATAAAGATGTAACTTAATTCTTAGAAAAAATGAATAAAGGTTTTTTGGTACTTCCATTTTTGATGAATTATATGTTTTCAGTCATGAATTTATATCTAGACTCATGGGCTTGGTAAATGTCTCTTTGAGTAAGTAATTTGACATCTCTGAGCTCCTCCTCATCCTTGTTAACAGAGTTGATCATGCCCCCAAAAGATGAGGCAGTCCTTAAAAGTCCATTTCTCTGTTCCAACTCATTATCACATGACTTGTTCAAGTTAGGTCTGGATTTTATTCATCTTGGAAGCTACCAATCTAGATCACTTTTGTTGTCACATAAATATTTGTACCATAAATAAATAGACTTGCTTGTGAATGTAGACAGTACGAAGGTAAAATTTGTACATATATTAAGCTATTTTTTCAAAGTAGGGATATTTTATTACTCTTGTCTACAGACTGAAATCTACTTTATTAATACCCATGTTCCTAGGAATGGAGTGACATTAGCTTAATTTTGATGGTAATTTTGATAGTATTTAGAGTTAGCGCTTCTATTTTTATGGTCTTTGTGTGCTCTTTATTACTATATAAGTAAATATAGTTTTATGTTGTTGTTATTGTTTAGTCACTAGGTTGTGTCTGACTCTTGGTGACCCTGTAACCCACCAGGATCCTCTTTCCTGGGATTTTCCAGGCAAGAATACTGGAATAGGTTGCCATTTCCTTCTCCAAGGTATCTTTTCAACTTAGGGATCAAGCCTTCTTTCTTTTCCTGCATTGTAGGTGGATTCTTTACCACTGAGCCACCAGGGAATCAGCCATAATTTTATGTATATTTATTAATATTTATGTATACTTATGAATTATAGTTATATTGAAAAGTTTTGCAGAAATGCCTTGGTCTAAAATCAGGTTTCTTTGCTAGGTAATAAAAATATTTTTCCTGGAGCCATTTCTAGGAAAGCATTATAATAGTCTAAAATTTGCCTATTGCTTAGTATAATAGTATAACTAATAAAAGATTTGTAATTGTAGGTCCTTCAGAGTTAAGTGACTTATATCAATGTTGTGGGGAACATTTTCCTTGAGTGAACAAAGTTTTTTATGTAACTAAGCTCTCAACTCTGAGAAGGCCATGCAGAGCTCAGCTTATAACAGCAGTTAATAGTAGGAACTGCATCCTTAGCTGTTAGAGGGAAGAGTTTGTTCTCAGTAAAACATTTTGTCATGGTTGTTTATTTAAATAATTTAAATCTGATTCTGAGCCCTCACCAACCTGAATGACGGAGTGTTTAATTATTCATCAAAACTGGGCTTTGTTCCAATTCCACTTCAGTGTGAAACAAATCCAGGTCTCATCTGTCTTTGCAAATCCTGTCCCAATCCACCAATTTTTGCAACCGTCACTTCTGGCATTCTGATCCAGGAAGACATAGAGCAGTGCTGAGAATAAAGCACCTAGTACATGTTGTGGCAAGAGCTAAGCATTGTGGGAAATTTAAAAAAAAAACAAAAAACAGGGCATAATCTTTGCTCTCGGTGAAATGCAGGAAGAATTCCAGGATCAAAACCACAATTTACAGGCTTTTGGACATAAATGTAGTCCAAATGTAGTACTTTTAGTGTAGCTACAGCCAGTATCAAGTGGNAGCTAAGCATTGTGGGAAATTAAAAAAAAAAAAAAAAAAACAGGGCATAATCTTTGCTCTCGGTGAAATGCAGGAAGAATTCCAGGATCAAAAACACAATTTACAGGCTTTTGGACATAAATGTAGTCCAAATGTAGTACTTTTAGTGTAGCTACAGCCAGTATCAAGTGGAAGGTTGTAAAAAGCAGGGCTGTGGAAACTTTACAAAAAAACATAATGAAAATGGCCGAAAATTCAGTTCTCAGCAGAATCTTGTCAACAGGAGAAATGCGACTTTCACAAATTCCTGAGGGGAGGAAGGGGTTCAGAGAGCCTCCCAGGCTGTCAATAAAACATGAAACCAAGTATGAACAGATGAAGAAAAGTTTCTATTTCTTTCTGACTTAGCCTTAACTTGCGGTTTATGTTTAAAAAAAAAGGGGGGACTAAGCTCTTCTTGGAGCCATTACAGAGCTGCGCGGCTATGTGCTTGCACTGACATTGTTTATTTCAGAACATCTGTGCCATAATCTTTGGTCATGCCTGTGGAATATATGAGGTCATCTCTTTGGATGTTTATATAGCTGAGAAATAATCAAAACCAATGCACCAGAGATGGATCCCCTTTCCCAGATTCGTAAGCACTTTTGCCCTTTTTGTATCACCACTCAAGTTTGCTCCACCTAGCAGCAAATGGTTGTTGTGTTAATTAATGAGATCATCTCTCTCCAGACTTTGCCAGTGTTGTCCCTTCTCTCTCTACACACAGACACACACACACACATAGAGTGCAAAGCATGAAAGGATAAGCAATATGGAATTATAATGAGCCAAGTTCCTAGACTTGATACTGTCATCAGTTCTGGAACCTTAAGCAGATCTAGTACCCTATCTGTCCACCAAGGTCAGCTCTCTTTGTTCTTCTTCTCAAAATTCTTTGACTTCCCATAGTGTTCAAGGCAAAGTCTACAAGATCCTTCATGTGGCGGCCTCTGCCTACCTTTCTAGAATCATCTTTCACAGTTAGACCAAAACGGACCTGTTAGTAACCACTTTTCACTACTTACAACCTTCCACTTGGACAAACTCTTTCTCTCTACTCTCCGTGTCTTTTTTTACATGCCCTTTCACCTGGCTTCGGTGATAGCTCAGTTGGTAAAGAATACACCTGCAATGCAGAAGACCCTGGTTCAGAACCTGGGTCAGGAAGATTTCCTGGAGAAGGAATAGGCTGCCCACTCCAGTATTCTTGGGCTTCCCCTGTAGCTCATCTGGTAAAGAATCCACCCACAATGCCGGAGACCTGCCTTTGATCCCTGGGTTTGGAAAAATCCCCTGGAGAAGGGAGAGGCTACCCACTCCAGTATTCTGGCCTGGAGAGTTCCATGGACTGTGTAGTCCATGGGGTCTCACAGAGTTGGACAGGACTGAATGACTTTCACTTTCACTTTTCACCTGGCTGCATTTCCTCACCTTGTCTCTCCATCCTCTTCTCCTTCAGCACTTCAGGGATCAAACCTAGATCTCATACATTGCAGGTACATTCTTTACCATCTGAGCCACCAAGGAAGCCCTCAGCACCTCAACCACACCTTTATAGCTATTGAGTTTTAGTTACAGTTGACTCAAAGGCAGTTCAGGTTCCAGAATGGGTATAATACTGTAGGTAAGTGATTGTGTTTCTTTTTAAATTGGGAAAGAATGCTCTTAAATTGGCAGATCAGTGCATCCATATATTTTTCTTTTCAGTGCATCCATTTGACATGAGGAATTGAAAGATTTCTTCTTGGTACCTACAAATTTTGGACATCTTCAAGATCTTTATCTACTTCTAGTTTTTTTTTTTCCTTTTCTCTTTCCTTCTTCCCTCCTTCACTTCCCCATCCCCCTTTTTCTTTCTTGCTTCGGTTGTTGTTGTTCTAATCACATATATTTAATAAACTCAATTCAGTTCTTTTTCCAACTTTTGAAGTAACAAAATCATTATATTCTACATTGCTACATATATTTAGAATTGTTTCTCAGGTGCTTTTTCTATTGATTTGCTTATCTGGTGACAGTTTCATTGTATCTTTATTGCTGTAAATAACAATTGTGTCAAAAAGTTAAAGAAAAATCACTTAGAGATTTTGATTAGGAAAATATTTTCTATGTTGATTTAAGGAGAATTGATGTTTTTATAATATGTCTTTTCATCCAGAAACATTGTGCTTCTCCATTTATTCTTTTATGCCGCTTAGTATGGTTTAGTAACTTTTTTTTTTTCCAAATGCATCCTATATATTCCCTTTAAATTTACTGGTAGACATTTTATATTTTTGGTGTTAGGAAAATACTTCCCTGTTATATGTTAATAGCTTATGCTTTATAAGAAAATACTGTTTTTTACAACTTCATTTTGTCACTGGTTTTCTGAATTGCCACATTTGCAGTTTTTTTAAATGATTCCTGGTTTATTTTCCAGGAATTAGAATTTCTTTGAAGTTTTGACCTAAGTCAGAAAATCCAGAGACTAGATGCTTCTGGTAAGATCTGAAGTCTATGTACTGACTTGAGAATGCCTGTTGCATTATTGGCTGTATTTCCTATGGACTGTGCTGTATTTCCAGAGTTCATTTTAAAACTGAGGTAAAAGTTATATCTGTCGAAATGCACAGAGATCTTCATGATACAATTTGTGTTCTAAATATTTATGCCCTCACCACCCAAATCGCTATATAGAACATTTCCAACCCTCCAGAAATTTCTTTCACTCTCTTTCCTAAGCTTCATTTTCCCACAGGCAACCTCTTCTAATTTTTATCATTATACAAGAATTGTGCCTGTTGTGCAACTTCATATCAGTGACATCACATGTCATTTTTACATTTGGGTTCTTTCGTTAAACACACTGTTTTTGAGAATCAATCACACTGCTCACTCCTCTTTATTACTGAGTAGTATACCACTTTACAAATATAACAAGTTTGTTTATCCATTCTTTTGTGAATTATTTGGGTTGTTTTCATCTTCTTATTACTATGAATATAATTGCTATGACTCTTTCTGTAGAAATCTTTCTATAAACATGTATTTTCATGTCTTTTGAATAAATATCTAAGGGTGGAATTCCTGTATGATAGGGTAGGTTTGGACTTGCCAAGGGTCTCAGTGGTAGACTATGCCTGCCAATTCAGGAAATGTGGGGTCAGGAAGATCCACTGGAGAAGGAAATGGCAACCCACTCCAGTAATCTTGCCTGGGAAATCCCATGGACAGAGGAGCCTGGAGGGCTATATAGTCATGGGGTTGCAGAGTCAGACATGACTGAGCAACTTGACATAACACAGCACAAACATATACTTAACTTTCCTCAGCAATTTTTACTAAAATGGAAAGTTAAGCTAACATCAGAATGGTGAAGGGATTCCATTAGACAATGCATTTTAACTTTCTGACAAAGATACCAGGCTCACTGTAGGGGCTTTTCTATTTCCTTCCCTGTTAGAGACTGAGATGGAGTCTTTGTCTTCACCAGCCTATGAAGCATGACCTTCACATTCTGTAATGGTGTAGAACATTAGATCCTTAGGATTAATAGAAGATATATTGGATATTCTTGGATGATGGTGACCAAGATGATAATAACAGGTTACACTGGTCGAATAATACTTTGACCTGGGTTTGTCTGATTCAAATGTCTTCACTCCTAATGACAGCTCCTCTTAGCTCAGTTTTTAAAAGCATCTTTTCTAAATTTTTGCAATGAGATCATTTAAAGGAGAGGCTTTCTTCAAAGTTGGGCTCTATCCTGTAATGATAGCCCAGTCTTCAATAGACATAAAGACTTTGCTTCTTGAAAGGAAAAGTTTTGTATTCAATCATGAGAAAAATGTAGATGTGGATGGTTTCGTAAAGATTTTCTGCTGTGCATCATTTTTAAAGTGTTTATTGAATCCGTTACAGTACTGCTTCTGTTGATGTTTTTGGTCTTTTCAGCCATGAGGCATATGGGGTCTTAGCTCCCCTACCAAGGATCAAACCCACATCCCCTGCATTGAAAGGTGGAGATATAACCACTGGACCACCAAGGAAGTTCCTAGATATGGATGGTTTTTAAACATCCTTTTAGGGTTGATCAGTGGTTCATGGCAGGGACAGGACACCATCACAGTAAAAAACAAACATTTGGAGAAAAAGAAAATTCCTCCAATAGGCAAAGGTGATGCAGCAGGGTAAGCTTACAGCATCTGGGTGGAAATGAGAAGTGACTGACTTCCTTATGTGGATATAATCTTACCAACTTCATAATGCTATTATGATGCTTAAATGAGGTAATACCAGCTATTGTTAGTAGTATAAAAATATGGATACTCTTTCTATGCAGATTGGCTGTGGTGGGACTTGCTTCTATAATAAATTCTATGTCATCTGTTTTTGTTATTTGATATCTTTTTTTTTTTATTTTAAGGGGCTTCCGAGTGGTTCAGTGGTTAAAAAAAAAAAAAAAAATCCACCTGCAGTGCAGGAGACACAGGAGTCACTGGTTGTTTCCCTGGGTTAAGAAGATTCCCTGGAGGAGGGCATGGTGACCCACTCTCGTATTCTTGCCTGGAAAATCCCAACAACAGAGGAACTTGGTTTTAAAGCATTGTAGGGGTATGGTGGAATTAAAGAAAGATTTGCATATGGGCTTTTCCCTTTGTGTTACACAACGAAACTTGAATCCCACACTTCCAACCAGGGAGGAACGATTTTACCATAAAGGTTTCACCAGGTAGGAGGTGGCCTCTTGGGTTGAGAGACCACATTCTCCTGGAAAATTAAAAACAAGTGCTTATTTTTAGCTACAAAAAGGCAATCATTCGTGTGCTCAAATATGCTTTACATTACCCAGAAGAGAGTTTATTGGCCCTGGGTCTGTTGTGTAACTGAGGAAACCATTATGTACTATAAAAACATGCTAATGTGAAAACCAGTCCTGAGAGCAACAAGCTGATTGGAGACTGTTCTGGAGGGTGTGTAGAAAACTGTAGGGAGAAAAGCTGCTTAGCGCTGCAAGTTTAGCACAAAAGCCTCATATAGGTTTCAACATTTGAGCAAAGGAATTCAAAACAGAGGAATAATTGCATTAACAGTGAGTGGAATTATTCATCCTGTTTGGATGAAAATTTTTGTCTCCTGCCTGTAAGTGTCCAGGAGTCACGAGTGGATGAGTGGGTTGGCAGTGGCCTGCTGCAGGGTCAGGGGCACTAAGTGTTGCAGTGCACACATGGGACCTTCTGAAGGAGGTCACCATTATCCTCATTACCTCCACCATAGTTTGGTCTCAGGTCAACAACAGGGAGGGAATACAGCCCTGCCCATCAATAGAAAACTGGATTAAAGATTCACTAAGCATGGCCCTGCCCATCAAAACAAGACCCAGTTTGCCCTACATTCTCTCCCATCAAGAAGCTTCCATAAGAGGGTGGACAGAATGAAAATCACAATCACAGAAAACTAATCAAACTGATCACATGGACCACAGTCTTGTCTAACTCAATGACACTGTGAGCCATGCTGTGTAGGGCCACCCAAGATGGACGGGTCATGGTTGAGAGTTCTGACAAAAGGTGGTCCACTGGAGAAGGCAATGGCAAACCACTTCAGTATTCTTGCCTTGAGAACCTCATGAACAGTATGAAAGGCAAAAGATATGACACTGAAAGATGAACTCCCCAGGTCAGTAGATGCCCAATATGCTACTGGAGAAGAGTGGAGCAATAACTCCAGAAAGAAAGAAGAAATGGAGCCAAAGCAAAAACAACACCAATCTATGAATGTGACTGGTGAAGGAAGTAAAGTCCAATGCTGTAAAGAACAATACTGCATAGGAAACTTGAATGTTAGGTCCATGAATCAAGGTAAATTGAAAGTGGTCAAATAGGAGATGGCAAGAATAACCACTGACATTTTAGGAATCGGTGAACTAAAATGGACTGGAATGAGTGAATTTAACTCAGATGACCATTATATCTACTACCGTGGGCAAGAATCCCTTAGAAGAAATGGAGTAGCCATTATACTCAACAAAAAAGTCCAAAATGCAGTTANTGGACTGGAATGAGTGAATTTAACTCAGATGACCATTATATCTACTACCGTGGGCAAGAATCCCTTAGAAGAAATGGAGTAGCCATTATACTCAACAAAAGAGTCCAAAATGCAGTTACTGGGTGCAATCTCAAAAATGACAGAATGATCTCTGTTCGTTTCCAAGGCAAACCATTCAATATCACAGTAATCCAAGTCTATGCCCCAATCAGTAATGCTGAAGAAGCTGAAGTTGAACAGTTCTATGAAGACCTACAAGACCTTCTAGAACTAATACCCCAAAAAGATGTCTTTTTCATCATAGGGGACTAGAATGCAAAAGTAGGAAGTAAAGAGATACCTGGAGTAATAGGCAAATTTGGCCTTGGAGTACAAAATGAATCAGGGAAAAAGCTAATAGTTCTGCCAAGAGAATGCACTGGTTATAGCAAACACTCTCTTCCAACAACACAAGAGAAGACTCTACACATGGACATCACCAATGGTCAATACCAAAATCAGATTGATTATATTCTTTGCAGCCAAAGTTGGAGAAGCTCTATTCAGTCAGCAAAAACAAGGCTGGGAGCTGACTGTGGCTCAGTTCATGAACTCCTTATTGCCAAATTCAAACTTAAATTGAAGAAGGTAGGGAAAACCACTAGATCATTCAGGTATGACCTAAATCAAATCCCTTATGATTATACAGTGGAAGTGACAAATAGAT
>SJYW01057042.1:18657-29497 GCA_006410735.1 Raphicerus campestris | reverse complement strand
GGCAAATAAGATTTTGCTTCATGTATTGTTTAGAAAGCTGAACTCATTTGATAATTTCAGCCTAATTATAAATAATATTCCATGGGGTAGATTTCTAAAAAGAGATAAAGAGTTAGGTCATCTGCTCCTTGAGTACAGGTTGTGGTGTACCTTTGCGTAGATAAAAGCAAAGAAAAGAGAGAAGTTAACATGAAAGGGGTGTAGTTTACATCCAGAAACTAGGACTGGAAAAATATTTTGTAGTTCAGCCTCTCAGTCATGTCCAACTCTTTGTGACCCCATGGATTGCCGCACGCCAGGTTTCTCTACACTTCACTGTCTCCTGGAGTTTGCCTGAACTCCTGTCCATTGAGTTGATGATGCCATCCCACCATCTCATCCTCTGTCGCCCCCTGCTTCTGTATATTTAAGACCTATAGGTCATCTTAAATTTGGACTACAAAGTTGCCTTGCTTTGATCTAAGACTGACCATTTTCACAAGTACTAGATTCATTTGNATCCCACCATCTCATCCTCTGTCGCCCCCTGCTTCTGTATATTTAAGACCTATAGGTCATCTTAAATTTGGACTACAAAGTTGCCTTGCTTTGATCTAAGACTGACCATTTTCACAAGTACTAGATTCATTTGATAACAATGAAAATAACATCCACAATATCTCCCTTTGAGAAAATCACTGTCTGCTATTACCCATTTTCATGTCCTACTGATTTAGCAGCAAATACAATGAGAATTAGAAATGTTAAGAAAACTTAGAACGTTTTTGTGCCTTTTCATAATTAGTTATATATTGAAAAATGATCAGTCCAATACTGTGAGCCAAAACAATAAGGGAAAGAGGATATTCAGATATGGAACTAATGATTAACAGTGAGAATCTCCTACACAATCAATATAGTCATGCTTTAGGGAAATGTTAACGTTATCTGTTGGCTTTATTCACATTAGGACTTATGAGAAATGTAGATGAAATTGCATCTTTGCATTTGGAATTTTTTGGTTATCCTTGCTACAGTCTGCATGGGGTGTGCCACAGAACACTGAAGCATGTGTACATATATTCAATACAAGCTATTTTTTTCCCATTGGAAAGTAAAGATAACGGATAAAACCTAATAATGTACTCAAGCTTAGATATAGAAAAACAAGCAATGCTTAAATACACAGAGTTAAGCCAATGTGCAAATAAACAGTTAAGACTATAGAAACATGGATTAGATTTGACCTACTGAGTGACAACAGACCCTCAGGCAGTGAGACTAATACACATTCATGGATTAATGACTTGAATTATCAAGACAGTATGTGTTCATCAGCATTACTTTTTAAAGAAATGCTCATTCTACCAATGATTCTTTTTCTCTCTCTGATCTTGGGATGTTCATTCTGATTTCAAGAAAACATTAAAGTTTCATAAAATTTGGTACCACATTTAGAAAAACANGTGCTTTCTACAGCTTGCTATGTTTATCTTATTAACTATTCATAACAGTCCTGTAAGGCAGTTATTATTAAACTCAATTGAAGGAGTCCTGAGCATCAAAAAAAAAAAGCTACATAATTTGTTAAAGTTATACAGGTAGTCACAACTTAGGGATTGAACCTATATCTTTTGTAGTAAATCTGATGTTTCCCTTATAGAGCGCTATCTCCACAACCTTAAAAATATCTCCAACATGGCATATATCATTTTACTCTATAATTATTTATGAGTTGAACTGCATAGCTCCTTAAGTATGAAATCCTCAAGGAGAGACAATGTGTTGTATTAATATTTATACTTTCCATTTCCAATATAATATATGAGATGGCTCATTGCATAGAAAGAATTGAGTCAGATGGACTGGGCTTAAACCCCAGTTCTGTAATTTTCAGGAGATTTTAGGGGACTTATTTAACTACCTGAGCTTCACCCTTTAAAAAAAAATAGGCTCCACAGCAGTATCAACGTTAAAGGGTTGTGAAGACGCAATAAGAGAATGTGATGTTCTTGGCACAGTGTCTAACATACAGAAAATTTTCAATAAATGTTAGTGGCTACTGTTCTTGTTATTGTTGTAGTCATTCATCTCAGGAACTACTTCTTTGAGCACTATGTCTGCCTTATACAGCTTTTCCGGATGAGGGACAGTTTGGAATATCTTCCCATGCTCCTGCTGCCTCTTAACCCAATACTATTACTAAACAAAATGGCTGGTGGTTATCTGGTTTATCTGGTTATCTGGTTTATCCATCTCCCACTCTGCAAGAAGCACTCCTTCTGGACAGGAACCATCTTATTCAACCTTACCACCATCCAAGAGTGTTTTGTGTGTGTGCTTAGTCACTCAGTCATGTCTGACTCTGTGATCCTTTGGACTGTAGCCCACCAGACTCCTCTGTCCATGGGGATTCTCCAGGCAAGAATACTGCAGTAGGTTGCCACACCCTCCTCCAGGGGATCTTCCCAACCCAGGGATCTAACCCAGGTCTCCCACATTTTCAGGTGGATTCTCTACCATCTGAGTCACCAGGGAAGCCCAACAGTGCTTTATATGCATGCAAACATCTCTTTGCCTAGAATATCCCTTACTATCTTCTCTACCTGGAAAAACTCTACTTATTCTTCAGAAACAATGATTACTTTTAATATGAGTCCTTCTCAACTATCTCAAGACAAGTTCTTCACACTTTGACTATAGTACTCACCACACTATAATATACTGTATTTTTTCATCTACACACCTGTCTCTGTAACTAAACTGTAAACTTTTTCATATCAAGAATTTTATTTTATTCCTTGGCTAGGCCCAGGCTGACTGGAATATAACATGACTGATACTTTCAGTTCAGTCACTCAGTTGTGTCCAACTCTTTGCGACCCCATGAATCGCAGCACACCAGGCCTCCCTGTCCATCACCATCTCCTGGACTTCACTCAGACTCACGTCCATCGAGTCTGTGATGCCATGCAACCATCTCATCCTCAGTTGTCCCCTTCTCCTCCTGCCCCCAATCCCTCCCAGCATCACAGTCTTTTCCAATGAGTCAACTCTTCACATGAGGTGGACAAAGTACTGGAGTTTCAGCTTTAGCATCATTCTTTCCAAAGAAATCCCAGGGCTGATCTCCTTCAGAATGGACTAGTTAGATCTCCTTGCAGTCCAAGGGACTCTCAAGAGTCGTCTCCAACACCACAGTTCAAAAGCATCAATTCTTTGGCGCTCAGCCTTCTTCACAGTCCAACTCTCACATCCATACATGACCACAGGAAAAACCATAGCCTTGACTCAATGGACCTTAGTCGGCAAAGTAATGACTGATACTTAAGAACTAGTTATTTTGAAGAAGAACTGATGAACATATCAAGTGAGCAGGGACTAAACAATAATATACTTGTTAAATGGAATTTCAAGTCTTATGAAGTTATAGGTTCCAGATCACTATTTATGAATTGTTGTACCAGCTATAATTATTATAAAGAAGGTTATTTTGCGATGGGTTCATGTCTTCATGGATTATTTCACTTTGAAGGGATTACAGGAAAGTATATGTGTAGGTAGAGACTTAGAGTTAGGGCAAATAAGATTTTGCTTCATGTATTGTTTAGAAAGCTGAACTCATTTGATAATTTCAGCCTAATTATAAATAATATTCCATGGGGTAGATTTCTAAAAAGAGATAAAGAGTTAGGTCATCTGCTCCTTGAGTACAGGTTGTGGTGTACCTTTGCGTAGATAAAAGCAAAGAAAAGAGAGAAGTTAACATGAAAGGGGTGTAGTTTACATCCAGAAACTAGGACTGGAAAAATATTTTGTAGTTCAGCCTCTCAGTCATGTCCAACTCTTTGTGACCCCATGGATTGCCGCACGCCAGGTTTCTCTACACTTCACTGTCTCCTGGAGTTTGCCTGAACTCCTGTCCATTGAGTTGATGATGCCATCCCACCATCTCATCCTCTGTCGCCCCCTGCTTCTGTATATTTAAGACCTATAGGTCATCTTAAATTTGGACTACAAAGTTGCCTTGCTTTGATCTAAGACTGACCATTTTCACAAGTACTAGATTCATTTGATAACAATGAAAATAACATCCACAATATCTCCCTTTGAGAAAATCACTGTCTGCTATTACCCATTTTCATGTCCTACTGATTTAGCAGCAAATACAATGAGAATTAGAAATGTTAAGAAAACTTAGAACGTTTTTGTGCCTTTTCATAATTAGTTATATATTGAAAAATGATCAGTCCAATACTGTGAGCCAAAACAATAAGGGAAAGAGGATATTCAGATATGGAACTAATGATTAACAGTGAGAATCTCCTACACAATCAATATAGTCATGCTTTAGGGAAATGTTAACGTTATCTGTTGGCTTTATTCACATTAGGACTTATGAGAAATGTAGATGAAATTGCATCTTTGCATTTGGAATTTTTTGGTTATCCTTGCTACAGTCTGCATGGGGTGTGCCACAGAACACTGAAGCATGTGTACATATATTCAATACAAGCTATTTTTTTCCCATTGGAAAGTAAAGATAACGGATAAAACCTAATAATGTACTCAAGCTTAGATATAGAAAAACAAGCAATGCTTAAATACACAGAGTTAAGCCAATGTGCAAATAAACAGTTAAGACTATAGAAACATGGATTAGATTTGA
The DNA here is from genome assembly GCA_006410735.1 of Raphicerus campestris. Taxonomy (NCBI): domain Eukaryota; kingdom Metazoa; phylum Chordata; class Mammalia; order Artiodactyla; family Bovidae; genus Raphicerus; species Raphicerus campestris. Next base: position 24,849 of record SJYW01057042.1, on the reverse strand, counting down.
CCTACTGAGTGACAACAGACCCTCAGGCAGTGAGACTAATACACATTCATGGATTAATGACTTGAATTATCAAGACAGTATGTGTTCATCAGCATTACTTTTTAAAGAAATGCTCATTCTACCAATGATTCTTTTTCTCTCTCTGATCTTGGGATGTTCATTCTGATTTCAAGAAAACATTAAAGTTTCATAAAATTTGGTACCACATTTAGAAAAACAACAATCTTCTTAAATACTGGGCCAAAAAGGACTAACTTTGCCAAAAAGTCGGGGGAGGGGGGGTGAAATGTCAAGGCTATAGGTAACATCTTCATTGTCTAACATTTCTAAGGCCTGCCTCCATCTTCAGGGTTAAAAATAAGGCATAGGCAAAAAAAAAAAAAAAAAAAAGACAGTTCAACATTGATACACTCTATACTAATAAGGAATATATTTGGCTTGGGGTTTTAAATAGATCATAAGTCTCCCCAACTCCTCCATTTGCCTACTTTTCAATTATGTAGGTTAATTTAAAATAAATCTGTATACCTTGAGCATTTCCCCATTGAGGAACTTAGAATCAGGAAAAACGCTGAACTAAACACTCAATGTAGAAGGCAATGGCACCCCACTCCAGTACTCTTGCCTGGAAAATCCCATGGACAGAGGAGCCTGGTAGGCTGCAGTCCACGGGGTTGCAAAGAGTCGGACACGACTGAGCGACTTCACTTTCCCTTTTCACTTTCATGCATTGGAGAAGGAAATGGTGACCCACTCCAGTGTTCTTGCCTGAAGAATCCCAGGGATGGGGGAGCCCGGTGGGCTGCCATCTATGGGGTTGCACAGAGTCAGACACAACTGAAGCAACTTAGCAGCAGCAGCAGCAGCAACAAACACTCAATGGTGTTGTGAAGGGTACACTACAAATAGATGACCTGTTTCATACCCTCAGGAAACTAAAAACAGGTTGAGGACACCAGAGAGGATATTTAAAAGCAGCTCAAGAGCATTTAGAAAGCAAAATGCACACCTTAATAGAATGCATATTAAGAAAATGAAAGGCTCCATCCACACAGGCATACTTAACTCCCCCTCAGTACTCTCAAAGCTGGAATCGGGAATAATTAGAAGTAAACAAGATTGGGAAGGAGGTAAGTGCTGTAATTAGTTGAGTCAGAGGCTCTGGGCATTTCATTTGGGGAAATGTTTATGATGGGGACATGAGCAGATCTTGTCACTTATATGCATAAGTGAGTGCAACCAGATTGGCCTGCCTGAAGCAGGAGTCCAGTTCAAACATACCAAATACAGATTTTGAAAGCAGCAAAGGATAGACAGGGAAGTGATAAATAATGGCAGATGGTAACAGGAACATAGAGGGATTATTCATCTTTATTGTATTAATCAATAGTGCTATAGGTATTTTTCATTGAACACAAATAATATAATTTACAAAACTATAAAATAGGCATAGATTTTAAAATGTTTTCTAGTAACTCATGTTTACAGAAACCTGAACTTAAAAATTAGGAAGTGAGAGAGAAGAATCAATACTATTCAGCTAAAAGCTGCAAGACTGAATGAATCTTGAAACTTTCAGCAGTCTACTGAAGAAGGAGAAATTTTCCATACCTCAGTTTTCAGCCTACTTAAAAGGTGGACAACTTGAGGGGATTCCCCTGGCAGTTTACTGGATAAGACTCCACACTTCCATGGCAAAGGGTATGGGTTCCATCCTTGACTAGGGGACTAAGATTCTGTATGCCACATGGTCAACAAAAATTAAAAATTAAAAAATAAAAAAGTAAATAGTTTGGAAATATTACATGCTACCTTTACTTTGAAAGTGGACATTTTGGAAATGCTATATTCATATCACCTTTTTTTTTCCAAGCCAATGTCTTTGATGAAAGTCAATCCCTGAGTCTTTTTTTGTCCTTTTTCACTAACTATATTCCCCTCCATTCTCAAATCTAAACCTTTATCACATGCTAGGTGCATCTATACACAGTTCAAGATAGACATCAACAGAAAGGTAATGCCATAAATTGCATTTCAGACTTTACTTTTTCCCTGGGAAAACTGAAACAACCATACCTATACAAACAGTTCAGACATTTCACACACAGTGCTTAGGCTGGAGGAATCTATTATTTAAAAATGAAGAAAAAGACATGTCAAAATTAAGCCATTAAAAATCAGCACCAAAAAAGTCATCAGAAGAACTGTATTCAAAATCAGACTTTTAATTACTAGCTTTTGACCCTGAAGTAGATAACACCTGTGGCCCACGGTTTTTCCACAAAAGAAGACTGCTATCTGTACTAAGTGCTGGCCAGATCACAGACTCTACAAGGATGTTGAACAGGTAGTAAACGTGTCAAACATCTTGACCTTATTCTCTGCAAATAGACAACAAAGAATTGACCACACCCCTGGACCAAAAATAGCTGCAGTTATAATAACAAACATGATTGGTAGAGATAAAAATGATCACAAGAACTCCCTCATCTAGAACGTAACGAGCACTATTTCAAACCTACATTGACTCAGTTGTCACAATAAACCCATGGGGCACATACTATTATTATTTCCATCTCACAGATGAAAAAATTGAGATATTAAGTATCTTACCCAAGATCACTCCAGTTAGTAAGTGGTATGAGTGAGTTTTGAGTCCAAACTGGCTCTAAAGCCTGCTTTCCTAATTCTGCTTCTCTGACTGTAAAAGGACCTTTATTTCTCATTTAATCATGGCCCCTTGCTGATGAGAATAAAGTACAAATAAAGCAAGTGAATTTCACTAATTTTTATTTTCTCACAAAGTACTACCTTTAATGGAAAAAAGCAAGTAAATCAATGCTTTTTTTCTATAACCAAAGACAATTAAAAAAGTAATATATGACTCTGCTTCACTTAACAACAAAAGCTGTTACCAATATTAAAGGAATCCAGATTTTCACAGCAAGAATGATTAATATATCCTCCATAAACTGAGCATTTTTATTTCTTCCCTCACTTGGGGAGGGCGGAGATCATTAAAATGAGATGATTCTAATACAAGTGTCACTTTTTCCCCTCCAGTAGAAAATCTACTCAGTAAACTATGGCAAGAAGCATGTGAGTAAAACAGATTCTAGGTTTTCTTTATCCTCTTCTTTTGCGACAGAAAACAGTAGGTTCATATATTCTAAACGTAAGTGCCACAGAGGGTGAACGCGGACATATACTAATTACTACACTGGGGTACAGAATAAGAACTTCTTCAGAGTATAACTATCTTTACTGGCTGGCAAAATACCCAACTTAAATCACAAGAATTAAAATCTAAGAATGTCCTTTAAGGAAAAATCACTTGCTTCCTCTGTAAAATGCTGTCATTTAACTATGAATACAGCCTCCCACAATTTAATCTGATAAAAACTAAGCCAGTCTTAGCTGACAATGACAGTTTATAATAAAAACATGAATTATACAAATGATAGTTGGTTGCCTACCTTAAACATTTTAGCACTGAATTCACCACTTTACCTTTAATGTTCATGCTATCTACTGAAATATCTTTTCAAGGGAGGAATATTAGAAGCGTGACATTTAATATAATCAAAATGATCTCAATAATCAGGTGAAATGAGAAGATGCAACAAAGTACATAAGACACTGAAGATTATTAAGAGAATGGAGATGATATCAGGGCAGGGGTAGGAGGAACAGAGCCCAGCCTAGACAAAGGGCGATGAGAGCTGAAGGTTTTCTGAAGACCCATGAAACTCACACACTCTCAAAACATGAAGAATAGCTATGTTCAGAGCTTTGAGATTCTTAGACACATCTACAGTCTTTACTAACCAAAAGAGTGTCACGATTCCTATATGCCATACAAAGTTGAATAGGATTGGATACTTCAGTGAAGAGGAAAAAAATAAAAATCTGAAGGTGCTGGAGAACCATAGGGTATATATTCATTTTACTAAATGTGATTCAAAAACCCAATTTAAAAGGTCATTTATAACAACATCCTACTATACAGCACAGGGAACTATATTCAATAATCTGTGATAAACTATAATGGAAAAGAATATGTATATATACATGAATAATTGAATCACTTTACTGTACAGCAGAAATTACAACAATATTTACCTCAACAAAACTTAAAAAAAAGAATCCTCAAGTCTCCCATTCAGAATCCCTTCACCAAAGAGTGTATGTATCAACTCAATTACCAACTGAGAAGGTACCTCCATCCTTTTTGCATTAAACACTGACATGTCCTTGAAGGGAAAAAGAGTTTATCTATTATCATGGGACACCGACTATGGGGGAATATGAAAGCATACATACCATCCAAGCCTCTCCCACACACTGAGGCCAAAGAATTCTGAAGGATAATTTCATAATACTTATATAATTTTCCAGCTACTACAACCATAGCATCTCCAAGGCTTCATGAGTTTAAAATATTTCTCCACGTACTTACTCCTCAACTTACCATGGTTCAACTTAAAACTTTTTGACTTTACAATGCAAAATCAATACCTGTTCAGAAAAGCTATACTTCAAATTATGAATTTTGATCTTTCCGTGAGCTAGTGATAATGCAGTACGCTACTCTCTCGTGATGCTGGGCAGTGGCACTGAGTCACAGCTCCCACTCAGCCCCACAATCACGAGGGGAAATAAACGATATACTCTTACAACCACTTTGTACCCATATAACCACTCTGTTTTCCACTTTCAGTACAGTATTCAATAGATTGCATGACTTTATTATAAAATAGGCTTTGTGTTCGTTGATTCTGCCCAACTGTAGGCTCCTGTATGTGTCCTGAATCAGTCCAAGATGGGCTAGGCTATCCTATCATGTTCTGTAGGTAGGTGTATTAAATGCATTTTTCGTTTACGCTATTCCCAGGTGGCGCTAGTGGTAAGGAATCTGCCTGCCAGTGCAGGAGACTTAAGAGAGGCAGATTTGATCCCTGGGTTGGGAAGAGTCCCTGGAGAAGGAAATGGCAGCCCTCTCCACTGTTCTTGCCTAGAGAATTCCATGGACTGAGGAGCCTGTCAGGCAGGCTCATGGGCAGCCCGTGGGCCTGCAAAGAGTCCTGCAAAGAGTCGGACACGACTGAAGTGACATAGCACAGCATATTTTTAACTTAATGATGGGCTTACATCAGAATATAAATCCAATATAAGGGGCTTTCCAGGTAACTCAGTAGTAAAGAATCCGCCTGCAATGCAGGAGAGGCAGGAGATGAGGGTACGATCCCCGGGAAGATCCCCTAGAAGAGCAAATGGTAACCGACTCCAGTCTTCTTGTCTGGGAAATCCCCTGAACAGAGAAGCGTGGTGGGCTACAGTCCACTGGGTTGCAAAAGAGTTGGAAACAATTGAGGACATACACACAACACCAACATGATACGAGGAAGATCTGTACTCTACCAATAGGACACACATGTGCATATGCCTAAGTATGGATAAACACATACCCACAGAGAAAGAGAAAGTGATCTTATAGATTAACCTGTACATTTTCTATCCAAGTATTTACTGACCTCAGCAAAAGACGTAATCCTGAGATTTGTTGACACTGCACTCATATACCCATGGAAGGACAGCAGAATACGCCACAAAATATGCCTCATTGACATAAAGAAAATAAGACACAGTTTCAGGTTTTCCTTACTATTTTTGGCCTGTGACTTCACTAGTTTAGATTGTGGCTTTGCACATCAACTTGTGGATGTCTGTATTCAATATTGATATCAAAAATACATTAAGGTCAACACAATTACCAGTGAATATTCACACAATTATATCACATCCAAATGCACGGCATATAGTCATTGAAGATGACACAACTATAGCAATTTAAACTAAATATCTATTAAATAAGAATTGAGACTGTGACCACTACATTTTGACACTTAACACACTCTAATTAGTGGCTGTTACTAAGAAAAATAATGAGCAAAATCTGGCCTTATCATTAGACAATTTCTTTAAAATATGTGACAGTATTGTCAGTGAGAATTCAAACACCTAGTTAATTTCTATCAACATTTGACTGACAAAAATGCCCTAATAGAATCTCTGACCTTCAATAAAGAGTTTAAATGTATCATACACAAATTATTTAATAGTTTTCAAAAGCATACAATAGCAATTCTGACATTTTATAAGGTCAGTTTTCAGAAGCATAAATCGATAAAG
>SJYW01057038.1:258493-284848 GCA_006410735.1 Raphicerus campestris | reverse complement strand
CCCGTGGACGGAGGAGCCTGGTAGGCTGCAGTCCATGGGGTCACTAAGAGTCGGACACAACTGAGTGACTTCACTTTGACTTTTCACTTTCATGCGTTGGAGAAGGAAATGGCAACCCACTCCAGTGTTCTTGCCTGGAGAATCCCAGAGACGGGGGAGCCTGGTGGGCTGCCATCTATGGGGTCGCACAGAGTCGGACGTGACTGAAGCGACTTAGCAGCAGCAGCGGCAGCAGCCTTTATGATTAAGAGCAGTGTTTTCCGTTTTCACTAGCACTTGCCTCTCGGATATTGATTTTCGAGCAGCAAGCATCCAGACCTCGGTTTGGTAACAGTATTGAGTGTTATTAACTATGTTTACATGATGGAACATCAACATTTGGCAGAGGGAAACAACTATTGACTCTCTGCTTAAGAAATAAAATACTTCATTGTAACATTTGGCAAAGCCAGGAGCCATCATGGTGAGTTTTAATACTATTTCCTCAGTTCCCTTTAGAAGAGTTTGTTGGGGGTGTGTTTCTCTAGACAGAGAAATCTGATTCACAAATACGGTTCCTCTAGAAAACTTTTTTTTTCCTTTTAAAGTAGAAATGTGTCCTGACCCACGAAAGGATTCTTGATTTAACTTGAGATCCAAAACAACCTGGGGTAATACCATTAAAAAGAGTAAAGTATGATATACTGACAGGATATTTTTCCAGACATGTGAGGTATCATATAAAAACACCAGTCTTAAAAGTCATGCTCCCCTATAGGTCTTTTTATCACGCCCCATGACTCCTAGCAAGATGTTATTAATTCTTTGGGCAGCAGGGGTGCATAGTGAAAGGAATTTATATATTCATGACTGAATAAATGAAGTAGATTTCTCTTCCCTCCCAAACTGAAGTGGATTCCCAGAAGTGTTGATGCAATGGTTAGCCAAAAATCTCTGGCTTCATGGATATACATAAGCTTGATTGTACATACTGCCAATTTGGGGTCATGAGAAAAATGAGTGAGTAGAGGAAACTCCAATGAGAAAAAGCCCCAAGAGAGCAGACATGAGGTGGAGACAGAGAAGAGGCTGCAAAGCCTCTGGAAGACTTGGGTTGCTTTTCTAGCACTAGTTGACTTGAGGCCCAACTGAACGCCGGTAGGTGTTCTTGTATTCCATGAGACCTCTGAGAGCCCCATTCCGCTTTTGTTCCTTTGATGTGAGCTATTTACTGGGCCTCTGTTCTTACAACCTGGAAAAGGAAACTAGGGTCGCTTACAGAATATGATGAATAATTCTGTTACAAACTATTTACAATGGGAATCTGCCACTTTACTCTGTCTCATGAATAGCTTGGCCTCTCTGACCTATCTCCTGGGCCCTTTATCCACATTTTGTTGCTTTTCTTATGGGTAAGAATTACACAAAGAAGAAGGTATTTGAGCTCAGATCACACTGTTTTAACTTGAGCAAATATTGTCTTTAATCAGTTGAACTCCCTTTAAGGAATGGAAACTAACATTTAAGTACAATTGCTTGTGCAAAGATCTTTACAACATTAGTTCTTTAGTCCTCACGACTTTGTGAGGTTCAGACTTGGGGAGGTCCATTGGCTTGTTCAATGATCCAAGTTAATGTTTATATGAAATCTACATCTCTATTTCTTAGTTCAAAACTTTTTCAACTAGACAAGTGACTCACAAAATACAGTACATTGATTAAATATATGTTATCCAAGATTATTTTAAATATATTATAAAGAAATATTTTATAAAATAACACATCTATTTTAATATATTAGAAAAATAATTAGAATCAGATCTTAGTGAATATACATGTATATATTAAATAATAGTACAGATGGCATGTAGATATGACAAAAATCAAAGAGATGTTTGAAATTTCAAACTTTCATCAAGTTCATATCAAGTTCCTGTGAAATTATAAACATCTTGAAAATCTATTCAAAAGTGATCTGGTGGCCATATTAAATTCAGATTTGGATGTAAACTTAATATGTTAGGAAGGAAGTCTGTCTCCATATTATGTTGAAATGGTTCATGTATAGAAAGCATTGTTGCATTTTTTTCTAAATTTCACTAGTGTCGTTGCTATTAAAGATATTAAAATATAAAAATATAATATTTCTCTGCATCAAATACATGTGCATCAAAATTTTTGAGTAATAATATAAGCAAACACTATAAACGGTTCTAAAGTTTTAGGAGATATTAAAAAGACTTAAACATACACTCAACAACTTTGGACATTTTGAGAGTGGTTTCCAGGTAAATGATAAGACAGGGTAATGTTATAATGAAGGTAAGGGACTTCAACTTCTAAAGAAATATAATAATCCTTCAGTGATATGCCTGGTGTCTCATACTCAAATGATGAAATGGATCTGGGAAACTAAAATGACCAAGAAATCAAAACGGTTAGTTACCGAACACTCTGAACACAAACCACAGGAACAGTCTCAGCCAAATAGAACATCCTTCTCATATTAAGTCTGAATATCCTTCAGACTGAAATGTGCCATTAAGGGGATTTCTGACACTGAAGCCTTACAGATGCATGGGGGCCAGAGTATAGTGGCATAGGACCTGATTAAGAAGCAGTCCTGATTCTATTCACCTAGTTCCATCCTCTATTGAGAGTCTTTGGGTAAGGCTTTCATCATCCAAAGTCTCCATTTCATTGTATCAGAAGCCGTGAATAAAAATATCTACATGCTTAGGTCAAAAGATTATTGTTAAGGTCCATTTTACATTGTGATGTGCTACCTGCTAAGCAATGTTATGCTTAGAAAAATAGTTTAAAAGAAGGCTTACATTTTCTTCCTTATAATGAGCTTTACTTGCCTTACTTTCTCCTATTGGTGTATTTCTTTTATGAAGGGCAATTATTCTGGAACACAGAATAGCATTCAAAATTTGAAAGCTGGAAGAGAGTAGCATTGAAACTTATATATTACCATATGTAAAGTAGGCAAAAGCTTTTGACTGTGTGGATCAAAACAAACTGTGCAACATTATTAAAGTGATGGGAATACCACACCACCTTACATGTCTCCTAAAGCTGAGTGCCAAAGAATTGATGCTTTTGAACTGTGGTGATGGAGAAGACTCTTGAGAGTCCCTTGGACTGCAAGGAGAGCCAACCAGTCCATCCTAAAGGAAGTTAGTCCTGAATATTCATTGGAAGGACTGGTGCTGAAGCTGAAACTCCAATACTTTGGCTACCTGATGTGAAGAACTGACTCATTGGAAAAGACCCTGATGCTGGGAAAGATTGAAGGCAGGAGGAGAAAGGGACGATAAGGATGAGATGGCTGGATGGCATCACCAACTCAATGGACATGAGTTTGAGTAAGCTCTGGGAGTTGGTAATAGACAGGGAAGTCTGGCATGCTACAGTCCATGGGGTCATGAAGAGTAGGACATGAACTGAACTGAACTGAGAAACCTGTATGCAGGTCAAAAAGCAACAGAACCAGACATGGAACAGAAGATTGGTTCAAAATTGGGAGAGTAGTAAGACAAGGCTGTATATTGTCACCTGTTGATTTAACTTAATGTAGAGTACATCATATGAAAGGCCAGACTGGATGAATTACAAGCTGGAATCAAGATGGCCAGGAAAAATACCAACAACCTCAGATATGCAGGTGATACCACTCTAGTGGCAGAAAGCAAAGAGGAACTAAAGAGCCACTTGATGAGGGTGAAAGAGGAGAGTGAAAAAGCTGCTTTAAAACTCAACATTTGAAAAACTAAGATCATGGCATCTGGTCTCATCATGTCATGGAATAGCAGAAGGGGAAAAAGTAGAAACAGAGATTTTAGTTACTTGGTTTCCAAAATCACGACTGCGGTGACTGCAGCCATGAAATTAAAAGATGGTTGCTCCTTGGAAAGAAAACTATGACAAACCTAGACAGCGCATTGAAAAGCAGACATCACTTTACTGACAAAGGTCCATGTAGTCAAAGCTATGGTTTTTCCAGTAGTCATGTATGGATGTGAGAGTTGGATCATAAAGAAGGCTAAGCACTGAGGAATTGATGATTTTGAATTGTGGTACTGTAAAAAACTTGAGAGTCCCTTGGACTGCAAGGAAATCAAAACAGTCAATCTTAAAGGAAATCAGTCCTGAATACTTATTGGAATGACTGATGCTGAAGCTCCAAAACTTTGGCCACCTGATGGGAAAAGCTGACTCATTAGAAAAGACCCTGTTGCTGGGAACGATTGAGGGAGTGAGGAGAAGGGGACAACAGAGGATAAGATGGTTGGATGGCATCACCGATTCAATGGACATGAATTTGAGCAAACCCTAGGAGATATTAAAGGGCAAAGAAGCCTGGCATGCTGCAGTCCACAGGGTTGCAAAGAGCTGTACATGACTCAGCAACTAAACCACAAAATAGATAGCTAGTGGGAAGTTTGTGACAGCCTGACGGGGTGGGTTGCGGTGAGGGGTGGGGGGAGGTTCAAGAGGGAGGAAATATATATATTACAGCTGATTCTCATTGTTGTATGGAAGAAGCCAACACAATATTGTAAAACAGTTATTCTCCAATTAAAAATAAATCTGTAAAAAAAATTAAGGTTGGGGACATGTTTACAATGGGAGATAGGGAAATCCTATATTAAAGAAGAGATTGTTTTTTCAAAGACCCATTACAGCAGATTAGGTGGTTTACTGGATGAGATGGTCCAACTGAAAAAACTGCACTTGGAGTTCTAAGGAAGAATGTGTTTATCTTTCACAACATAGGCTCCACTAGCCTGGTGAACTATTTGAAGGAAGGAATTCATGCTCTGCATCTGGCGGGTGCCAGTCTTCACTAGCTAGGTTGAAAATGCTGCCTCTCCTTTCTTTTATTGACACCGTGGATCTTGCTGAGATTCTGAAAGTCTGTGTAATTGTTTTGTTTTCTAAGTCCTCATAGAGTATTTTTTTCAAAGTAATATCATTCTAGAAGAAGCTTTAATCAACAGGCTTGCCAAGTGAGATGGATGCTCAGTTACATGTAAATATAAAAGGCCTTTTTTTTTTNGTTGATTTAACTTAATGCAGAGTACATCATATGAAAGGCCAGACTGGATGAATTACAAGCTGGAATCAAGATGGCCAGGAAAAATACCAACAACCTCAGATATGCAGGTGATACCACTCTAGTGGCAGAAAGCAAAGAGGAACTAAAGAGCCACTTGATGAGGGTGAAAGAGGAGAGTGAAAAAGCTGCTTTAAAACTCAACATTTGAAAAACTAAGATCATGGCATCTGGTCTCATCATGTCATGGAATAGCAGAAGGGGAAAAAGTAGAAACAGAGATTTTAGTTACTTGGTTTCCAAAATCACGACTGCAGTGACTGCAGCCATGAAATTAAAAGATGGTTGCTCCTTGGAAAGAAAACTATGACAAACCTAGACAGCGCATTGAAAAGCAGACATCACTTTACTGACAAAGGTCCATGTAGTCAAAGCTATGGTTTTTCCAGTAGTCATGTATGGATGTGAGAGTTGGATCATAAAGAAGGCTAAGCACTGAGGAATTGATGATTTTGAATTGTGGTACTGTAAAAAACTTGAGAGTCCCTTGGACTGCAAGGAAATCAAAACAGTCAATCTTAAAGGAAATCAGTCCTGAATACTTATTGGAATGACTGATGCTGAAGCTCCAAAACTTTGGCCACCTGATGGGAAAAGCTGACTCATTAGAAAAGACCCTGTTGCTGGGAACGATTGAGGGAGTGAGGAGAAGGGGACAACAGAGGATAAGATGGTTGGATGGCATCACCGATTCAATGGACATGAATTTGAGCAAACCCTAGGAGATATTAAAGGGCAAAGAAGCCTGGCATGCTGCAGTCCACAGGGTTGCAAAGAGCTGTACATGACTCAGCAACTAAACCACAAAATAGATAGCTAGTGGGAAGTTTGTGACAGCCTGACGGGGTGGGTTGCGGTGAGGGGTGGGGGGAGGTTCAAGAGGGAGGAAATATATATATTACAGCTGATTCTCATTGTTGTATGGAAGAAGCCAACACGATATTGTAAAACAGTTATTCTCCAATTAAAAATAAATCTGTAAAAAAAATTAAGGTTGGGGACATGTTTACAATGGGAGATAGGGAAATCCTATATTAAAGAAGAGATTGTTTTTTCAAAGACCCATTACAGCAGATTAGGTGGTTTACTGGATGAGATGGTCCAACTGAAAAAACTGCACTTGGAGTTCTAAGGAAGAATGTGTTTATCTTTCACAACATAGGCTCCACTAGCCTGGTGAACTATTTGAAGGAAGGAATTCATGCTCTGCATCTGGCGGGTGCCAGTCTTCACTAGCTAGGTTGAAAATGCTGCCTCTCCTTTCTTTTATTGACACCGTGGATCTTGCTGAGATTCTGAAAGTCTGTGTAATTGTTTTGTTTTCTAAGTCCTCATAGAGTATTTTTTTCAAAGTAATATCATTCTAGAAGAAGCTTTAATCAACAGGCTTGCCAAGTGAGATGGATGCTCAGTTACATGTAAATATAAAAGGCCTTTTTTTTTTTCCTGTTTAATTACCTTAGAGATAGTTCTGTATGCCTTGATAAACTGACTTCACTTTTATCTAAGATAAACACTGCCCTTGAAAATCACTTGATACCTTTTGCCCTTGGTTAGATGTCAAATCTGATGAACATTTCTAAAAGCCATTTCTCTTTCAAATGACCTATGAAGGTTGCTTCCAGTACTAAGATTCTAAATTGCCTTTTATTTCTCGGTAATATCCTTCTACTTCTCTATGTGGAAGAAAGGCTGCTTATTATACCCTCTAGTGGTGATTGTGACATTCTTAAAAATATTTTTATTGCATTCTTTGGCCTTTCCTATAAACTTACTATATATTTACTTTAAAATATATGTATATCATTCTTTGACTTTATACTGTAAATTGTACAGTATAAAAGAAATTTATCAATCTATGCTGCTGCTGCTAAGTCACTTCAGTCGTGTCCGATTATGTGCGACCCCATAGACAGCAGCCCACCAGGCTCCCCCGTCAAGATACAAAAAATGTAAATCATTTGCATTACATTTAAGGTTTATAAATACATCAAAAACAGGTTTATAGATTGATCTGTTTTCCTCAAATTTCATATACTCCAATTTTATTCCAATTTTAAAAATATGTCTTATTCTTCTCTTCCATTTGGAATACTGTCAGTAAGCAGTTATTCACACCACTGGAGGAAGTATACATAGACTTCTACATATCCCAAAATGTCATTATATTTTGGTTTAGAGTCCTTCTTTACTCATACTTAGTCATGAGCACATCTCATTTTCTAAGAATTCACAACATTTGAAATAAAATAAGGAAGCCACCCGTGGAACTTCTGAATCTACAGGAACTAGGAATTTGTCACTCCTTCCTTTTTCACTCTGCCTTCTCCACCCCAAGAAGGACAAGGGAAGATTTTTTAAATTGAGGAGAAATACACATTTTGAAAGAACATCTGCCAAGATTGTTGCTATGTCTCTGTCTACATTCTTCTCAGGTAAAAATTTAATTAGGTATTTTCTTCTAAACTTCTTGCGTTCAAATTCCCAATCAGTTACAGTTTGTATATAGATGATGAGAATAAAGACAGTTAAGAAAAATAAAGGAGACAATCAAGCAGAACAGGTGGTTCTCAACAAAAACTTGAAATTAAAAGAGTTGTCTGCAACTGAGAGTAATCAAGTATCAACCATAAATTAAAATGACTTTAATAAATAGATAAAAATGTCTTGTTTCTGGATAAAAAAGACTCAGTATTTTGAGATAACTCCAGTAGAATGTTAATATACTTCAATCAAAGTATATTTTGACCAAAGTATTTATGTATGTTTCTAAAGTTTATCTGAAAGAATATGCAAATGAAAATAGCCAAGAAGAGCAAAATTAAAATAAGGATACTAGAGGGAAGGACTAGATTTAATGTGTTTGAATATGATATGAAGCTGTAATAAAAAACAGCATGTTATGAGCCTGCTAAAAGAGACATGTATCAGTGGAATAGGAAAACAAACAGTGATATTTTAGTAAATGCTAATACTGACATTTTGAATTGGTGAACAAAGAAGGATTAAAACAACTATTTGGAGAAAAACTACAAAATCTTCCTCCTTTTCTCTTGACATCAAAATATATTCCTGTTAGATCTATGAGTTAAATTTTGAAAGACAAAATACAAGAAATAAATAAGAATTAGTATTTTAGTAAGTCTTGGAGTTAGGAAGGCATTTATGAGCATGTGAAACACAGAGACCATAAAGAAAAATATCTGTAAATATACTACTGCATATATTTTAAATGTTGGAATTATTCATAAAAATATTTCATAATTATGGTCAGAAGTCCAAAACTGGAGAAACATTCATGTTTATGAAGACAAAGTGCTAATTTTCTAATTTACAAAGAGCTCTCTTTTGTCACCAAGAGAAAGAAAACCCAGTAGAAAGACTGGCAAAGTATGTAAATCAGAAAACCACAGATGAACAAATATAAATGAACAGAAAACAATGAAAAATCTTGCACCGTCTCACTAATGAATACAGAAACACAAATCTAAATAAGCTTAAAAATCTCATCTGATCAACTTGGAAAAGAGGAAAAGAGTTGGTAACACAGAATTTAACGTATTGAATTTCAGCACTGTAGGTAGGAATGTAAATTAGTATTTGGGGGGGTAAAGTTGGCAAGAAATATTTATTAAAATGTTTCTAAACTCAGTTATTTCACTTCTACAATTTTAAGACTTTATTCTACAGAAATACTTCACATGAATATTCAAAGATATATGTATAAAGCTGTCTTTATATTATTAAAAATGACCCAAATACCACTGTGGAAGAAAGTATGGCATGTCCTCCTAAAGATAAATATATAAATAAACATAGTAGCTTAATATAACTTGGTAACTTCACATGATTTAGCAATTCTACTTCTGGGCATATACCCAAAAAACATGAAAGCAGGGACTCAGATACTTGTACACCCATGTTCAAGCATTATTCTCAGTTGCCAAAGGCAAAAACAATCCAAGTGTCTATCTGTGAATAGATAAATAAAATAGTTTGACCCTGAACAACACAGATTTGAATTGCCTGGGTCCACTTATACATGATTTTTTTTCAGTAGTAAATACTGCAGTACTGCATGATCTGCGGTTGGTTAAATCTGTGAATGTGAAATGAACATATGGAGGAAACTTGGATATGGAGGACCAAATATAAGTACACGTGGATTTTTGACTGCATAGAGTGTTGATACTTGGAATGATATACAAAATGCATTGTGAAGTGAAATTAAGAAATGGAAGCGGAAATTGCATTATAGTTGTTTTACGTATTTCTTTTATAAAAATAATGTTACATCCAGTTAACCAAGGGTAAGTCTATCTAACCTACATGATAGAAAAATCACCTTTGTGATTGTCTTCTTGGAAATACAGAGTCAGATCTCACTTTTGTACCTATCAGTTGGGTTTCCTGTAAGCAATGAATATTCTCTGCTATCAGTCATAGTAGGAAGAGATTGATTCATCCAGGAACAGAAGATGGGGACATAGTGAGCAAGAATTAATTAGACTGAGATAAGGAAAAGATTTTACCCCTTTCTCTGGGCTTGAGAATCGTCAGACTAGGAACCTTGCCCGGTGCTCTATCATATGAGACAATCTGATGACAAGTTAGGAAGGTGTCTTCTCTGGTGCCTCAGAGGGTAAAGCATCTGCCTGCACTGTGGGAGACCTGGGTTTGATCCCTGGGTTGGGAAGATCCCTTGGAGAAGGAAATGGCAACCCACTGTGGTACTCTTGCCTGGAAAATCCCATGGACAGAGAAGCCTGTTAGGCTACAGTCCTTGGGATCACAAAGAGTCAGACACAGGTGAGCAACTTCACTTCACTTCACTTCACTTAGGAAGGTGGTTCAACCCATAGAGGACCTAAAGTAGGCTGGACACGAGCTGTAGCAGCAATTTATTTTTCATATAGGACTTCCCTTCCATTTGTCCCTGTCCTTCTGTAAGGTCAGCAGGCTGAAGAAAAATTACTGGAGAAGGTATGTCCATGCTAGTGGACAGTAGTAACTGCCAAAGAGCTCCCATGTCCTGTGGAGCAAAGATGGTGAGTTTCATCTCCAGAGCAAAGAGGGGCAGTTTAACAGGAAGAGAGGACCAGAAGGGACGGGGACATGTTCCTTAGCAGATGTTAGGTACCGAAAACCATTAGAAACATATGAGAAACAGCCTTTGCAGGGGATTCTTCCTCATCATTGAGAAGCTTGGGGAGAGATCCCACCATTGTGGTTTGGATTAGAATAATTTTAATCCAGATATTATCTTGGGTCTTTCTGACCTTTAAAGATGGTTCAACATCCAGCTTCAATGTCAAGTCCAGTAGATTTCAAAACTTTCCCAAGGGTTCTGTGAATTCAAGGGGATAAGGCAGGAAAGAAGGGACTTATAACTCATGACTCCCTCTAGTGTGGACTCCCTCTGCTGCTGCTGCTAAGTCACTTCAGTAGTGTCCGATTCTATGCAGCCCCATAGATGGAAGCCCACCAGGTTCTGCCGTCCCTAGGATTCTCCAGGCAAGAACACTGGAATGGGTTGCCATTTCCTTCTCCAATGCATGAAAGTGAAAAGTGAAAGTGAAGTCACTCAGTCATGTCCAACTCTTAGCGACTGCATGGACTGCAGCCCACCAGGCTCCTCCATCCATGGGATTTTCCAGGCAAGAGTACTGGAGTGGCTTGCCATTGGACTCCCTCTACCCAGCCTCAACATGGCTTTGACACTCAGCCCCAGGACCTATTCTCACAAGGAAAGCTCATTCACACCAAACATTCTGTGGATCTAACAATCTTTACTACACCACTGGGGGTCATGGAAGAGGTGGCATCACCACTGCATACAAATGACATGAAGCTCCCATGAGAGACCCTGGTCTCTGTGCTTCTTGGTACCTCAGCACCGTGGATTCTCTTAACTCCTCCTCGTACATTCTCACAGTGTCCTTTCTCCTCCCCATCCTGTATTTCCCTCTGATTATTTCTTCTCCACACTTCCCTCTGCCAATGTTTAAATGAAAAAAGAACTCCTCTCCTTGTCCCACACAGAGCAGTTCTTCCCTATTCTCTGGGTATCACATCTTGGCCAATCACTTTAAGGGTTCACCTTTCAACTCAGTCATTAATTAAGGTTTTAGGCATCTTTTCACGTGACTTTTGGCCATCTATCTGTCTTCTCTGGAGAAATGTTTATTTAGCTCTTGTATCCATTTGTTGATTGAGTTGTTTGCTTTTTTGATATTAAGGGGCATGAGCTGTTAGTGTATATTAGAGATTAATCCCTTGTCAATTGCCTCATTTGCAATTTTTTTTTCCCATTCTGTGGGTTATACTTTTGTTTATGAGTTCCTTTGCCCTGTAAAAGCTTCTAAGTTTAATTAAGTCTCATTTGTTTATTTTTGCTTTTATTTTTGTTACTCTAGAAGGCGGATTCAAAAAATATCACTCCAATTAATGTCAAAGAGTATGCTGCCCATGATTTTCTCTAATAGCTTTATAGTACCAAGTCTTACATTTAGGCCTTTAATCCATTTTGAGTTTATTTTTATGTACGGTGTCAGAGAATGTTCAGATTTCATCCTNCGCTCCAATTAATGTCAAAGAGTATGCTGCCCATGATTTTCTCTAATGGCTTTATAGTATCAAGTCTTACATTTAGGCCTTTAATCCATTTTGAGTTTATTTTTGTGTACGGTGTCAGAGAATGTTCAGATTTCATCCTGTTACATGTGGTTATCCAGTTTTTCCAGCACCACTTACGAAAGTTAGTGTTAGTCGCTCAGTCACATCTGACTCTTTTTGACCCTATGGACGGTATTGCCTGCCGGGCTCCTCTGTCCATGGAANAGTTTATTTTTATGTACGGTGTCAGAGAA
The DNA here is from genome assembly GCA_006410735.1 of Raphicerus campestris. NCBI lineage: Eukaryota > Metazoa > Chordata > Mammalia > Artiodactyla > Bovidae > Raphicerus > Raphicerus campestris. The sequence continues at coordinate 272,878 of SJYW01057038.1, read as the reverse complement.
TGTTCAGATTTCATCCTGTTACATGTGGTTATCCAGTTTTTCCAGCACCACTTAACGAAAGTTAGTGTTAGTCGCTCAGTCACATCTGACTCTTTTTGACCCTATGGACTGTATTGCCTGCCGGGCTCCTCTGTCCATGGAATCCTCCAGGCAAGAATACTGGAGTGGGTAGCCATTCCCTTCTCCAAAGGTCTTCCTGACCCAGGTATCAAACCCAGGCCTCGTTCACTGCAGGCAGATTCTTTACCATCTGAACCAGAGACTGTTTCTTTCCATTGTATATTCTCACCTCCTTTGTCATAGATTAATTGATGGTGAGTGTGTGGGTTTACTTCCAGGCTGTCTGTCCTGTTCTTGGATTTTCACAAAAAAGGATATATTTCTTTCCTCTGGAACTTCAGAAATCTGCCTCTTGCCCTTGGGGAGCTCACAGTGCACAGAACGAAGGTATGAACCCCAGTGTGATACAACTGATCGGTACAGCTTGTTTCACTAGCAACCCAAAGAACTGAGATGTCTAATTGCATTATCTGTACTTGTCGAATTAATTTTATATGGCTGTGAAATATTTTCTGAGTGACAATAGACATACTTCCTGTCTCCCTAGAACCATAAGTTGCCAGAAGTTCCTAGTTTTGATGGATCTGCCTAAATAGGATCCTTCTAATAAAACTGGCATTTGATTTTCTCTGTCATTCATGCTGCAATTTATTTTTTGTTAGGTTTTAATTGAAAACATCCACATATTTCCTCTGGAGCTATAATGCCAAGGAGCCAGTTATAATAGTAGGCATACTTTCCTGCTCATCCTGATAAGGAAGCTAGGGAATTTAAATTCTACCTGTTTTTTCCCCCTAGATTTAGAATGTAAATTCTTTCTACATATTTATGAAACAAGACAAGCTGATAGCAAGAGCAGTACTCAGTAATTGGAAAGTCAGTTACCTTTTATCTCTTGGTTAAAAAGAGGAAGTAGGTCAGTTCTTTGTTAATATTATTGGAAAATACTATTTAGGATGATACAAATTACTAGGAGAAAGACATTGTAAAGTTGATTTTCAAGCAAGAGGCAATAGCTAACTTATTCTTTTTCTTAAATATATTAAGAATGCAGTGACCAATTTTTCAGTAATCAAAGTTTGAATCTTTTTATGTTCGCACTAATTATTTTAATTAGTTTTTTGGATACCTTACCCAAAAAACTAGCAAAAACTAAACTAACTCAGCAAGCTATTTTCACCACTCAGATCAAGCACCTGCTAGAAGGGTTTGTTCAGATGCATTTGTTGCTATTCAGTTGCTAAGTTGTGTCCATGCATCTGAACATATTTCAGCCATATACCACAAGTCTATGTGATGGAGAGAGAAATATAAATGTGAGAATAAAATATTTATGGCATGGAATTACTCATGCCCATTTGTTTAAATAGCCTTCTGTGTGTGTTTCTATCACAGACATGAAACTAAAATTCGAGTAGATCCCTCTGCATTTGAGTCTTCTGGTGAGGAAATTTAAATTGCCCATCTACTATTCTTTTTTTATTTGAGATAAATCATGAGGTATTTATAAATATCATTTCAAAGGCTAGGAGATGATATCTGTGTATTTGGCTTATTACTAAACCAAGAAGAAGTTTGTTTTAGAAGCAATATGATTCCCCAACAGCCTCCATGTTTGCATACATCAGAATTGATGGCAGTTTGGAAGCCAAATACAAATGCAAACATTTCTCAGGAAGAACTACAATTTGCTGCCATCCGTTTCTATCAAACTCTGGGTGAAACATTACCGAAAACCTACTTCTCAGCCTTGATCCTAAATGGCTTAGAAGGCTGGTGACCTCATCCTTTGATGTTTAAAAAAGGAGGAAACTATATTTCAACTAAGGAGGCTAGAAAACATTAAAACTGCTCAAACTGGAAATTTCCACAACATCTGACAACACACCAAAAGCCGCTGAGACAAACATGCTCTCAAGTGCTGTCCTGCTTCCAATTTCCTGTGCTTTCTGCAAGTACTTCAGTTTTTCAATCTGGTTCTGGAGAATGCTGGCCAGTGTTTCAGGGAAAATGCTTCCATGACTATTGCTCTATGCTGAATTCTTGCCCAAACCAGGGAGATCCTAGACACTAGCCTGTGGACAACAGCTGCAAGTGAAGTTAGGAACCTGATCCGCAGGAGCAGCTTTTAGGTCTGTCATTGTCCCAGAGTCCATGAGCTTTGAGACTGGGAATTAAAGCAAGAACACTAGGGGCTGAGTGCCTAACTCCTATCAGAAACTTCAAACCATCTTCAAAGATGCGAGAACTCAACTCTGAGTTAGTGCATCTTCAGTAGTTCTTTGCTTGCTGTTTCCACAAATAATGAATGCCCCGTTAGATTCTGCAGTTCTGTAAATCCATGCATGATATAACCTGAATCATGACTCTGTTACTTGGTAGTTAAGAAGAATGACTACAAATAGGATAGACTCAGTAACGTTGAGTCTCCCAAGGATATTTGTCAGTTATTGCTGATCCATTGGACTTCCATGGCCCTCAAACCTCAGTTCTTTATATTCCTAAAACATTTGAATCCTTTATGTGATCTATTTTCAGAATAGATCACCCAATTTAATTTGTAGTTACATTAGTTACATTGCAACCTGAACTTAAATTTTTGATGTCACAACTCTTGGTAGACTCCTCTGGAAGATGATCATGATAATAACTAGCATTTGCTGAGCTCTTCCTATATGGTAGCTCTTTTACAGACATCATCTGTCACAGAAATTCTGGGAGATAGGCACTAATATTAGCCCTATATACAGATGATTAAACAGAATCAGAGAAATTTAAGTTACTATCCCAAGGTCACACAGTGGTTGAACTGAGACTTGAACCCAAGCAGTGTAACTGCAGAAACTATCTCTGTAAAAGTCAAGTAAGGTGTAATCCCCTGACCAGAATGTCTGGGAAAAAAATTAAATGCTCCAAGTTGTAGGATGACTGAATAAATTATGGTTTACCCATGCAATGAAATATCAGGTAATAATAAAACAAAATAATAGTTTTATGAATATGTAATGATATGAGAAAATGTTAAAATGTAATATTAAATGAAAAAGTGCTGCACAGTAAAATCTCAATTTTGTACTTAAGAAAAATAGATAATAGAATGCCAGTGTTGATTATCTCTAGAAATTGGATGAAAGGTGATTTCAGTTTTTTCTTTATGCTTCTCTGTATCTTCTAAATTTTTAGAAGTGGCCATCATCAGGAAAGTGAGCTCAGTCATGTCCTACTCTTTGCAACCCCATGGACTAGACAGTACATGGAATTCTTCAGACCAGAAACTGGAGTAGGTAGCCGCTCCCTTCTCCAGGGGATCTTCCCAACCCTGTGGAAGTAGCCATATGTTACCTTAAATTCCAAAAATTAAGGTATAGTGAAGCATTAAAATGTCTGAAATTCGCTTCTCCTAATTTCTAGCATTGAAGAAAAAGGAGTCTGTCTCTGTTTTGTCTAAGACAGTGATGTCACCTCTACCCAGAGGTATGTGGCCTCTTATCCAGACCTCTGTCTGGATTAGACTCCTTAATTTTCATAAGAAAATGTCAATTCTACCACCAGCTCAGCTGACACTGATAGATGTGCCCTTCATTGTCCTCATAGATTATCTATACTCGAGCATCTCTCCACAGAGAATAACCTTGAACTCTGCTGTCCCAAACAGAGAGCTTGATTACTTTAAATATGTTTATATATTATATTCATGTGTATTATTATATCTGAATATATATTATATATTCAGATAAAACTCCCAGATGGCCATATTGTCTATTTCTCTGGGAGATGTGTATAAGAGACAGATCCTAGACACTAGCCTGTGGACAACAGCTGCAAGTGAAGTTAGGAACCTGATCCGCAGGAGCAGCTTTTAGGTCTGTCATTGTCCCAGAGTCCATGAGCTTTGAGACTGGGAATTAAAGCAAGAACACTAGGGGCTGAGTGCCTAACTCCTATCAGAAACTTCAAACCATCTTCAAAGATGCGAGAACTCAACTCTGAGTTAGTGCATCTTCAGTAGTTCTTTGCTTGCTGTTTCCACAAATAATGAATGCCCCGTTAGATTCTGCAGTTCTGTAAATCCATGCATGATATAACCTGAATCATGACTCTGTTACTTGGTAGTTAAGAAGAATGACTACAAATAGGATAGACTCAGTAACGTTGAGTCTCCCAAGGATATTTGTCAGTTATTGCTGATCCATTGGACTTCCATGGCCCTCAAACCTCAGTTCTTTATATTCCTAAAACATTTGAATCCTTTATGTGATCTATTTTCAGAATAGATCAGCCAATTTAATTTGTAGTTACATTAGTTACATTGCAACCTGAACTTAAATTTTTGATGTCACAACTCTTGGTAGACTCCTCTGGAAGATGATCATGATAATAACTAGCATTTGCTGAGCTCTTCCTATATGGTAGCTCTTTTACAGACATCATCTGTCACAGAAATTCTGGGAGATAGGCACTAATATTAGCCCTATATACAGATGATTAAACAGAATCAGAGANGTCTATTTCTCTGGGACTTAACACTTTATCATTGATTCTTACATCTGTGTCTTACAACCACCTTGCCGAGCTCCTCACAAAATTACATTTGCTAAGCTGAGTTTAGCCCCAGAACCATGAGCTTGGCAGTGAAGAATCTTATAAGTAAAAACCCTATTGCATTAAATGTAGAAGAACTGTTGAAACAGTTGTTCACCATATCATTACACTATAAAAGGAAATTTTTCCCAAGTCAAAAGTCATCATGATCTTTCTAAGCAATAGATTTGTTTTAATCTATGGACACTATAATTTGTATCATCAACTTAAAAATTACAGACCACAAATAACCCTCTGTCTTAGCTGCTGTGAAGCCCTGGGCCAGATACATGGTGTTCCTCCAGCAAATGTCCAGATGCGTGTTTGTTGAACCGATCTCTGATTTTCTTCTAGCATTGACTTTCTCTCTCTCTCTCTCTCTCTTTTTTTTTTTTTTTTCATTTTAATGTGCTCCTTCAAAGCATATGAGGAAGGGGAGAGAAAAAATAAATGGGTAGATAAATGAATAAAAGCAAATTTATATTGGGAACTTATGGCTATGATTTCAAATCAACACAATGAGCATGAGAGTTTTCTTCCTTGATCTTTTTTTCTAGAACAATTTACAGAGATTCAAGAGTTGGTGACATGATGATGACATGACAAATGGAAGATTTTCCCCACCGCTATTTGTTTTAAAGAAAAATGACAGTTCAAGTCCTGGGTTCATGTACTGCTCTGACAAGATCCATTGTGACACTGGAAACACCCTAGCATGAACTGTTTTCTCAGGCAACAGGCCAGCTGCTTTGATCTCAAGTGGACAAATCAGAAAAGCAGGTAGGAGTGACTCGTTTCTCTGTAATTTTACAAGCTCAAATTCTACATTCCATCCAGTTGTTTCACAATCTCCTGTACTTACAAACTTTCAACTTCAGAAAAGTGAACACAAAGCCCCAACTGAGAACAAAGGCATGCAGGCTCTGCCTTCCCCACAACAGTCTGATCACTTGAGCAGAGCCCTCTTGCTCCCGGTACCAGTAAACTTACCTGCTCACACGTGAGAGCTTCTGCAGTTGCTTTCCCCACTACCTTGTCCTTGCAGGACTTCCATCATCTGTTGTTTTTTTCCATTCAGTCTTGAAGTAAGGTGTTTCACTTTCCCCTGGAGGCAGCACTTGATATCTTTCTTTCCTGTAAACAGCAGTGTGGCCTGTCTTAACATTCTCTCCAGAACAATTTTTCTCTCTAAAGTGCTGAGTCACTGAAGGGAGGAAGAGACATTCTGTGGGCAGCAGTAGTCAACTGAGAAAACAGAGTCATTTCCCAGGACTTAAAAGGGTACTTTCAAGAGTGAGCAAATTCGAAAAGTGGGCATGAAGTCCGTTCAGGGTGAAAGGTACAAAGTCCTTTTCACATAGTCTTTGGAAGATCATCTTTCATAAATGAAAAAGGTATGAGTGGAAAATTCCTTTATTCTGCAGCAGGGGTGTAGTGCATCAGCCCTGGGCTGGGATTGCAGAGTTCTCTTGAGTTCTTAGCCTTTCTTTCTGGCCCCTTCCTTTCAGTTTTTCACCAGTTCAATGGGAAGACGACCTCTGCTTCTACTGTAAGAGGAGGGTACCGACAGAATGAGTGTGTGGGAGTTCTGAGTTTTTGGACACCGGGATGTGACTGTTGATCTTCAAATACCCACTGCTTCAAAATCAGTCTAGGTACATTTGAACTTTTTATTTTGTATTTCTCAAAGGCTACTGAATTAAACTTTTTAAGATAAAGAATGAAGTGGGCAGGATATACAGGAAAATTCTAACACTATAAGCTTTCAAAATGGAGACTGATGGCAACTTCTTGTGAATCAAAAGTATTGCAAAATAAAAACAGTTTAAAAATGGCTATCAGCCCTACCCAAACTAGGGTGGCTTCCCATACAGTAATGTGTGTGATATTTTCCACAGCTTCCTTTTCAAACCCTTCTCGTATCCAAATCATCACACAGCTACCATTTGAGTAGCATGGTCTCATTATAAATATATTATCTTACCCATCCTGGTTAGAAACTTATGCTGCTGCTGCTAAGTCGCTTCAGTCGTGTCCGACTCTGTGCGACCCCATAGACGGCAGCCCACCAGGCTCCCCCGTCCCTGGGATTCTCCAGGCAAGAACACTGGAGTGGGTTGCCATTTCCTTCTCCAATGCAGGAAAGTGAAAAGTGAAAGTGAAGTCGCTCAGTCGTGTCTGACTCTTTGCGACTCCATGGACTGTAGCCTACCAGGCTCCTCCATCCATGGGATTTTCCAGGCAAGAGTACTGGAGTGGGCTGCCATTGCCTTCTCAGGTAGGTATAATTATCCCATATTTCCAATAAGAAAACTGAGGCTCATAAAAGTTAGGTAATTTGTCTAAAATTATGAGACAATAGAAACAGATATCTGGCTTACCTGAACTCAAAGCCACTCTGTTTCCACTGTTTGACTGGCTAATCTGCTACACTGATTTCTATCTAACTTCCTACTTGCAGTCATTCTATGGAAAAGGTGTAAAGTTTGGAGCTGTGTTCTTTAATCATTCACTGTATAACTGGTGATGGTACACAGCTGTCCCGGCTTTAATTTCCTCAGGTCTTAAATATGGATGACAATGCCTACCTAATGTTAAAACCATTAAATGAGATAATATATTTAAAACATGGGCCAGTGTCTGGCTCATACTAGTTGCCTAATAAGTATCAGAATATGGCCGTACCATCCTTTACTTACACTAAAATGCTCCAGTATTAAAAGTCTTTATACGTGTTCTAGTTCCCCCACCAAAAAAAAAAAAATCCATGGCTCATATTCCTTTATAACTTCCTTGTATCAGCATGCTATTGATTACATGTTCTGGAAACTAAATTTATGCTGAGTTAAACAGGAAGGATATCAATTACCTCATATAGGAGGATGGTCAGGGCAGGCTTGAGGGGTGGCTGATTCAACAGTTGACGATGTCATTAAGGAGCTAGAATCTTTCTGCTCCATGACGAACAGAATCTGCTTCACCCTAAGGTTTGTTACCCTCCCTGGTGAAAAGGCCTCTGGTTGCCTACAGTACCCAGAAGTAATCACATTTCATTTACATCTGAGAGGAAAGAAAAGCTATCTCACTATGGTTCTACAGCCGTCAATCAGCTAATCTTTCCTTGCCGAACCATTCACTGGTAAAGGGAGGTGAATTTTCAGGATTGATTTGATTCATCATCTGAAGGGAAGTAGAATTTGTCCACTACCCTCCCCACAGTTTTATACTGTAAATCTCAATGACTGAAAGAACAAGCTTATTTATGAGTAGAGGTGGAAACTCTAGTAATATCCAGAAAAGAGATGGTGAATTTTCACAGAAATAAACTAACTCTATTTGATTTCAGAGCCCCAAATCCCTCCATGCCATTGGTTATGCAGAAAGGAGTGGTAAGAGTAAGCCCTTTAACACATTTTTTGCTTTAGATCAGTTCTGTTGTGACATTGATTAGCTTAGATCCTAAATACACTTCTCAAGGACGGATGACACAGACACACAGAAGAAAAACAATACCCTTAACACACTATCTATAGCTGGTTCCCCACAAGATGATTTAGGTGGTACACATTTACGGCCTTAAATAACACTGAATTACAGAGGACTGAATCCTTCTTATACTATCAGAGCAAAAGCCAGTTTAATGCTCTGAGTCTGCAACACTTTCTAACAGGTGTAAATCTCCCTTTAACAAAGACAGGCTTAGAGCTTTGAAGACATCACCTGGACTTTTAAACATTGTTTTGTCTTCCTTTCAAATAGTTTTTCAGTTACTTTGTATTTATGATAAGCAATATTGGTCCTGGGGCTTCCCTGGTGGCTCAGCGGTAAAGAAACCACCTGCCAATACAGGAGACAGGGGTTTGTTCCTGATCTGGGGTTCGTGCAAGATCCCACATGCCATGAAGCAACTCAACCTATCGCCACATACGTTGGGAGTGCTCTAGAGTCTGGGAGTCGCAACTACTGAACCCACGTGCTGCAGTCACTGTGGTCCTAAAGCCTGTGCTCTGCAACAAGAGAAGCCTCTGCAATGAGAAGCCTGTTCACTGAAACTGGAGAGTGATGCCTACTTTCAATAACTAAAGAAAAGCCTGTGCAGCAGTGGAGGCCCAGCACAGCCAAAAATGAACTAATTGAGTTTTTAAAAATTGCTCTTTCTCTTTGAGGTAGTGATAATTAGGAAATAATATGAAATTTCCTTTGAAAGCAAATCTATTTAAGGAACACAAAATCAAGCCAAAGAGTAATTAGTTTTGAGAAAGGGTTATGCATGGATGTTAAAAATTATGAGGCAATATGTAGTGGTATATGAATATGGAAAAAATATGAAAGTGTTTTGAGAAAACTAAAGCTTGAAAAGCATTTACCTGGAGTAACTAGAGAATGATTGCAAGAATAATTTAAATTCAAGACTAAAGAAATTGCTAGCACACAGGGTAATTACTTCAGGAGCCACAAGAGGGCAGTGGATCAGTGGCTGTAAAGCCAATTTGGTCAGTATGTCTTCCTTACCCAAGCCTTTGTTCCTCAAAGTGTGGTCCACAGACCAGCAGCATAAACATCGCCTGAGAGCTTATTGGAAAGGTAGTGTCTCTGGCCTCATCCCTGGACTGCTGAATCAGACATGCATTCTAATGAGATTCCTACTTAATTCTTATGCACATTCAGTTCAGTTGCTCTGTTGTGTCCAACTCTGCAACCCCATGGGCTGCAGCACACCAGACTTCCCTGTCTATCACCAACTCCTGGAGCTTGTTCAAATTCATGTGCATCAAATTGGTGATGCCATTCAACCATCTCTTCCTCTGTCACCCCCCTCTTCTGCCTTCAGTCTTTCTCAGCATCAGAGTCTTTTCCAGTGAGTCAGCTCTTCGCATCAAGTGGCCAACGTATTGAAGCTTCAGCTTTGACATCAGTCCTTCCAAAGAATATTCAGGGTTGATTTCCTTTAACATTGCCTTGTTTGATTTCCTTGCAGTTCAAGGGACTCTCAAGAGTCTTCTCCAACACCACAGTTCAAAAGCATGGATTCTTTGGCGCTCAGCCTTCTTTATGCACATTAGAGTTTGAAAAGTACTGACTTTGGCTCAGAGTTTTGATTGAGTCTTTTGGCTACTCTTTCTGCTGTGGAACAGGGCTGACCTGGTTATAATTTTGGAGAAATACATTTGCCACGGAGTCTACTATGATGTTGTCAGATTACTTATGTTTGAATCTCAGTTCTTCCTCTCACAGTAGCATTTGGGTGAAAAACTGCATTTCCAATACTTATAACATTTCTTTAAAGAACAGATGCTCAGCAAATGGATGGATAAATGAATAAACCATTCAGATGCAGAGAAATCCTATTTCCTAACAGTGTTTCTGTGTTCCTGCCATCCTTTATTTTGTCAGTTTGATGGAAGATGAGGGTTTATTTGTGTCTTATAGTATCAACTGCTTTAAATCTTTTTGTATCAAGACAGGAAGTAAATGTTCCCATACGAATACATATCTGTTCAGAGGTTTCTGGCACATTCCGGTGAGCTTTCCCAGGGCTTTCCTCCATATTCTGATATCTGCTCCTTCTAATATAAGACCCTGGGTATGCAAGCCATGTACGGGTTGAAACAAGTAGAGTTTGAAAGAAAGGGTTCACATTCTGATCATGTTATAGGTTTCAGACCGTCTAGGCCTTAGGGAAATTGAAGTAAAAGAATAAAACCTACTTGTGTTTCCTTGCCTAAAAATCAATAGGTTATTCCAGAAAAATATTAAAAATGACTTGTATACTTTGGGGAGTAGAGCTTTTAGTAAAATACTGAAAGAATACTTTTAGTATTTTTCCTTTTAATAGGTACAAGTACAGGATATTGAAAAAGCAGTAGAATGCTTCAAAAAGTCCAAAATATAAGGCCTCTTGCCTCTGTAGGCTTTGCGTGTTTTCCAATTACTCACCCACTACAAATCAATTTACAGGTGAATGGTTTCTCCATTAGTTCTGGTGCCGGAATATATCGAGAGGAAAGAGAAGTCTAATTGATGGGGTTATTCCTGGGCTGTGAATCTCCCAAGCTCCATCCTTGAAACTTTACAGAGTAACTGGTCAGCAACTCAAGAGGGAGGTTTCATAACCCCAACCGTAAAACCAGCACATAAAACTCTCCCTACTATTAAAGCCTAATAATGAGATACCCCTTCCTCCTTTCTAAAGCTGCAACGCTGTGATTTTTCTTTCATTTTTGCATTCATTCACTCATTCATTCAACAAATATTTTTGAGTACTTGCTAAATGCTACGGATATAGAACAAAAAAGACAAAGTCTCTGCTCTGGGGAAACTGACATCTAGAATGTGAAAGAGGAGAGAGACAACAGCCAAAGAAACAAAGATTAATTCTATTAGTTACAGAAGAAGGAAAAGCTAGGTAATGTGATTGTGCATGTGGAACATGTGCAAACTTAGAATGAACCAACAGGCAAAGATTCTGAGAATGTGACATTTGCTCCAAGACTCAAATGGGAGTTAGCAGAGCCAGCCTTGCTGGAAGAGTCTTCTAGTAGAGATCAGTTACAAAAAATTCTCAAGGCAAGAATATCGTGTTCAGCATGTTTGAGGAACAAAAAGAATATCAAATTATGTCTGTATCAAATCGATTAAGGTCGAGTGGTATGTATAAAAATATACTCACGAAAGTTCAATGAACAGATACATTTATGTGTAGTGGAGGGTATAGGGAATGTGGAGATACTTGATAGCACGGTGTAATGAGCCCAGGCTCTGCCGTGATTCTACTTGTTCCTACTACCTGTGCTTAATTAGTGGTTGTAGGGAAAGAAAGATGCTTTGCATTATTGGGGCTGGGTTGACTTGAGTTTTATAGATGCTCAGAAGTGGACCTGTTGGAACAGTCTTCATCATGAGCTGCACTGGTGTCTTATCCTATCAATTTATGTTGTTACTTTGCACACTGAGTTATTTCAGAAGCTGCTCAATCATGGTGGCTCTTAAAGAGAAAACTGCAATATAAAATTCCAACCCACCCATGAAAAGTTTTGGATATTAAATTTTTGAGACCTATCAGTAACTGTTATAATTAGCTCCTGCTGGAAATCTGTATTTTTTCAGAGCATCATTACTTTTCATAATCAGTTCTCTAATTTCCCCATAGAATATGATCCATTTTATCTGAAGTGCTAAAATCAAACACAAGTAGTTGATCACTGTCTATCCGTAATTTGCATTGCTCTTTATCCAAGAAAATATTAGTTTTTGTTAGCCAGATAGGAATCTATTATAAATGTCAATGTAACTTAATTAAAGCATAATATTAATCATAAGACTAGCTTCCAGACTCAAATACTTCCTCAATGATGTTTACTTGTCTAGAACTTAGCTGATGAAATGCAAAAATAAAATTGGATAAAGGCATTTTGGTGAGTAGGGAGATTTAACAAAAGCCTTTCTTAATGAAAAAATAAAGTAATAGAAAGTACAGAAATAATTGTACCTACTGAATTACATTCAAAAGACTATCACAGTAAAATAAGTTGTTTTGCTCATTTTATATCTAAACATTAAATAATATTTATTAAATTTCTACATTTCATTGCACTGTTCTGTAAGTTAGTCAACAAGACATAGGTCATACCCTCTATTAGTTTTTGTAAATTTTATTCATTTTAATATAAAATACCCGAGCAGTTTTAGGCCTTAGAAAATGTTCTGCCATAATCACTATTTTTTGCATAATTTTAATGTATGTAATAGCATAAAAACTGAAGTGTATTCTATACTAATGAGGGTGAGTGCAACTTCTTTGAGGAAAATTGTCCATTTCTTTAGAGAAATATTTTAATGGATCTCTGGTTATGCAAGATAAGGCCCAAAACTTGGTGCTAATGTGGTACGTTTGAGGTCGTGGGCATATTCAGGTAATGAGGTATTACGGAGAGACAGTAATTCTCTCTGTAATTAAATAAAAGTCTGTGTTCCACAAATGTAAAGATTGTTACAGTAACTAATTTGGAACTTCCTGGCTGGGGTTGTAGTTGTCCTAGAAACAGAGTTGTCATCGTGAAACTAAAGAGGGAAAGAGAAAACTTAGATAATGAGAGGGTCCCCAGCCATGAGAGAGACAGGGACAAGAGAACACCCCACAGAAAACCATTTCCCAGCCATCCTCAGAGCATTTGGAAACCGCATGGCACTTCTAGCAGTCAGCCGGGATTACGCTATTAAAGGAAAAACAATGACTCCAGAAGGTAGGAGAAGTTTGTGTGAGCTCAGACTGCACCCTAAATTGTGTCAGCTGAAATGCTTTTGGATGGAGAGAGCAAAAAACCTCAAGCCAATCTGAATTAAACAGTAAATGGGAATTTGGGGTGCAAAAGGCTTAATCTTCATCCAGAGATTGTGTGGGGGTTGAGGCAAGATTCAGGGTACAGGAACCTTCGAAAGATGGTTCTTCAAGTTCCTGCCTTCCCTCAGGTTGGCTGTCAGCCTCAGCTGCTGCTCCTCATTCACACCCAAGGTAAGGGAAGAGGCAGGCTTCCCCAGCCGCTTAACAAGACAAAGGTCATGTGCTGACCACCTAGGCCAGAGTTACCTGAACTAACAAAGGTATCAAGGGAACAGGATCACTCCAGTTGGTTTAGCTATATCAGGTCTCAGCCCTGTACCTGGAAGTGGAGTCAAGCCTGAAAAAGAAAAGTGAAAGTCGCTCAACTGTATCTGACTCTTTGCAACCCCATGGACTGTAGCCCGCCAGACTCCTCTGTCCATGGAATTCTCCAGGCAGGAATACTAGAGTGGGTAGCCATCCCCTTTTCCAGGGGATATTCCTGACACAGGGACTGAACCTGGTCTCTTGCATTGTAGGCAGGTTCTTTACCATCTGAGCCAACAGGGAAACCTAGGAGTCAAGCCTACTGAGGCAGAATAGTATTAAGGGAGCCAGGGAGGATGTTTGGAAGACAACTTTGGTATTCTTTATAAGATCTAACAAGCTTCCTGAACTTTGGCTTCTGGAAGAGTTTCAGGAATGAATTTTCAGTTCAGTTCAGTCGCTCAGTCGTGTCCGACTCTTTGCGACCCCATGAATCACAGCACACCAGGCCTCCCTGTCCATCACCAATTCCCAGAGTTCACTCAGACTCTCGTCCATCGAGTCAGTGATGCCATCCAGCCATCTCATCCTCTGTCGTCCCCTTATCCTCCTGCCCCCAATCCCTCCCAGCATCAGAGTCTTTTCCAATGAGTCACCTCTTCACGTGAGGTGGCCAAAGTACTGGAGTTTCAGCTTTAGCATCATTCCCTCTAAAGAATGAATTTTAGGTCCACTCAAATTTCAGTGACTAGTCAAGAAAATTTAGTTTTAATTCTCTTTCCATAGCTTGTATATAATAAAATCATCTTAAATTTAACAATTCCATTTTCTTGGAGTTAATAATACCCATTTAAGCTATAGTTGTTGTTTTGTTTTTTTTTTTTAGTGAAACCTACTATACTTAGAACTAAGTGTTAATGAGCAATTTGAAAGCATTTAAGAACCAGTAAACTCAAGAATTCTCATGAAGAGGGCAGGTGGGTACTGAAGAGTCTGACAGTCTTGGGACAGCACAGAGCTCTGGCTTCTCATCCCCACAGACAGAAGCTACAGCACACTGCCCACATATACCAGCTGTACAGCCTGAAAAGGGAGCCCAGCTGGGAGCTGCAAAGGATTTTCCAGGACTCCCTCTGGGCATCCTTGCACCCACACAT
>SJYW01057038.1:225832-248637 GCA_006410735.1 Raphicerus campestris | reverse complement strand
GAGATCAGCCCTGGGATTTCTTTGGAAGGAATGATGCTAAAGCTGAAACTCCAGCACTTTGGCCACCTCATGAGAAGAGTTGACTCATTGGAAAAGACTCTGATGCTGGGAAGGATTGGGGGCAGGAGGAGAAGGGTATAACCGAGGATGAGATGGCATCACGGACTCGATGGATGTGAGTCTGAGTGAACTCCGAGAGATGGTGATGGATGGGGAGGCGTGGCATGCTGTGATTCATGGGGTCGCAAAGAGTCGGACACGACTGAGCGACTGAACTGAACTGATATACATATATGTGTGTATATATATACATGCATATATATGTTTGGCTTTCCTGGTGGCTCAGACAGTAAAGAATCTGCCTGCAATGGGAGACCTGGGTTCTTTCCCTGAGTTGGAAAGATCCCCTGGAAGAGAGCATGGCAATCCACTCTAGTACTCTTGTCTGGAGAATCCCCATGGACAGAGGAACCTGGCAGGTTACAGTCCATGGGGTTGCAAAGAGTCAGGTACAACTGAGCGACTAAGTACACACATATGTGTAGTATTCTCTTGGTTCTAGTGTGCATGTTTTTCCAGTTTAATATTTCTGAATTCAAGATTCATCTTCCAATTATCATCTATACTTAAGCTGTTATTAAGTTGATGGTACTTCTCATAATCAACAACATCGTCGATGAAGAAACCTTGGTTCTGCTACTCATACACACTAAGTGTATGATCTGGGCTCTCTGAGTCTCATCTCAGCTTCCTCATCTACACAATGGGAGTGATAGTATCTCATAGAGTTTATGGAGATTTACCAGATAATGTATATCAATCACTGAGCAGTGCCTGGCACACAATAGGCCCACAGCTAAAGTCACAGTTATTGTTGTTTTTATTGTTGCTGATGTATATCAATTTACAGACTGAGCATCATTCATGGTGAAGCGTCTACAAAATAACTTCACTTTCTGTCAGAATGTAATCATTGTACACAAAACATGACCATACTCTAAATACAAACCTACTTCTTGAAAGAAAGGGATTATGATCGGGGTTGTAAAGAGGAGGCAAATTAGAGAGGGAGGGTTGCCAAGTGCTGAAAGCCTTCTTTTGGAATGTGTCCTCTAAAAGAGGAACTCTTTCTCTGAAAGCACACAGATGCATCATAAGAACATGTCAATTTTCTATTCTGAGGAAGGATGAGCAAATTGTGGCTTCTCATCACTGAATTCAATTGTGAGAATAATAGGATGACAGTTATCCGATGACAATNCTGTTGCTTCCTGACCTGCATACAGATTTCTGAAGAGGCAGGTCAGGTGGTCTGGTATTCCCATCTCTTTCAGAATTTTCCACAGTTTATTGTGACCCACACAGTCAAAGGCTTTGGCATAGTCAGTAAAGCAGAAATAGATGTTTTTCTGGAACTCTCTTGCTTTTTCGATGATCCATGGATGTTGACAATTTGATCTCTGGTTCCTCTGCCTTTTCTAAAACCAGCTTGAACATCTGGAAGTTCGCAGTTCACATGTTGCTGAAGTCTGGCTTGGAGAATTTTGAGCATTACTTTACTAGCCTGTAAGATGAGTGCAATTGTGCAGTAGTCNTTTCTAAAACCAGCTTGAACATCTGGAAGTTCGCAGTTCACATGTTGCTGAAGTCTGGCTTGGAGAATTTTGAGCATTACTTTACTAGCCTGTAAGATGAGTGCAATTGTGCAGTAGTCTGAGCATTCTTTGGCATCACCTTTCTTTGGGATTGAAATGAAAACTGACCTTTTCCAGTCCTGTGGCCACTGCTGAGTTTTCCAAATGTGCTGGCATATTGAGTGCAGCACTTTCACAGCATCATCTTCCAGGATTTGAAATAGCTCAGCTGGAATTCTATCACCTCCACTAATTTTGTTCGTAGTGATGCTTTCTAAGGCAATCTTGATTCCGCTTGTGCTTCATTCAATCAAGCATTTCTCATGATGTGATCTGCATATAAGTTAAATAATCAGGTGACAATATACAGCCTTGACGTACTCTTTTTCCTGTTTGGAACCAGTCTGTTGTTCCGTGTCCAGTTCTAACTGTTGCTTCTTGACCTGCATACAGCTTTCTCAGGAGGCAGGTCAGATGGTCTAGTATTCCCATCTCTGTAGAATTTTCCACAGTTTGTTGTGATCCACACAAGTCAAAGGCTTTGACATAGTCAGTAAAGCAGAAGTAGATGTTTTTCTGGAACTCTCTCGCTTTTTCAATGATCCAACGCCTGACTAGCATTCTTCAAAAGTGTCAAAGTAATTAAAAATAAGACAAGACTGTGAAAATATGTCTCAGATATATGTCAGAGATTTGAGGAGACTGAGGTAATGTGATGACTAAATACAAGGTAATATTCTGAATAGGAACCTGGAATATAAACTGGTGAAATCTGAGTCTGTAGTTTAGTAAAATAGTCTTGCATCAAGGTTAATTTCTGTTCTGCTCATTGTATTAGGGTTATGTATAAGATGCTGACATTAGGAAATGCTGAGTGAAGAGTGTAGAGGAACTCTGTCTACTCTTTTTCAAACTCATCTGTAAATAAAAAAGTATTTCAAAATAATTTTTTAAGTTGATATATTAATAACTTGTTTCTTGGCAATAAGACTTGGAGGAATTAAAATATTTTGAGTATGACCCACAGTTCAAGAAAACTAATAAAAATTTGAACTTTTCAATGAGAAAAACAATTACTTGGATTGATAAGTATAGAAGCAGGAAGACCAGTTGGGTTATTCCTTATCCCATGTGAAAGATGAAGTTGTTTGAACATTAATAGTATGGTCACAGTGGAAATGAAGGGACATCAGTGTTTTGGGGATATATTTTGGAGGTAGAACTGACAGGACTAGATGAAAGATTAGGCAGGAAGGGATTATAAAGTCAAGAGTTTAGTTTGGTTTTGTTTGGTTAAAATGCATGTCCTACAAAGTCAACTCAAGCATTGTTTAGCCAAGTTGCTGTGAATTGCTATTTATGTCTTCTGTCTGGCTTCTATGTCGTTTCCTTTCTTTCTGCTTATTATAGTTCCTTGATTATTTTCACCCTAGAACTTGTTGTTATTCAGTTCATATCAGGCAGGTGAAGAAACCAACTTCTTCCCATTTTAAAATTCTTGAATTAAATTCTAGAGAGAGCTTTTAAATATTTAATCCAATTATTTTGTGTATAGATGAGAAGCACCAAGAGCCCAAGTAGAATGCTTCAGTGATGGATCCAGAAATAATAACCAATATTTTTATTGTCAGGTAAGACATACATTTCTCCTCCTTGAATTTACCTAATACATCTAAACAGTATTATAGTCCCAAGTGTAGTAACTGGCACATCTGAGTGCAGAAAGCATCTTACCCTTAACCACTGAGACTGGAAGGCTGTCATTTACACCACACCCAAAGCAACTGCTGTGAACACTTGATATTTTTTTGTGGATGTAGTTAAGAAATCTTGTGACACTTTGAACTGGGCAATAAGAAGTATTTCACTACAAACGGTAGGAGATGCCTCGTTCTTACAGATTAGGAGCTCTCGTTCAGTCATGAGTCCACGAAGGGCAACATGTGACTCTGAATTTCCAGTGCCTCGCTCAGGGTAGATGTCCAAGAAATCCTTATTTCTTGATGGAAAGAATGAATAGAATAGTTGCTGTTCAGTTTGCTACTTAGAAAAACCCACTGCAATAGGACTCACAAATCTAGTTCTTGGCTGCCTTTCACTGGTTTAGTCTTTAGATTAACATTAGTATTTTAGGTCATGTTGTTCATCTCCATCTTCCTTTGGTTAGTTCTACATGACAACAGTTTCCTCTCTTCCCTAGGTTTTGTAAAGTTAAGTATCTGTATATCACCTTCTCTTATCATTGATCTAGTAAGTGGCTTAATATCTAATCATTTTTTGAATCTGAAGATATATTTGAATATTAATACTAGTGCTAATTTATGAATTAAAAATTGAGAACTTTGTCTTTTTTACAGGCATTGGAGAAACATCAGAAGCATTTAAGGAAACTATTTTACTATGTACATCATTTTCTATATTCTTTACAGGACTATATGGTTCAGCGATCTAAGCTTTGAGTATAAGAACTGACTTTTAAGTCTGTTTCAGAAGCTCATGCTGTAGAATTGACTTCATCTGAAAAATGAAAAGTGACTCCTGTTGAATAGATGATGTAATGGTGAACAGTTCCAAAACCATCTGAAATATAATTTTAAATAGAAGATAAGAGGAAAATAGTCAAATTCCAATTGAGGAAACTATACTTAAGAGGATATTCTTTAAGGTAAAAGATGAAAATTTAGTATAAAACTTTAAAGAGGAAAAAAATTTGTACTATTTCTAACAGTGTTTTTGAAATGTTCTGTAATGTCCAGAGAGATTAGACTCAGCCTTAAGGAAAATCTATTTAACTTAACAATAATTTAAAGTGATTTTTAAAATCTAAATTGGGAGAAACTCAAAGGAATAAGCAAAATATTCAAATTCAAGAAACCTATGTTTCCCTGACAACTTTTAGGAAAGTTACTTTATTTTCCTGTTGCACACTGCACATCTGTAAAATTATTTGCCAGTAAGGATTTTAATAAAGGTAAGCTTCAGTGTCCGATAAAGTGTTTTGTGGAAAACTATGGAAATCTGGAATTTTAAAATCTAATTTTCCTTTAGTAAGGAAATTAATATCCCACTGGAGACTAGATCAGTTTTTTATTGGCATGATCCTAGTCATAGCTAAGCCAGAAACGAAGAGAATTGAAACAATTAGACTCAACAAAGCAAATACAAAATACCTAATTGGAAGCATGCAAGGAAATTTATGATGTTTGAGATTTTTCCACTAGAATGAAACTCAAGATTTGTGGCAGAGTTTGACTCCAAAACCACCAAGTCACCCCTAACGGCTCCTTAACCACATAGGAACACGTGGAACCCAGCCCAAATTCAGACTAGTCACTTTATACTCACACTTAATATGTATAGGCGTTTCCACTTTACAATTCATGGTAAAATCATAAAAGAGGAGCCAAGATTTTGCCACCACTGAGAAGAGCTGGTGGGTGCTAGTTCTTAGCAAGCACCCGCACGTGGTGTCTAGAGGCTGCTGCAAACCTTAAGTTCCCAAAGGTAAAGGGAGCAAATAAATCATCCACGGTTTGGAGTTCAGCCCTTGGTTTGTAGTTCAAACCATGCTCAAGAGGTTTTGGAGTTGCATAATGGCTAAAGCAGAGTGCAGAAGAGAGGAAAGGCTGGTCAAGAAGACAGACTCCAGAGTAATGACTAAAAAGGTTGTTTTCTAGCATTTTGAAATTTTCTAAATTTAAAAAATCAGTGTACAATTGAGCCTTGAACAACACGAGTTTGGACTGCATGGGTCCACTTATATGAGGGTTCTTTTTTTCCATTAGTAGGTACTACATTTACCATTAGTAGGTACTATTATATAATTCACAGTTGACTGAACCCACAGATAAGGAGGGCAGACTATAAGCTGCACTTGGATTTTCGAGTAGGCAGAGAGTCTGCTCCCCTAACCCCTATGCCGTTGAAAGGTCAACTCTGCTTCATGTATACCAATGGCTTCTCAGACACTTGGAGAAATATCTTTGTAAGATGATAGCTAGAGACCTTTTAGGGTTCCACTGATGGTTGTGAAGAAGGAACCAGATGATAATATTCTTTTAGTTCCAACTTGTGCTTTTCAGTGTGCATGGTCGAGAGTGGGTGGATGAAAAGTTTATAGATGCTTTTGTATCATCTTACAGTTCTTCATTTTATGTGATAAATTGTGGGAAAGCTGTATGCAAACCAAATTATATTTTAAATGCACTCACTGAGCATGTTGAACACAGAGCTACAAGCATGTATTCTCCAGTAAAGTCAGCAATCACCCTGCAGTCTCCTTTGTGGGAATCTAGACATTCCTAATTGGGTTTGATTAAAGCTAGGTCCATGTGCCTTATTAAATTCCGCATTTGTGTAGAAATTGTACTTCTTTGATGGAAAATCACTAATTACTTCTTCCAGTTCTCCTTTGAGGTTGAGATAGATGCATTATTAATCCAATTTTGTTTCTATATATGATTAACATAAACCACTTTGACTCAAATGAAAGATAGTTATTTTCTCTCTATCATCCTGATACACGGTATTGGAACATATAAATAGGTGAATTAAAAGCTTTCAAAAGCTTACCTATGAAATGAGATTTCTGTCTGCTAACACTGTAAAGTTCATTCTTTTCCAATAGAAATGAATAGGAACATTATGTTGAAAATATTTAAAGTATGTATGTATGTCATAGTATTAATACATGAGTTGTCAAAACTATGGCCCGCTGGTCAAATCCAGCCCATCATTTGTTTTGGTATGGCTCACAAATGTGTCCATACACTTTTTAATGCTTGAGAAACTTTGACAGAAGAGTAATATTTTGTCACACATAAAAATTATATGAAATTTAAATTTAATCATCCATAAAAATGTTTATTGGCATAAAGCCATAGTCCTTGTTTATATAATGTTTCCACGGTTGCTTTCTTGCCACAAAAGTAGAAACGAAAAATTTTGACAAAAACGTATGATTCGTAAAACCTAAAATATTTACCAGCTGACCCTTTACCAAAAATGTTTGCTGAAACCTTATATATAATATATGAGATGATTTGCATCCCAACAATGAAAAACAGTGTTCATGTTTGATTAAAATAAAATATAAAATATAACAAAGTTGTCTGAGATTGAAATATGTTTAAATTATATAGACATAGAAAATCTAATATTCTCAAGAGAAAAGATACATGTTGAGATAGTAGGTGATTTAAAATGAAGTTAATTCACCTTTTAATAAAATAAAATAGTTTATAAACAGATGTGAATTGAATCTATATATCATTTTCATTTTGGAACACTTTAATTTATGATATAAATTTCTTTTAGCTGTAACTCAGGCAAAGGACAGAAAAAAATCAGTAAGTAAATAACTCCAAAATATGGAGAGAGAAATGATAATACAATCAGAAACCCAATTAATGAGTCATGGTAGAGGAAACATATTTAGTTAAGTTATTAGATGCCTCCTGAATTTCATTCATCTACACAGTTTTTCATTGTTTGGTTCTATCTTGGAAGTGTTGGCATTCTTTTTGGTGACTACAGACTAAAGAAATAATTTTGTATTCTGCTAAATATAGAGGTATTTTACAGTGCTACCTGGATAGCTGGTATGATTCCTTAGCCTATTTAATGAGACTGACATTAGGCTGAGGCCACACTTGGGCTTCTGAGGTAGAGCAGTATTCTGAGATAACAGAGTTTAGAATTATATGTATTTTAATGCAAGGAAGGTTAGTGAATCAGGAGGGGAAATAAGATCACTTCTTGTTCACTGGCTATACTCACTTGAAAATAAATGTTAGTATTTCGTCAGTTACACCCTAACTGATCTTTTAAATCTAAATGTCTTGTGCGTGTTCTGGTCTTTTGTTGTTGTTCAGTGGCTAAGTCATGTCTGACTCTTTGCCACCCAACAGACTGTGTCATGCCGGGCTTCCCTGTCCTCTACTATCTCCTGGAGTTGGCTCAAGTTCATGTCCATTGAGCCAATGAGGCTATCTAACTATCTCATCCTCTGCCACCCTCTTCTCCTTTTGCCTTCAGTCTTTCCCAGCATCAAGGTCTTTTCCAGTGAGCTAGCTCTTTGCATCAGGTGGCCAAAGGATTGGAGCTTCAGCTTCAGCATCACTCCTTCCAATGAATATTCAGGGTTGATTTCCTTTAGGATTGATGGGTTTGATCTCCTTGCAGTCCAAGGGACTCTCAAGAGTCTTCTCCAGCACAGTTCAAAACCATCAATTCTTTGGTGCTCAGCTTTCTTTATGGTCCAACTCTCACATCCATACATGACTACTGGCAAAATCACACTGACTATACAGACCTTTGTCAGACAAGTGATATCTCTGCCTTGTAATATGCTGTCTAGGTTTGTCATAGCTTTCCATCCAAAGAGCAAACATCTTTTAATTTCATGGCTGCAGTCACCATCTGCAGTGATTTTGGAGTCCGAGAAAAATAAAAATCTGTCACTATCTCAACTCTTTCCCCCTTCTATATGCCATGAAGTGATGGGGCCAGATGCCATGAACTTAGTTTTTTGAATGTCGAGTTTTAAGCCAGCCTTTTCACTCTCCTCTTTCACCCTCATCAAGAGGCTCTTTAGTTTCCCTTTGCTTTCTGCCATTACAGTGGTACCATCTGCACATCTGAAGTTGTTGATATTTCTCCTGGCAATCTTGATTCTGGCTTGTGACTCATCCAGCCTGGTATTTTGCATGATGTACTCTTCATATACTTTAAATAAACAAGGTGACAGTATATATCCTTGATGTACTCCTTTCCCAATTTGAAACCAGTCCGTTACTCCATGTAAGGTTCAAACTGTTGCTTTTTGACCTGCATGCAGTTTTCTCAGGAGACAGGTAATGTGGTCTGGTATTCCTGTCTCTTTAAGAATTCTCCACAGATTGCTGTGATCCACACAGTCAAAGGCTTTCTTGTAGTCAATGAAGCAAAAGTAGACATTTTTCTGGAACTGCCTTGCTTTCTGTATAATCCAACAAATGTTGGCAATTTAGTCTCTGGTTCCTCTGCCTTTTCTAAAACCAGCTTGAACCTCTGGGAGTTCACAGTTCACGTATTGCTAAAGGCTGGCTTGGAGAATTTTGAGCATTACTTTACTAGCATGTGAGATGAGTGCAATTGTGCGGTAGTTTGAGCATTCTTTGGCATTGCCTTTCTTTGGGATTGGAATGAAAACTGACCTTTTCCAGTCCTGTGGCCACTGCTGAGTTTTCCAAATTTGCTGGCATATTGAGTGCAGCACTTTCACAGCATCATCTTTCAGGATTTGAAACAGCTCCACTGGAATTCCATCACCTCCACTAGCTTTGTTCATAGTGATGCTTTCTAAGGCCCACTTGACTTCACTTCCAGGATGTCTGGCTCTAGGAGAGTGATCACACCATCGTGATTATCTGGGTCATAAAGATCTTTTTTGTATAGTTCTTCTGTGTATTCTTGCCACCTCTTCTTAATATCTTCTGCTTCTGTTAGGTCCATACCATTTCTGTCCTTTATCGAGCCCATCTTTGCATGAAATATTCCCTTGGTATCTCTAATTTTCTTGAAGAGATCTGTAGTCTTTCCCATTCTGTTGTTTTCCTCTATTTCTTTGCATTGATCGCTAAAGGCTTTCTTATCTCTTCTTGCTATTCTTTGGAACTCGGCATTCAGATGCTTATATCTTTCCTTTTCTCCTTTGTTTTTCGCCTCTCTTCTTTTCACAGCTATTTTTAAGGCCTCCCCAGACAGCCATTTTGCTAGCTATTGACTAGCTATTATGAATCAAATATATTCCAAATGTTTGACACAGAGGATAAATCAGAGATTAACAAAAACAAAAACAAAGCCAAATACCCATGTTGTTATGGAGCTTAATTCTATCAAGGAGAGATAGTAAATAAAAAATAAACACAGTAAATGAGTAATTTTAGAGTGTGTTGGAAGGTGATTAATATTATTAAAGTAAAAAAATGTAGTGTATAGGGGATTATGAGGGGGATTGGAAGGTTGATAATGGACAGGGAACAAAGGAAAGTTGTAATTTCAAGTAGGATCATTGTGATTAAAAAATGGGCAGGGGAAGTGAATATTTTTCCAAAGAAGACACAAACAGCAAGCAGCCAGGAAAAGTTGCTCAGCATCACTAACCATCAAGGAAATGCAAATTAAGACCACAGTAAGATAGTTCGTCACACTTATCAGGATGACTATCGTCAAAAAGGCAGGAGATATATGTTGGAAGGATGTGGAGGAAAGGAAAGCTTCATGCAGTATTGGTGGGGTTGTAAGTTGGTGCATCCACTATATGGAAAACAGTGTGGAGGGTCCCTGAAAGAGTAAAAATAGAACTGCCATATGATCTAGCAATTTCACTTCTGGGTATCCACCTCCCAAAGCACCAAAAACACTAATACTAAAAGATATTTGCACTTTAGCACATATATTCAGCATTATTACAATAGCCAACCCAAGTGTCCATCCATAGGTGAATGGATACAGAAGATGTGGAGCACGCTTGCACACACACACACACACACACACACAGGAATATTACTCAGCTATAAAAATGAAATTTGCTGTTTGGAACAAAACCGATGGATCTAGAGGGTATTAGGTTAAGGAAAATAAGTCAGATAGAGAAAGACAAATATTGCATGATCTCACTTATAAGTAGAATCTAAAAACAAAACAGATAAACCAAAATGAAAATAAACTCATAGATACAGAGAACAAATAGGTGGTTGCCAGAAGAGAGGGAATTGGAGAGTGGGCAGAGTAGGTCAAAGGAGATTAAGTTGTACAAACTTCCAGTTACATAATAAATAACTCATGGGGATGTAATATAAACATAAGTAATGTGTATGGTCTAAACTTACTACAGTGATCATTTCGTGATGTGTATGTGCATTCTCAGTCACTTCAGTCGTGTCTGACTCTTTGTGATCACATGGACTGTAGCCCACCAGGCTCCTCTGTCCATGGAATTTTCCAGGCAAGAATACTGGAGTGGGTTGCCATTTCCTTCTCCAGGGGGTCTTCCTGACCCAGGGATCAAATCTGGGTCTCCTGTGGCTCCTGCATTGGCAGGCAGATTCTTTACCACTGAGCCACTAGGAAACTCCATTTCATAATGATTGTATGCAAATGTCAAATCATTATGGAGTATACCTGAAACTGCTGCTGCCAAGTCACTTCAGTTGTGTCCGACTCTGTGCGACCCCATAGATGGCAGCCCACCAGTCTCCCCTGTCCCTGGGATTCTCTAGGCAAGAACTCTGGAGCGGGTTGCCATTTCCTTCTCCAATGTATGAAAGTGAAAAGTGAAAGTGAAGTCACTCAGTAGTGTCTGACTTCGACACCCTATGGACTACAGCCTACCAGGTTCCTCCGTCCATGGGATTTTCCAGGCAAGAGTACTGGAGTGGGGTGCCATTGCCTTCTCCTACCTCAAACTAAATAATATCAAATATCCACTTTATTCAATTTTTAAGATAAAAACTAAGCTCTATATAGCTTTTTTTAAAATTAATCAGAGTATGTCTTATTGAAATGGTAACATTAAAAAGAAAAAAAAAAAAAAAAAAACCATGAGAAAGTGACCCTTAGGGATTATATAGGTTGCTAGCAGTGCCATAACAAAGTACTACAGACTAAGCCACTACAGAAATATATTTTCTCACAGTTCAGGAGGTTAGCAGTCCAAGATCAAAGTGTCTGCAGAGTTGTTTTTTCTGGGCCTTTCTTCTTGGCTTATAGATGGCCATGTTCTCCCCACGTTCTCACATGGCCTTCAAACTGCATGCCTGTGTCCAAATGTCCTCTCATCGGTGGATTAGGGTCCACCTTATTTGCCTCTTTTTAACTTAATCATGTCTTTAAAGGTCCTATCTCCAGTCACATTTTGAGGTACTTTAGGGGGCTAGGAAGCTTCCCAGGTGGTGCTAGTAGTAAAGAACCCACCTCCCAATGCAGGAGACCTAAGAGGCGGGTCCACCCCTGGGTTGGGAAGATCCCCTGGAGGAGGGCATGGAAACGCACTCCAGTATTCTTGCCTGGAGAATCCCTTGGGCAGACGAGCCTGGATGGCTACAGTCCAGAGGGTCTCACCGAGTCAGACATGACTGAAGTAGCTTAGCATGCACGCATGCACAGGGGCTTAGAATTTAACCCATGTATTTGAGAGAGACACAAATTCAGTCCATAGGAGGGATATTCCACAAAGGAAATAGCTAGTTCACANGACTGAAGTGGCTTAGCGTGCACGCATGCACAGGGGCTTAGAACTTAACCCATGTATTTGAGAGAGACACAAATTCAGTCCATAGGAGGGATATTCCACAAAGGAAACAGCTAGTTCACAGGCTCTAAAGTAGGAATTTACAAGAGGTCCTCGAGAAACAGCAGGGACAAGCATGGAGTGGAAAGGGTGAGGGCTGAGGGAAAGGCAGTTTGTGTGGGGCATTGCACACCATTTTAAGATCTTTGTGTGTTACTCTGATGAAACGGAAAATCGTGACCCCACTTTCAGTGAGATAGTGACACATTTACTTTATTTTTTAAATTAATTTATTTTTAAATTGAAGGATAATTGCTTTACAGAATTTTGTTGTTTTCTGTCAAACCTCAACATGAATCAGCCATAGGTATATATATATCCCCTCCCTTTTGAACCTCCCTCCCATTTCCTTCCCCAGCCCACCCCTCTAGGTTGATACAGACCCCCCTGTTTGAGTTTCCTGAGCCACACAGCAAATTCCCGTTGGCTGTTTATTTTACACATGGTAATGTAAGTTTCCATGTTACTCTTTCCATACATCTCACCCTCTCCTCCCCTCTCCCCATGTCCATAAGTCTATTCTCTATGTTTGACACATTTACTTTATATTCCAAGTCACTGGCTGCTGTGTTGAAAACAGACTATCGGGACTAAGAAAAGGGTGACCAGCTGAAAGCCTCCATCATGAGCCAGAAGAGAGATGATGAGGCTCA
Organism: Raphicerus campestris; assembly: GCA_006410735.1. Taxonomy (NCBI): domain Eukaryota; kingdom Metazoa; phylum Chordata; class Mammalia; order Artiodactyla; family Bovidae; genus Raphicerus; species Raphicerus campestris. The sequence continues at coordinate 236,017 of SJYW01057038.1, read as the reverse complement.
GAGCAGGAGTACAGCAGTACGGATGGTGGAGAATGTCAGGCATTTTGATATTTGTATATTCATTTATCAAGCATGCATTGAGTGTCTTCTATTTGTCATGGCTGCCAATAGGGCTGAAATGGTCAGAAATGTGTCTAGAAAGATTCATAGAAAAAATGAGGTATGAAAGGAAAAACTGCATTACCTTCTTCAAAGAGAAGGAAATAAGAGACAGAAATGCTTATAAAGATAGCAAAATGTAAAATCATTAAGTGGTTATTAAAAAGGTCTTTTAATTAAATGTCTATTCTATTCAGTATCAAGAAATTTGTGTATAAGATGGTAGAGAATGCCATCCCAGTTCATTTAAGCTCTGGTACCATCTATTTCCCCTTACCTTTCAGCTTGTCTCTACATTCCATGTAAAATAAAACTTGACATTTCCCCTTTTCATAATCCAGACATCTGGTTGCAGCATGTGGGGCATTCTTAAGGCACGAGAAGGGGAAGCGCTGATGTGAAACAAAGGGCAAGATGAAAAGGAGGGAAGAATGGGCGGGAGGAAAGAAACAAGGGAAGTTTGGTGAAGGGGATGGGCAAATAAAACTCATCCAGCCTTCATGCCAGGGTCCACAAACAAGCAAACAAACACTAACTTCAAATTGCATTTAATCAGGAACTAAACGGAAAGGGATGTAGCTGTTACAATCAGGGTTAACAACTACCACACTTTAAAAGTATAATGTATTAATTTGCTCGGACGGCCATTACAAAGCACCACAGACTATACAGTTAAGCAAGAGAAATTCATTTTCTCACAGTTCTGGAGGCTGGAAGTCTTAAGATCAAGATGCTGGCCAGGCTGACTTCCGGGCTTTGCTCTTCNCATTTTGATATTTGTACATTCATTTATCAAGCACGCATTGAGTGTCTTCTATTTGTCATGGCTGCCAATAGGGCTGAAATGGTCAGAAATGTGTCTAGAAAGATTCATAGAAAAAATGAGGTATGAAAGGAAAAACTGCATTACCTTCTTCAAAGAGAAGGAAATAAGAGACAGAAATGCTTATAAAGATAGCAAAATGTAAAATCATTAAGTGGTTATTAAAAAGGTCTTTTAATTAAATGTCTATTCTATTCAGTATCAAGAAATTTGTGTATAAGATGGTAGAGAATGCCATCCCAGTTCATTTAAGCTCTGGTACCATCTATTTCCCCTTACCTTTCAGCTTGTCTCTACATTCCATGTAAAATAAAACTTGACATTTCCCCTTTTCATAATCCAGACATCTGGTTGCAGCATGTGGGGCATTCTTAAGGCACGAGAAGGGGAAGCGCTGATGTGAAACAAAGGGCAAGATGAAAAGGAGGGAAGAATGGGCGGGAGGAAAGAAACAAGGGAAGTTTGGTGAAGGGGATGGGCAAACAAAACTCATCCAGCCCTCATGCCAGGGTCCACAAACAAGCAAGCAAACACTAACTTCAAATTGCATTTAATCAGGAACTAAACAGAAAGGGATGTAGCTGTTTACAATCAGGGTTAACAACTACCACACTTTAAAAGTATAATGTATTAATTTGCTCGGACGGCCATTACAAAGCACCACAGACTATACAGTTAAGCAAGAGAAATTCATTTTCTCACAGTTCTGGAGGCTGGAAGTCTTAAGATCAAGATGCTGGCCAGGCTGACTTCCGGGCTTTGCTCTTCGGCTTGCAAGCGACTGTCTTACTGCATCCTCACGTAGTATTTCCTTTGACTTATGCATCTTTCGTGGCCTTCTGTGTGTCAAAACTGCCTCTTCTTATGAAGACACAATTCAATCCATGACAGTACTTATCCAATTTCATTTAATATTTTAAAAATTCTTCGTATATCCCTTTAATCTGTATTGGAGTTTAAAACTTTAAAAAGAATGCAGAGAATGAGATGGTTAGATAATATCATTGATGCAGTGGACATGAATTTGAACAAACTCCCGGAGACAGTGAAGGACAGAGGAGCCTAGCGAGCGTGCTGCAGTCAGTCCATGGGGTTGCAAACAGCTGGACACGGCAGTGACTGAACACCACCAGCAAAGCTTATTAATGAAATATAGGGTAAAATACTTCAGTCGTTAGTAGAGTTGCAACAAATATACAGTAAACATTATTTGAACTTACTACCTTTTCATCATTAGGAAACAAAAGTTTGATTAGCAAAATGAGCCTGATTCAGGCCATGTGTTATAACCATAGGTTTTTCATGTAAAGTACTTAAGGTTAATTAATATCTTCTATTGTTCTGTAACCAGAACGAAGATACAGAATATACTTTAAATCTATAATATTGTATGTGAATACATGTATAAATCATGGGAAACTAAATGCATAAATAATTCCTATCATGATATAGTGTGTTCAGTTAGATCTCCTTTGTTACGTGGTCTTAAGATAAAATGTTTCAGAAATAAAATTAAAAGAGAATTTTCTACATATTTGGTTTTAAAAATTCTTCACAGATTGAGGATAATAATTATGTCTATATCAAAGATAGGCTGATAAACTAATTTGGAAGGATCTTAATTCTTTACTAAAAACAAAAGTTAAAAAAAAGCTAATTTAAAATACTGTGTGAAACCAGTTCATATTTCTTACCACATTTCATTTTTCTGTGGAGCAGAGGGAACTATAATTTGGGCTAAGTTTGTAGAAATAGAAGTCAAAACATTTATTACATTTTATGGAAATAGAAANAGTTAAAAAAAAGCTAATTTAAAATACTGTGTGAAACCAGTTCATATTTCTTACCACATTTCATTTTTCTGTGGAGCAGAGGGAACTATAATTTGGGCTAAGTTTGTAGAAATAGAAGTCAAAACATTTATTACATTTTATGGAAATAGAAATGTGTGTTTGAGTATCTATTATATTTTCTAAAATTTCTTCTTTCAAGTACAAATAAATATTTATCTCTCCAAAAGGTACTGTTAATTTTCCTTTGCCCTCTCTTTGAAGAAACCTATGGCTCACTGCAAAATCTGATGCTTTGACTTTACAGCTGTTGGAATTTCAGTCTCATAGCTATCCTGTGTGCCTGTTTAAACACTTGTTTATAAAGATGTGTTAAAGAAATGGCTGCTACCAAGTGTTAACTTTACACTGGGCAAAGCTGTCAGTCAGTTAGACTGTCCTATTTTTTTCCAGTCTGTTTTTTCAAGTTGCAAATTCTAAATAAGTAGTCTGTTAAATTATTTCACATAATTTAAAAATAGCATGTCATTACCATCAACTACCAAAAGTAGAATGATTTAATTTTAAATCCCTTCTCTATTCATTTACTGAAGAAATGATTCTGTGATCAATTTGACCTTTCACCAGCATAATTGCCAAGTAATTAACAATGATAAATGATTACCATTTGAGAATCTTAACTAATCATTAAAGGATGGCATACACTTGGTACAAGCCAGGAACTGTTTTCTACAAAATATTAGAAACGCTTATTTCACCCATTCAGTGCATACTTTTGAAATGTCTATTACATGCCGAAACTGTCCTCAAGTTTATTTTCCTAAGCTAAATGAAAGAAATAAGTGATGTATTAGAAGGTATTAAGTGGTACAGAAAATAATAAAAGTAGGAAAAGGGAACTGGGAATATGTATGTGAGATTTAAAGGGTGCAATTATAAGTAAGATGTTTAGAAAAGATGAGTTGGGCTTCTGGAGGAGGTACAGCTGACCCACCATCCCAACTTGTCTGGGACTAACGGTTTCCCAGGATGCATCCTGTTGCTAAAACCAGGGCCGTCCCAGCCTAGGCAAACCAGACAACTGACCACCTTAGGTGTGTTCCAGATAGAGGAAGAAGAAGACAAAGGTCCTGAGAGGAGAGCATGCCTGGCAGTTCAGTGACTAGTAAGGAGGCCAGTGTGGCTCATCATTCAGGGCCTGGTCATGGATGCCATGCAGCCTGAACCCACTCCTCAGCCTTGATGCACTCAACCCCAGATGCTGCTGATAGGCTTGCCCATGTTCTTTTCAGGGGTCTTGCCGTCAGCTGTAGAGACTTGCCTCCTCCAAGTTGCTGTTTCTTTGAGGGAGCAGCCCATGACTAATGACTGGCTAAGATGGGACTACAATAGCCTGGCCCCCTGTCCTCAACCTGGCTCAACTCAGCCTAGACTTCCCCCTAAAATTGATTGAGGCCTCATCTGTAACCAGCTGCAATTCAGCTTTTCCCTTCACCTCAGTTCCTTACGCTGGTGCCTCAGATGGTGAAGAATCTGTCTACAGTGCAGGATATGCATGTTCGATCCCTGAGTCAGGAAGATGCCCTGGAGAGGAAAATGGCTACCCCTGCGGTATTCTTACCTGAGGAATCCCATGGACAGAGGAGTCTGGTGGGTACAGTCCCATGGCTACAGTCCATGGGGTCACAAAGAGTCAAACACAACTAACAATTTCACTTTTCATTTCCTTACAGATGGGTTTCTTGAGAGCACACCTCAGTAAGCTTTCCAGCTGCGTCTCCGTTGTAGAATCTGTGTCGAACAAACCCAAGCTAAGACAGGACTTGAAAGTAACTTTGAGAGACAAGTAAAACCTCTGAAGTCTTTTGAAAGAAATTGAAACCAGAAATAGTTTCTCTTCTCTCTCTCTCATTAGTCATAAAAGATTACAGAACTTTCTTAGTTGCCTATTTCAGATTATTCTTCTGAATTTTGTTGTGGTTATTGCAGAGGGTGGGAGAACTGGGCTATAACGCAACTGGAAATTGTAGATTTGCTGAATGGTTGGCATTTCCCCCTTTGTTTCGACATGTGAGCAGTGAGAGGACCAACTCCTCAGTTGCTGCAGAGAAGCCATATATTCCTAGATGAGTTACATCATACATTGAATTCCATTGTGTTATTGGGACTGTGGTGGTGGTTTTAAATAAAGTAGGTACACCAAAGTGAAACAAGCAGAAGGGAAATCTTTGCCCTCAAGGACTTTATTCTACTCTCTCTGATCCACTTTATTGAAACTGTTGAATAATAAATGGCTTGCTCCAGCATACCTCAGGACCTTAATTTCCTGTGGAGCCAGCAGCAGTAGGTAGTGGTTGGGGAGACGAGGAAATATCAAATGGGAAAACAATGATCTCCTTTCTAGTCACACACAGCCCCTTGAATGTCCAGCTACCCAGGACATGTATTAGGTGTATTTATTATGTCCAGCACTTTCATATTTCAGGCTTCACTGTAGAGTTTCTAGGCCAACAATAGGCTCCAAATTCATATTACTTAGGAAAACAATGACTAGGAAAATATTAAATAGGTGGTAGCTCCATTCTTCATCTTGTGTATGAAGAGGCCCTTTGTCCCACAGTTCAAATGTTGTTTTTAACAAACTTGTTCAGTGTAAAAGTCTCCCTGGCATATGAATTTTTCCTGAGGATGTGTGAGTTTTCTATATGATTAAAATTTTTTAGAGATGGACTATGCTTAATTGTGTTTATGGTCTGTGTGTACAGTCTTAGCTATTCAGATTCAGAAATGAAAAAAAAAAAGGATGTTTTGCTTGATAAAACATTTATAAAGCTGTGAAAAGTACAGTTCTTCGAAAGTAGATCTGAATTTATTCCTGACTCTAAAACTGCTTTAGGTGTGACAGACCTTAGAGGGGAGAGATCCTATAACACAATGAGGTTCTAAAAAAATCAAGCAGGTTTTGAATGAATCTGTCACATGAATTTTTAAAAAATAATTGTATTTATTTATTNAAACTGCTCTAGGTGTGACAGACCTTAGAGGGGAGAGGTCCTATAACACAATGAGGTTCTAAAAAAATCAAGCAGGTTTTGAATGAATCTGTCACATGAATTTTTAAAAAATAATTGTATTTATTTATTTGTTTCTGACTATGCTGCATTGTCATTGCCGTGCAGGCTTTCCTCTAGTTTGGGCAAGCGAGGACCACTCTCTTGCACTGCACGGCCTTCTCACTATGGGGCTTGTCTTGTTGCAGAGCGGGAGCTCTAGAGCGCATGAGTTGCATCAGTTATGGCTCCGGGGCTTAGCTGCTCTGCAGCAAGTGGGAGCCTCCTGGATGAGGGATTGAACCTGTGTCTCCTGCATTGGCAGGCAGACTCGTTACACTGAGTGACCAGGGAATCTCCTCTTCCACATGAATTGAATTTAAAAAGTAGACGGTAGTGGGGACCCAACTGTGGATCCTGGGGCTCACTAAACAGCCTCTAGTAAATCCCTTAATCCTTCAGAGCCTTGGCTACCTTATCAATTTAATAGGACTGATTCCTACTCTGTCTGTCTCTAAGAGAGAACCCTAAGAGATGGAGGTTCTATCCCTGCGTCAAGAAGATCCCCTGGAGGAGAACATGACTCCCCACTCCAGTATTCTTGCCTGGAGAATCCCATGGACTGAGGAGCCTGGTGGGCTACAGTCCACAGGGTCACAAAGAGTCAGATACAACTGAAGTGACTTAGCATGTATGCCTGCTATCTATCTCAGAACTTGGCACACATATTCATAGATGTGAGCATGACTTGAAAACCATTCTTATTCTCATTACTTGCCTTATTAACCCACTATTTCAGCTGAAAATGATGATGTAGAAGGAAAGGCGAAGATAGGGTAATCCATAGTTACTTTGCTTTGTATTCCTTCCTTACATATCAGTATGCCCAAAGTACACAGTAGGGGTAGGATGCATGCGTATCAAGAAGCGAAATAAAAACAGTTGAGTTAGTTTTGGGCAGTATTTCCGCTGTCCTGTTAAGAATAGAATGTGCAAATTGTGTCATTTCTGTGATTCTGCTTACATTAAATGCTCTATTTCTGTTTGAAACTGACATTGCACAACATAAAGATGAATGTTAAAATGCACACTAATTATTAAAAGTTTTTATTTTTCTTTCTGTTGGATGATGTTAAATGTCAAACAAAAACTTACAAATTAAAAGAGAGAGCAAGGGGAAAAGGGGGAAAAAACTTTAGCAATTTTAATAGTACTTTTTTCCTGCTTTCCAACAAAGAGTCCTTCATTTTTATTTTGCACTAGGCCCCACAAATTATGCAGCTGGCTTTCAGTATGTGTGTATCTGTATGACAAAGAGAAAGAGAAGTAGGGAAAGATAAAGAGGAAGCACATATGCAAGTGTGTCCACTCAGAAGCTATATATAAACCTACTATGTGCCAGGCATGTGTCCCTGTATTAGGCTCTGATGCAGAAGTGAAGAACACAGACTGCATTTAGCTGCTGCAGAGTGATGAACCAAATTTGACACTTGTTGAAATTAAAAGACGCTTACTCCTTGGAAGAAAAGTTATGACTGAACTAGATAGCATATTCAAAAGCAGAGACATTACTTTGCCAACGAAGGTCCGTCTAGTAAAGGCTATGGTTTTTCCTGTGGTCATGTATGGATGTGAGAGTTGGACTGTGAAGAAGGCTGAGTGCTGAAGAATTGATGCTTTTGAACTGTGGTGTTGGAGAAGACTCTTGAGAGTCCCTTGGATTGCAAGGAGATCCAACCAGTCCATTCTGAAGATCAGTCCTGGGATTTCTTTGGAAGGAATGATGCTAAAGCTGAAACTCCAGTACTTTGGCCACCTCATGTGAAGAGTTGACTCACTGGAAAAGACTCTGATGCTGGGAGGGATTGGGGGCAGGAAGAGAAGGGGACAACAGAGGTTGAGATAGTTGAATGGCATCACGGACTCGATGGATGTGAGTCTGGGTGAACTCCGGGAGTTGGTGATGGACAGGGAGGCCTGGCGTGCTGCAATTCATGGGGTCACAAAGAGTCAGACACGACTGAGCGACTGAACTGAACTGAACGAAACTGAGTTTGAAATAACAGGAGAACTTTCAAGTGAAAACAGTCTAAAAAACAGCTGGCCATGTATGTGTGGTGTTTTTCAAAGATATGAAGGTAAACATATCAATTTGAAAGTCATTTTCACAGAAGCAATAGATGTTATAATAGTGAAAAGATGAAATATATAAGGATAAACGTTAAGATACCTGTGTACCATTTACATGAAAAACACTACTGAAAGACACGAAAGAAGACTTTAAATCAAAAACACTCTATGTTCTTGATGGAAATAATCAGCATGATAAAAATGTTAAATCTCCCTAAATTAATCTATAAATTAAACCTGATCCCAATCTGTATAACAATAAGAATGTTTAAATTTTAGAACTAGACATGCTGATTCTAAAGTTTATATGTAAAAATACATAAGCAAGAATAAAGAGGAAAATTTCAGAAAACAAGGAAAATGAGAGCGGATTCCCTATTATATAAAAGTACTCTCTGTTTAAAGTACAATAATTAAACGAGGTTGGAGCATGTTCATCAGTAAAATACAATAGAACGTCCAGAAATAGACCAAAAAATGCAAGGGAGTGATTTTAAAGAAACAGCATTTCAAATTAAGGAGGAAAGTAAAATTATTCAACAAACGGTTTTGCAGTGAGTGGATAGCAGTTGGGAAAAAATAAAACTTGGATTCCTGCCTTACACTTTGCATGTAAATGAGTTCCAAAGAGATCAAAGATCTAGACATAAAAATAAACCCATAAAGGTACAAATGTAAAACTTGGCAAATTTTGTTTTAAATATCAGCATGGGAAGGATTTTACAAGTATAGCATAAAACACAGAAGCCATAAAGCAATGATTGGTGAATTTGTTTCCATAATAACCAGAAATTTTATAGGAAACAAAACACAACATTACTAACACAAACTAAAATTTGAGAATATATACAACACGTATTAGAAGCAAATTCCTATAATTCATAGGAAAAAAGGCCAACTATTCATACAAAATAGGAGTAAGGGGGAAAAGGAATGAAAAAGTAGTTTATTAAGAAGGAAATACAAATTGCTCTCAGATGTATAGAAAATATACCAATCCTCACCCAGTTATATATTACATTAGAAGCTACATTTCACTTATCAGACTGGCAAAAAATAGAATAGAATTACCAAGCATTGCTGGTGGGGTTGTAATTGGAATAACCTCAATAAAAGGCAATTTCACAGGAGTCAATCAAAATAACAAATGCAGATACTCTTACTCTTCATAGACAGAGCAAGGGAATTCCAGAAAATCCTCTACTTTGGCTTCATTAAATACACTAAAGCCTTTGACTGTATGGATCACAATAAACTGTAGAAAATTCAAAAAGAGATAGAAATACCAGACCACCTTACCTGTCTCCTGAGAAATCTATATGCAGGTAATGAAACAACTGTTAGAACCAGACATGGAACAACGGGCTGGTTCAAAATTGGGAAAATCAAAGGTATATATTGTCACCCTGTTTATTTAACTTATATGCAGAGTACATCATGTAAAATGCCAGGCTGGATGAATCCCAAGCTGGAATCTAGGTTGCTGGGAGAAATATCAATAACCTCAGAGATGCAGATGATACCATTGTAATGGCAGAAAGCAAAGAGAAGCTAAAGAGCCTCTTGATGAGGATGAAAGAGGAGAGTGAAAAAGCTGGTTTAAAACTCAGCACTCAGAAAACTAAGATCATGGCATGTGGTCCCATCACTTCATGGCAAATAGAAGGGGGGAAAGTGGAAACAGTGACAGATTCTATTTTCTTGGGCTCCAAAATCATTGCAGATAGTGATTGCAGCCGTGAAATTAAAAGACGTCTGCTCCTTGGAAGGAACGCTATGACAAACCTAGACAGCATATTAAAAAGCAAAGACATTACTTTGCCAACAAAGGTCTGTCTACTCAAAGTTTTGGTTTTCTAATAGTCATGTACAGATGTGAGAGCTGGATCATAAGGAAGGCTGAGCACTGAAGAATCAATGTTTTTGTATTGTGGTGCTGGAAAAGACCCTTGAGAGTTCCTTGGACTGCAAGGAGAGCAAACCAGTCAGACCTAAAGGAAATCATCCCTGAATATTCACTGAAAGGACTTATGCTAAAACTTCAGCTCCAGTACTTTGGCCACCTGATGGGGAAGGGGTTACTCACTCGGAAAGACCTTGATGCTGGGAAAGGCGGAAGGCAGGAGGAGAAGGTGGTGACAGAACATAAGATGGTTGGATGGCATCATTGATACAATGCACATGGATTTGCGCAAACTCAGGGAGACAGTGAAAGCCAGAAAAGTCTGGCTTGCTGCAGTCTGTGGGGTCCTGAAGAGTTAGACACGACTGAGCAACTAAACAGCAATACTCT